>VXBU01018254.1:130885-149552 GCA_013400315.1 Bombycilla garrulus | reverse complement strand
AACATGCAAAAAAAACTCAAGCCATTTCATGTCATCTGACAGGCAGCCATGCAGGGGTTGTGGCTCTCATGATTTATTAACTTGGACTGGCTGTGAATTGACCACACAGAGGTACAAGGTTTTGTATCCTGCTGTCAATCCCTTGGGCTGCAGAGGATACTTAAATACATTTTAGTGCTCAGAACACAGCCCTTCACTGATACCCATCGTTAATCCTCTACACCACCTCCACCACATCATTAGCTGGAAAAAGTCTGGCTCTCATCAAATTGTGAGAAAAACAAATAAAACAAACATGAGAGAACAGAATGTGGGTGAACCTGAAGATTTGTTCAATAATTATTGTCTCAGTTGAAGAATAGGAGCAGTACTTTGGAAGTGAAACCACATCTCGCTTGACTATTTGACTACATTGTCCTAGGGGCCTTGGTTGAAGTTCTGACAGCATTGTCAGCACTTTTCTTATTTCAAGCTCACTGAGTTTCCTGCTGTGGAAAAAAAAAAATCTGGCTAAAAAAAGAAAACTGCTAGAGCTTAAAAGCCCTCTGTTAGCAAAAGCCAGCAGTGGAGGCCTTGGTTGATGAGTCACTTCACACAAATAAGTGCCACTAATCAATGAGAAATACTATAAGGGGCACTCATGGGCAGGAAAAAGCAAATCAAAGACGTGGGAATATTAAGGGTGGGGAAAATGGGGAGGGTTTTGTGCTGGCTCGGGGGTTCTTCTGTATGGGATCAGAGAGCAGGTGGGAGTTGAAGAGTAGGGTATTTCATTGGAGGATGTTGTTCAGGAGGTAAGGACAGGTGTCCAACAACCCTCTGGCCCAGAGTCTTGTTTGAGATAATACCTTATCCAAGGATTTCATAGTGAGGAAGGAAACCTGACATTTTCATCACATATTTATGACCTGCTGTGGAGATTAATGTTTCATATGCATTTGGAAATCCAGTCACTAACACAACTGGCTTTGTTGTGCTTAGCATGAATTCTGTCATTATATATCTGTTAAGTATGTATTGGCAATTTATTGACATTGCTATTCAAATTAAATTCTTGAGTAATTAGTCACCAATGGATTTGCTTTCCCAAGCTGCAGCAATATGTCTCAAAACCTTTTCAAGCTTCTTCCAAGCTTCACTCATTGGCATTTTTCCAAGATGTTTCCTAAGAACAAGCACTGAAGCTGATATTTAGAACATATGGTGATGATGTGTTTGTATGTTCATTAAATCAAGATACCAATGAAAGAAAAGTGTAAGGCTTTCTATCCTTTTAAATGAAATTGTCAACCTAGATATCTATTGCCTTTGCTGAAATCCAGCCTGAAATGACTTGTAAGCAGTGCTCTGTTATGATGACAAATTAATTCACATCAGACTTTGATCACTGCTTGAAAAGTTTTCAGGCACCAATTTCCAGCAGTTGCATTTAGAAAATGAGAATTCAGTTTGGAGCCTCAGATTGAAAACAACAGAAATAAAAGTGCCTTCATGTAGCTGGTATGCAAACCTCCAGAAAAAGAAAAAAAAATAAAAAAGAGCAAGATATTCAGTAGAAATTTCTTCTGCGCATAAGACAAAGAATTTCAGCAGCAGTGGCTGATATGTGCAATTAATGTTCTACATATGGCTCGCCTTACACAAAGCCCCTCATGTTACTGTTGCTCATGTGCACAAATTCATAGAGTCACACAGAATATATCTGTCTGTCTGTCTGTCTGTGTGTCTTCTCCCATTGGTCTGTCTCCTTGCCATGTAGCATGTCAAAAGGAAATGAAAAAGGGAGGGGGGGGAAAAGCGAATCTGTCTTAAAATAGAACGGAATCATATTAGCCAGCCTAATAGTGAAGGTGCATTTTGGAAATGTGGTTCTGTATATCTAATGTTTACCACTTGACTACTCATGCCTCAGGCTCAAAATGCATAATAACGCAAATTAAAGCACAGCAAATGGAAGAGCCAGAATCTCAGAGATAACCACACCTAATGCAAAGTATGACAGAACATCTGCTCTTTAATTAATCTTACATAAAGATTGAAGCTGTGCATTAAGATGCAGAGTGTTTATGACAACTGTTTTTATTGTAGTTAACATGCTCCTGGCCTCCCCCATGTAATTGTTTCTGCTTTGTAACACACATAAAGCTCTGATAAACAACAGCCACCTAGAAATAAAAATGCTGGGAGAGGGATGGTTCAGAAACACAAAGTCAGAATGTTTCCAGGGAAGCATAGGGGTAGCATTTAAGTAAGTGGAAGTGGATGTTGATGACGATGAGAAGAATCTAACATCTGGTTTTGAGAGCACACTGATGACAGCTGAAATCCTGTGATTAAGATTAAAAATAAAGAAAAGTAAGAAACCCCCTGAGGTCCTTAGTTTTTAGGTGGTCAATTTGAGCTCTGCTTTAGGAGTCAGACTTTCAGGAAGCATTCGGGCCTCTTTTCCAGCGCTTCTCAGAAAAGGAGGGTTACTTGTAAGTATTTGGATCCAGCTACCCCAAAACACTACTGATTTCTGAAACTCTCTACCACTTATTCCATTTCCCCTTTGTTATGAATGCGTGCAGGTGTTTGCATGGATACAGTTGCTACAAAGAGCAAAAAGAATATCTGGAACCTGATTATTCATCTTGTTAAAACAGTATCTTCATTGTAGGATTATTTATTTTATTGAAAAGGTAATTTTCCAGTCATCCACACGGACATGGCTGTGCTGTGATGGATGCACTGGATGAAGATTAATTTTGAGACAACCTGACAAACTAACTTGCTTTAATCAAGATAACTCTAAAAGCAGTTTAAATCCCTTTTTGGCTTCTGTCTGAGATGGAGGTATGAATCTGATCTTGGCCTCAGTTCAAAGGTGAGTGAGGGAGTTGTCACAACAAAATACGAGAAGAGATATCAGTAGATCATCTTTCTCATTGGCTGCAGTGCAAAATGCCATCACCATCAGGGGCTTCAACAAAAACTCCTGAGAGCTAACAGGTTGACTATCAGTGTGGCTTAGACCTCTGGAGAGAAATAAAACTTCCTTTATCTTTATTCCCTTTCACGGAGTGGTACAGGCTTGGACACAATCTGACACTCAAGAGTCAGATACTTCCTGTGCATCCATCTGGAGGAAAGATGTTCTTTCTCATCTAGATTTGTGAATCCAAATCTCATCCTATACCAATTCAGTCCAAGCCAGAATGAGAAGCTCTACTCTGTGTTATTAGGAGATGTTTATTTGCAGGACATACCAGTTGCATCATCTGTGAGGGAAAAGGAAAGGAGGTGGAAGAACTGCAAAAATATCTGTTTTGCGACTTGATTGTTTTCCTAAAATGGTGTTTGGGACTCTATGAGGCACCTTGAAAACTTTTCACTTGGTACAAATGGCTGGAGTCCTGAATAAAAATTATAGGATGCACTTTAAGCTGAATGAAAATAGGTTACCTGCAGAAAATGTGAAGCTGGCATGTGGGCTACGTCTGTCAAGAATAATTTTTATTTGCCTAAATATGTATAAGGGAGGAAGACAGATAAATTGAAAGAAAAACGCCATCACAGTAGCATTCACTGAGGCAAAAGGTTTGTAAACAACACAAAATAGCTGCCTCTCTGAAATGATAGCTTTACTCAAAGTATGTCCAATATGTATGTGTGGATACATGCACATACATATAATCCAAAGGTAGCCTTTTTGCCATGGGAATTGTCTGCAATTATTTTCCCCTTCCATGCTGTATCATAATTAGTAATTTCTGTGTCATCATGGGATGATGCAATGTAAATGCAGGCTTTCTGCTCATCCACTTCTTCCCATGTGTAGTTTTATTCCTCCAGCTGAGCCTGTGCAGCAGATGCCAGTGTTCACTGTAATGAGGGACTGGAGAAGGACCTAAGCTTTACCAGCATTTGAATTGCTCTGGACTGCTCATCACCACTCCTTTAATTTATACCCTTAGAGAGATGGCAATAGGGTCTATGCCTCCTATGGAAGTGATTTGAAATCTTGCCAAGAAAGAGCCTCAGTCTCTTCCTCCTTATAGTCCTGGCACGTAAAACCACAGGAGAAAACAAAAAGCATTTGTGAGGAGTCATCCAGGAAGAAAGATTAACAATATAAACCAAAGGAGAAGAGAGAAAAGACCCTTTCCTCATTGAAAGTGGGTCTGTGCTTATTTTAATGGATCTTTTACAGTCCCTGAATGTCCTCTAATCTGAGTGTAATGCCCATTGCTGTTTCTGCTGCTTCTTTGTTCGACATCCTGCCTGTTCTGCTTGTGGTTGGGCGAGGGGAGGGGGAAGTGCAGTCAGTGGCCAGCTTTATCTTTGTGTGAGGAACAAATGTTGTTGTCATCCTCAAGGTTATGGAGCATGTTTGCTCTGCAAAACAAAGGAGTAGCCAGGGCCCTGTTTGTCCACCTAGTTCTCAGCACACCCTGGACCTCTCATGGAAAAACCAGGAAGGTTTCTAATTTTTTTCTTTTCCTGAAAGACATCAAAGACCGTGAGTAGAGGAGGGAGATGCTTCCCCCGCTTCCTAAAACCCCTCCCCCCCTCCCTTTCCTCCCTCCCCCGGCCATCTCTTTTGGTTCTGAAAATTGTGTGGCTTTAACCTTGCTTGTCTAATAATGTGTGACCTTGACTAAAGGTGGGTTGGAAGGATTTCAGAGTTGGTTTTATCAGGATTAGCTTTTCATCTGCACAGAAGTATCCAAGGAAGTAAGTTATCTCATCTTCTTTCACCTTAGACTCCGAGCTTTCTCCTTTAGTTCTTAGAACAGTGAGGAGAAAATAGACTGAATTATTGCGATGGGTATGGTGATATCACATTCAGTGCAACACATGAAAGGTGAAGCCACCGCTCGGTGCGGTAGGGAGCGCGCAGCTGCCTCGTGCAGGAGTTCAGAGCTCTCCTCTTCCAGCGCCATGCACTCCTTTTCATGTGCTCTCTGCACAGGCAGCCTGTGCTCGGGGAGGAGCAGAGAAGGAGGGTTGTGGAACCAAGTACAGAGGATTTATGCCTCTTCATGTCTTCTCTGCTTCTTGGAACACAAACTGACTTTGAAAGATCGGCTTGGAAAATGAATACCCAGGACATTGCTCTCTGTTACTTTGCTATGAAATTACTTCCCTGAATGAAAATATTTAATTCCTTTGAAAGCAAGTGCATAACATCTCTGGAAGTGAAAATCCTGTGGAAATCACAAAGGAAAGAAGGACGAGAGATATAAAAGCTTTATGCCTCTAAATGTTAGTGAGGCTGAGCTTCCTTTACTTTCTTTTTGTGTTTGTTTGTGTGACAACAGTCATAATGCTCTTTCTAGTATTGACATGATCAGTGCTAGAATCTTCTCATTGCTTGCATTAGATTTAAGTTTTATCTACAATAAACATTCAATAATGTGATCTTTAATGCATTGGAGAGTTTATGAACACCCTGAGCTCACATATTCCAGTTGTTTAGCAACCCCAATCTGCTGTCACCATAATTTGTGGAAATTACTGCCTTCCATGGAGGACTGCCTCATCCAAGATGGCATTATATAAAATTCCCTTACACTGGGCCAACACCTCAAGCCTTTAGCCTGGATCAGTGACACCTGATTCTTCACATGTTCTCCATGCAGCTTCTACCAGAGCAAGGTGCTGTTCCATATGGGAGAGCTGGCAGGATGCATAAACCTCAGTGAAGGCTGATAAAATGCATTGGACAGATTTTTGGATGTAGCTGGCACCTTTCTCCTTTGTGTGCTCTTACTGCATCCATCCCAGGCGCTAAGGAATGAAGATGTTCCCCACAAATAACATTAAATAGGCAGCCCCAGCAGCTAACTGCCATCTGAGCATCTAAGAGGACACAGGACTGTGCACCTTGGTGGCTGTGGGTGCCAGTTTTCTCTTGTTCAACCCACCAGACTGAGAAAAAAGTCTCTTCGTGGGTGCAGCCACAGCCCTCTGTTGTTCTCTGCAGCTCCCTGCCTAAAGTCTGATACGTGTAATATACTGAGAGCTCTGACATGCTCTAAATCAAGATGCCCAAACAGCACCTAGGTATTCCTTTAATGGAGTCACAGAGATTTTCTTGTGTGGGAAAGTGAAGTGAAGGGATGCTGGAAGAGGGGTGAGGGGTCATGCAAATTTTGATCTATCTTTCATTAACAAAATACCTTGGGCCGCAGATAAGTAACGGAAATTTATGAAGGAAGAGGGGGTTTAACTGTGACTCCAAAGCATACAGGTTTTCACAGGAAGGTAAGCAGGTTCCACAGTGCAGGGTATGGATTAATTAATTCTGTATTTCATCCTTTTCTTACTCATTCACATAATCTTCTTGCCTTGCTCACGATTTACATGAGTGAAACTAAATACAACAAGCCATTGAAATGTCCTGATGCCATTTTACATCCTCAAGATTCTCTTTCAGACTAAGATTCTTAAAATGTAGAATCTGCTGCAACTCTGCTCTTGCTAAAATCAGAGGAAGACTGTGTAGAATTACATCAACTTAAAGTTGAAAGTTCTCCCTTTTGGACTTGTGATTCAATATTATTTTTAACTCTAGAATGAGAACACATTTTAGGTCAAATTATGTCTGTTTCTGGCCACTGTCAGAAACAGGATACTAATGGTCTGGCTCATATGGGTATATAATGTTCGCATATGTGCATATACACAAAGTTATAGATGAAATAAAGAGCTAGGGTTTTCATTTTCCAAATTGCGTTGCTATTGCATGCTGTTGATGAAGAGATCAACACTGCTCCCTGGACCTGTCTTCTTCACACTGGTCTAGAATCTAAACGTGTTTCTGAAACCCAGCTGGGTGTCCAATTCCCCTTGGACCAAGGTATACACATCCAAAACAGAATTCTTAGTGTGCTATTTGCTGACCTTCTTCATCAGCTTGCTCAGATGTCCACAATGAAATTCACCTGTCACACTGGGCAGTGTCTTCAGCTTTCTACACAAACTCAGATCCATGTTATAATTTGATCTTCAATTGTTTTCACATCATATTTTACATGACTGTGTCTTCTGTACCTACATCACCTATAACTGGTCAGGGTCCTCACATCTTGTGCTGTAACTCAAATATTCCGGTCTTTGGCAGATATTTTGGCCATCTTATCTCGTTCTTATAAATTTCTGTAATTTTGACTGAAACACCCTTCTGTCAGTATCTATCCAGTTATTTTTCCTTCTTTTGTATGTGGGATGTAGCCTGTTTGCCGTCATTTACAAGACCCTTCAGACCTTTCCTACCATCACTGAAAGATGCTTCATAAAGACAACGTCTCCCGTCTCTGATCTTCACCTTTGGTGTTTAATATCTCCAAAAGAGAACTTTTGTGCTTTCCCTCTGCTGCTACATTAATTTGTTATGGAGTCTCCATTAGTCTCTACCTCATTGCCACCACAAATTCTTCATCAAAACCCTTATTTAAGACAGTTTGTATGGTCTCTGCTATGAGGATTGACTGGCTGGTGTGTGGGGAAGGCTTCTCCTCACAGTCCCTAATAGGGCTCTGCTCTTTCTTTCTCCTCCCTCATCAAACATTTCCATCCTTTCTTTCTCCTTCCCTGCTGTGGCTGTTTTTATCTGTTGGCTTTCTAAGGCTTTCATACTTTTTTAGGCTGAGTTTGGACAGAACCTACAACAATGAATTCTTAGCTGAGACTCTGAGAACTCCTGTGACCTCTTGGAATACAAATCAAGAGCATGTATTTGGAGAAAAAAACCTGTGTTACTTTTGGGTCTTGCAATTACAAAAGATAATACTGCCATAAATTCTTCGAGCAGGAACTGAAGCTCTGTTTTAGCTGCCATAGTCCTCGTGTATGACCATCAGAGAATCATTTAATCTCACTGTTTTTCAACACTCCCCTCAAGACTGATAACTTTTCATTAGTATTTTGTTATGATTTGGAGTTATAAACTAGTACACTGAGAAGTCATAGCAATATTTAGATAGACATGCAGGGAAAATTCTTGATCATCGGGATGTGCCGTGGAGAACAAGTTTATTGCAAGTAACAGTATCTTTGATAGTTAATGTCTGTGCATAAGGATGATGATGCTAAGAAATATCTTTCCAGTGTCTCGGCAATATATCCTTAGCAATCAAGAAATTAAAGTTGAGCTACAAACATTTTTCTTGCTTTGTGAATTACTATTTCCTTTAAGGATCTCCTGAAATCTGAGATGTGCAATAGCTCTAACATTTCTTTTCCCATACAGAATAAGTTTCATAAGCAAGAAATAAAATTAAACCCAGGCACAGCAGTATTTTAAAAGGGAAAGGCAGTAGCCTTGAATTATCCGTGTTGATTTGACAAAGCCAGTGATGCTGCAGATATAATACACAGCGCTGCTGTCACATCACCAAGTGACATCTTTTTATCCAAAGTGAAAATGAAATGTCAAAGTGAAGGAGCTCTGCAAGTCTTCTCGTGCTGTTTGCAAAACATGTAAAACTCACTTTTATGGAGTAAGGTGGGTGTTTACTAGAGCTTTGCTTTAAATTAGGGGTTGTTAAGACAGCAAGGTCTAGCTGAGTTTCCCCAACATTCTTCTAACCTACGACCCTGTTGTATGTTACTTTTAACCTTGACAGACATGAAATTATCAATGCTTCATGTATTTGCATCTTGGGTTTGTTTTGGAGATGCTTTCACCATTTAAACATTTTTTGAGAATGTTAGCAGAAGGAATGCATCCATAATAAATGTTTTGCCATTGCTTTCATGGTGGTCCTGTTCTTCTTTGTTTTGGAGATTCTCCTCTGATTTGCCAGGAATTCTTTCCTGCAGTAGGGTCCTGTTAATACCCATGTGGAAACTTTCTCCAGAGGCCCCTTTCAGTTTCTTTGTGCTCAGCAACTTCCTGAATTATGACCAACCTTCTATGGAGGTTTTGTCTGAACTGAGAGGCGTCTGCCATTGACAACAGCGTGTGCAGACCATTGCCAAGGAGAGGCTGACCAAGGTACAAACAGCATTGCTGAGCTTTCTTGCTAATCACTATCGTAGCCTGCTGAAACTGGAATTAAAAAAAAGAAAAACAAAATGGCAAAAAAAACCAAATCTAAACCACGACAACAAACAAACCAACAAAACACCCACAAAAAGCAACCAAACAAAAACCTCAAAATACTAAATAAACCCTTGCAAACAAACAAACAAACAAACAACACAAACAAAGAAAACCAAGTAGCTCTTGAGTGGGCAAACTTGAGCTGGTGGCTGCCTGGTCAAGATACACAAGGATGAGACATGTGGAAGTAAGTAGGGTTCGAACCTTAAACTGAAGTAGGCATTATGATAGGTACTCAGCGGCTTCTGTGTTGAGATGTTGTTTATAAGAGCTAATCCTATATTGTCTTCACCACTGTGTGTTTGACCTTGCAATCTTAAACATTTTGCTTAATGTAGCTCTTGAAGTAGGCGCAGAAATCAGGATATGCGCTGTGCAAGTAAATTCAGGCCAGTGCTCGCCTTCTGGACCTTCTGTATACTTGTAATCTAGACACAGGCAAAAAGGAAGATTTGAAAATTTCCCCAGCATGTAGAACTTCATCAGCATGAGAGGAAAGCACATTCATGTACACACAAATGCGTATATGAATGCAAAAAGGAATATATTGGAATGAATTTAGCTTGCCTGTCTACTTCTAACAAAATTTCCAACAGATAAATGATACCAAATCACAGTCAGAACACAGTCTGAAGGAAAGACCAGTTATGAGTAGTACATGGGTTTATGAGATTGACAGTGCCTTGTTGACACTCTTTCCTTGCTTATTCTCTGGTAATTCTGAACCTGCTAATTTATTAATTTTTCAGCTTTTAACACTTACCCAAGGAGGGCAGAAGCTGTAAGATTTTAGCCGGCATTCTTCAGCTTGTATCAGACAGTTCTTGCAGGTAGGACATGATCATTCTCTCTGTGTTGCTCTTGGGTCTGTCCTGGGACTGCATTTGCTTTTGTTATAGGACTGCATGAGGTCCAGATGTGTTGCATGTAAGAAAATTATAATTTCAAATGCAATTTTCAGATAAGGAACTGAGTCACGGGGAGGTAAAAATGACTTAGCTTACACAGGAATCCATTGGAAAAGCCATCAGATAAAAAAGTCCCAGACAACCAGCCTTCTACTTCACCTGGCATTGGAGTCATTGGAAAAGTCTTGAGGGCATGAATCCAAAAAAACCTCAAATATGGTGTGTGTGAGACAACACAACAGAACATAACTGAGCCAGGAAGTTCCTGGAATGTGCTGATGACAACTTTCTTCTCCAAATGACAGAGGAAATTATGAGAAGAGCTTCTCTCATGGACCTTTGCCTCACTCACAGGGTGGGGGCAATGAGGAATGTCAAGCTCAAGAGAAGCATCAGCTGCAATGACCATGAAATCCCATGAATCTATGAAAGGCTGGATTTCAAGATTTTTTAGGGCAGTGCAGAGAGTCTGCAACAAACTCACTGCCCTGGACTTCAGAAGAGCAGCTTTTGGCCTTTTCAGGGATCTTTTGGTAGGGTCCCATGGGATAAAGCCATGCAGGGAAGATCAGCCCAAGAAAACTAGTTGGTATTCAAGGATCTACTCTGAGCTCAGGAGCAATGCAACCTGATGAGGAGGAAGGCAGGCAAAAATCCCAGTAGAGCTGAGGGGATGAACAAGGAGCTCCTGGACAAACTCAAATACAAAAATGAAGTTTGTAGGGTGTGAAAACAAGGGCAGGTAGCCTAGGAGGAGAAAAAAAATTGCCTGAGCAGCCAGGAATCAGGTTAGGAAAGCTAAAGCGTGGGTAGAATTAAACCTAGACAGAGAAATCAAGGGCAAGAAGAAAATTTCTGTAGGTACATGAGGGATAAAAGGAAGGCTGGGGAAGATGTGGGTCCTCTCCAGAAACAAATTGGTGACCTGGTTACCTGGGACATTGAAAGGCCTGAGGTATTTAATTACTTTTTTGCCTTGGTCCGCACCAACAGGTTCTCCAGCCACACTGCCCAAATCACAGAAGGCAAAGGCAGCAGGAAGTGGCAGAATAAAGAACCAACTTCTATAGGAGAAGATCAGGTTTGAGAACATTTTAGAAACCTGAAGGCACACAACTCCATGGGAGCTGAGGAGATCCTGATGAAATCCTAAGGGAACTGGCAGACGAAGGATCTAAACATTATCCATCATATTTGAAAAGTTGTGCCAGACTAGTGAAGTTCTGATTGAGTGGAAAAAGGGAAACCCCAGTTTTAGGAAAGGGTAAAAAGAAAGACTGAGGGAGCTACGGGCCAGTCAGTCTTACCTTGGTGCCTGAAAATATCATGGAATAGATTCCCCTGGAAAATATGCTAAGACATATGGAATGTAAAAACATAACTGGTGACAGCCAGCATGGCTTTGCTAAGGACAAATCACACCTGACTGCAAAAGTTGAAATTGTTCAGCCTGGAGAAAACTAGACTGTGGGGAGACCTTATTTATCCCTCCAGAGCCTAAAAGAGCCAAAAGAAAGCTAGAGAGACTTTTTACAAGGGCATATAGCTACAGGAGAAGGGGTAATGGCTTTAAACTGAAAGAGGGAAAGTTTGAATCAAACATTAGGAAGAAGTTCTTCACTGTGAGGATGGTGAGAGACTGGCACAGCTTACCCAGTGTTGTGGCTGCCCCATCTCTGGAAGTTTCCAAGGCCAGACTGGGTGGAACTCTGAGCAACCTGGCCTGCTGGAAGGTGTCCCTGCCCATGGAAGAGGAATTAGAACGAGGTGGTCTTGAAGCTCCCTTCCAACCCATACCTTTGCATGGCTGTCTAGTCTCATGAATAATTTGTAGTGTACAGCTCAGAAGTCAGCATGGCCAGGTCATTCTGCAGCCAAAGGGAGGGCAGTAAGCAATCAGGCATCGGGCAGTTTCCAGGTGAGTTACTTTATTAGGTCACCCTCACCCGATGTCTTCACTGTTGGCTGGACAAATGTAAACTGTAGTTTGTTACTGAAAACTGCTCCCAAGAGAGATGATCTTCTCTAAGAACAGAATGTTGAGTACTCAGTCCAAGATCCCACATTCATACTTATTATTTACATGTTCTCAGAGTATGGTGGTCCAAGTATACTTCATGCAAAAATAAATCTTCGCTTAACTAAGCTCATTTTCTTCTTTGTGAAGTCCAGTTTTCTGTAGCTCTGTTTATGTAAGATACAGATGAATCTTATTAGAAATACTGGATTACAGTAGTCTTGACAGATTAAAACAATTGAAGGAAAATGTGGACCTATTCACACATTGGAATGCATAAAACTATGTCGTGACCATACCAACATTACTCCAGATCAGTAATAGTGATTTCTGTTAGGAAAAGAAGTCAACATTTAACACATGGTGATACTTGAAACTTCAGGGGTTTTGGGAAGTTTTAGAGAACTGTGGAGTATTAAACTAAAAACTGTTGTACTGAACAAGAGTTACTGAAATACAAAGGCTTTTACAGTGCAGTATAATACAGATTTATAAATTAAGATCTTTAAGTTTTCAGAGATGGAAGAAAGGGCTGCTTATAACCTATACAGAGTACAGCTGTATTAATTTTTTTCATCATCAGAGAATGCCATCCTGTATTTTACTGAAAGATGGCGAAGTCTGTGTCTATCCCACTGGGTTGAAATTCCTATTATGTTAAGGTCTTCATGGGGGCCAATGAAAGCTAAGACCAATAGTAGGAGTTTGCATTTAGCCTTTTTTTTAATATGAATCTGTAATAGACACTAATTAGCTTATCACCCTTCCTGTCTTCTCATGACATGTCTTAACATATACAACACAATGTCACACATGTTTTAGTTAATTTTTACGGAATGCCTCAAACAAATAGGTTTTGGACCCAAACACTTTTTTGGTTCTGAGAAATCCCTTCTTCCTCGTGAACAAAACCATGAAAATGTACTCTACTCCAACTAAATAAAAGACTCTTTAGGCCACTTTTTTTCTAAGCATTTTCAATATTTGTTTTTAAAGGACCTCTTTCTAAGTTTCAAATTTCAGGTTGTTTCAGGTAATGTTCAATAATTATTCAAAAGACAGAATCTGATTTCTCATGTACTTCCTTTAAACTGGCTTTCTACCTGTATCCCCTTACATAGACTTGGGTTTAGATGATGAATAAAATTAAGCAGTGGTGCACAAAATCTATAAAACTCCTTTGAGTCTGAATGGGCATAGTTAGAAGAATCTCATATATCGGACAGAGGAGAATTGTACATAAGAGTTCTGTAAAAAAAAAGTTATGATCAAGAGATGCTCAGTAAGGTCTTATGGGGTTTGTGCACAGTTCCTCACTATTCTTGGCTATCTTTTTCCAGAAATTTGGCACCAAGGACAAATAGTGTGCTGGTGTAAACATGCCCATGTTATGCATGTGCAGAGCCCCATTCCACCTTGATGAACTTTGGTGAATATCCCATTTATGTCTCATCTGAACTTGTGAAAGTTGATGTGATATGAGTTGCTGGCAGATGCGCACAAGGATATCGGAAACTCATCCACAGAGGAGGAATCGCAACAGTGGTGAGTCAGGCTGATCCAACCATTGCCTGTGGATGGAGAGCTCTATAAAAAAAGGCCAGGTGAGACGTCAGAGTGCTTGGTCACTGAAATGTGATTTCACCCACTCCTTTGGTCAGCATCCAGAGAAGAAGTCTCACAGTTACAGTGTCTGAAAGCCTGAGTGTGAACACCTCCATATCTCCATGCCTTGGTGAGGATGGCCTTCCACCTGCCAGGCAAATTCCAGCCTGCAACTTTGGCTGCTCTGTGACTGTGGTTTCAAAATATGACTGTTAACCTGTCCTTGGAAATTCTGGGGAAAGGCATAGTTGCAAAAAAACGACCCTGCTCAGGGTATTCCTGTTGCCTGCTACAGAGACTGCAGATTTGCATCTCAGCCAGCTATGTATTCCAAGAGGAAAGCCTGTGTTCTGTCCCTCATCTCAGTTATCTAACACATATCTGAGTTTAGAGAGAGCTTCCAAATCCTGTCTGACTTGTAAAGTCGTTTTTTCTTGGTGGAGGTGGATGGGGAACAAAACTCTCTAGACTCACTACAGTCAGTGAAAACATCGATGAACATCTGGGACTAAGGAAGTGTCAACACTAAAAACAGCCACCACTTAAAATGCCAGCACTTACAGAACTCGATGTGTTATGGCATGAGTATCAGGCAGCTGCTCCCATACTCAGAAAGGGAGAAACTTTGGGGTATCTCATTTAGTCCCGGTAAGTGCTGGGCACCAGGAGGTCTCTCATGTTGTGTGTGCTGTATACAGGGCTGTAGTTTTCAATGGATTCTCTTCCCAAAGCTCTATTAGGAAGGAGAACTCATCATTGTTCACTGTCTGAGACGAGATAATGGGGGAAGGCAAAACTCCTCCCCTGCTATCTCCCCACAGACTTTGAACAGGTAACTACCTGGAAAAGTCTTTGAATCTCTTAGAGGGAATTCATGGGTCTCCTTTGTCAAGCTGAAAGAAGTGTGCCTGCTCTTGCCAATGCTGAGCTGTGTGACAGCATGCTACTAAATCTGCTTTTAGCTGCTTCAGAGGTGTGTGAAGCAAGGAAGAAAGCAGAGTATCAGTGGGTGAGCTTTTAATGGGGTGGGAGACAGACTGCTGCTCTTTTCTCCATCGTTCTGGAGACCATCACGAAAAATGTTGCTATTTCCTTCTCTCTCATGAGGTTTTGCACTGCTACTGTACGTTCACTCAAAACTGTTGTTCTCCAGGTGTGCCACCCTGAGTGATCCCTCAGGTTTGTGTATGTCTTTGCAAGAAGGTGTGATATACAACTTTCATCTCCAGCTTGGAGATAAAAGAACAAATGCAGCTCTCCAGCAACCAAAAGCAAGTCCTGCTGTGTTTTTCCACCCTTAGTAATATTAGACCAGAGTTAGAAATATAGAGAGATAGTAAGAGTCACTAGGCATAAATTTGTTGGTTGCAGCTTGGAAATCCTTCTGCTTAAAATAAAACCAAAATCCAGCTCCATGTTGCCATTCAGTATCCCATCACTCCTCTTATGTACATATCTGAACATATTTATTTGGGACATTTAAAGTTGACTTTCTTTTTTAGGGAGCTAGTTTAATGTTTAGCTGTCTTCTTCACCCAAGTGAGTATTTAGAAGGAATGCATTNTCTTGTTGCTCTGTTTTTTTTGGTGGAAAGATGGTAACTCGCTGATGAATTTACATGAGGGATGTTCTCTTGGATCAAATGGGAAGAGTTTTACCTGAAGCATAGTGTGTGTCTGTGATGGAAGCAGCNAAAATCCAGCTCCATGTTGCCATTCAGTATCCCATCACTCCTCTTATGTACATATCTGAACATATTTATTTGGGACATTTAAAGTTGACTTTCTTTTTTAGGGAGCTAGTTTAATGTTTAGCTGTCTTCTTCACCCAAGTGAGTATTTAGAAGGAATGCATTCAAAAATCTTTTTTTGTTTCATGTGTCATATTGATTGTACCTGGTTTAGTTCTTACTGATTTGGGTAGTTAAATAGAAGTAGCTCTTTCTTCCCACAGTCTTTACCTTGTTGCTTTGTATGGACAGTGCTGGGCCAGATTTGCAGTAATTGAAAGAAGAAAACCATTCTCCAGCTCTGCTACATTTAGCTTGATTTATTTTATTTCAATGTCATCTTTTCTTTCCATCAAAACTGCTAATGACAGCAAGCCTGTAACATACCATTTCTGCTTGAGGTGAGATTTTTAGCTCATTGTACAGCTCCTTGAAAATGTGGAGTCTATTTAGAAATGCTGTTTTTCTCCCCTCTCTAGGTCTTTTGCATTCATTGAGCATTTAGTGGGCCATGCTCTGTGGAGAGTGGTAGCTATGGAGACTCCTGGATTTCCAAGTTTTTGTTGGTTGTGGCTGCTACCTAAACAACACCTGGGTCTGCTCTCTGGAAGCCTCCAAAGTTTGAAGTGTAGCTTACACTGAAGATAATCCATTTGATTTCAGGTAGGATCCTGTCACAGTCAAGGGCTGTTCAGCCTGGTTGTATCTGCTCTTCTGCTTTTTAAGCTTCCATCCCCACTGAGGGGCACCAATCCCTGAGAGAGTGGAGATAAGGAAACAAATATCTCAACAGAATCACTGCTTCCATTACGACAGACAGTAACTAGTATCAGAGCTCTGACCAGAGCAACTCCAAGAACGAGCCCAGAGTCTTTCACAGTTCTCAAGTAAAATTTTGTCAAGCCTTTTGTGCAATTACTCTTTCTTTTCCATGACATCATCTGAAAGCAGAATCACAGTGCGCGTATGTGAATGCAGAATGTGACCAATGCGTAATAATCTCTTAAAGATTTTTTGTTACAGGTGGTCAGCTGGGAGTGGAGCATCATTTCCCCAGCAGCAGATTTTTAAAAAGCACACTCTGATTTTTAGTCTATTTTTCACATTAGAAAAAGTAGGCCTCAAATACTTGTGAAAATATGGATACCAACAAGAATTTAAGTTGCTCTCTTTCATGAGAGGAAAAGATGCTTTAATCTAATAACCACAGTTATGGAAATCTGTATTCTTTTAAACAAGAAAAAAGAAAATCAATTAATACCCTGTTCAATCAATATCAACCAATACCGGCTCAATCATCCATACCCTGTTATTTATCCTACACTTAATCTGACTAAACACTGCTGATTGTGCATGTGAGAGAAGATGTGTCTTTGACAGGGAGTTTGAGAAAGTGACAATTTAACTGGCAATTCCCCTGTTGCTGCTGAGATCAAAGGCACACCAAAGCTGCTAACCTGGAATATGAAGTGTGCTAAGAAAGTGTGAAAAGAAGCAACAGATACATCAGAAAAACAGCTACTTTACGGGATTGCTGCAAGAACTAAATTTGTTCACTTGTCTTTGGTGTTGCTCGCTGTATCTGATTCAGTGATATTTTCCTAGCTGCCCTCATGGTGGTTTTTTTTGCTCCTAAGAACCAGTTTGGATAATAATGGCCCTGTAAAGTGTGTCTTGCACACCTGCTATTTGCCGTACCATCTCTAGTTCTCCCATACAGGATGGCTCAGTCATTCTGCTTTGACAGCGTAGATGGGTCTTAAAAGAGAGTGCAGGTGCAATATCCTTCCTCCCTCCCCTTGCTGATGAAAAGCTGGACCAGATCCCTGGAAATGTACCCCTAGTGGGCCACATGTCCCACTGCTGTGAATGGTACAGTGTTATGGACCGCATGGAACCGATGGTCTCGCCTTTAACTGAGCACTCTGAATGTGTCTCTCTGTTGTAGAAGAAACATTTGCTCTTGGCTGGCAAGGCAGGACTGCAGAAAGAGGAAGTGAGTCTGTTCTCCTTATTCAAATGTTTCTCCTTAGAGAAACACTTAGCTGGTTAGCTGGTTAGATTTTTCACTTCATTATTCATCAAGCCTTTGTGAGCTGCCTACATACAGAGTCAATCAGGGGTTTCCAGAACTGCGGCTTTAACCTTGGTAATCCAGGACCCATGGAAATGTTTCCACTGACCTCTGATTAAGGGCAGGCTTGAACCTCTCTTAGGGCTTTGAAGTGTGTTTTGTCCCAGCCATCAAAAGCAGAGCAGCCTTTTCTGCAGAGGAACCGGGCTCCACATAGCCATCACTCTTTGGCTGGGACTTCCCTTGCTAGGACTGAGGTTGGAGTTGCCTGTGGAGAGAATTTGGGCCTTTCCTGACAAGCAAATGGAACAGGAGAAAATGAATGTGATGGGAAATGCAGAATGTTCTGTCTTGTGCGGACAACATAAAATTTTCATTGTGTTTTTTTCCAAAAGAAAAACCAGCCCTATTCTGCAATGAATCAATGAAGATTTAGTAATACGAACAAATGAACTTTGAATTGTGCAATTGAGTCTTTCAAAGTGCGCTATCAGGAACTATATTGTCTGCATCTCTTTAAAAGTCCAATTTGCTCCTAAGCCACGAATAGTTTAAATCGTCAACGATTTTGTGAAAATCAATGAGAATCATGCAGACGGAACTCAGAGTATCATTTTAACTATAAATTATGCACCTGAAGAATCCTACTCCATGGTCACAATAGTCAACAGAGGACCACAGAAGTACACTATGCTTGTTGCTTTTATTTCCTTTCCGTGCGCTACTTCCAGTGTTGGTTATCAGGAATGAAACATCATTTACAAACCTCTTGGCTCTGGAAAACAGGCAGCATTCTTAGTGATGCATTTGAAAAAGTGCTTTTAGATAAATTGTACACAGCATAAAATTCGGCATATAATTTATCTTTCAAGTGCTCTGTCAATTTTTCCATTGAGAAAACTCCTCAGGTTTTTCCAAAGCTGATGTTCTCTCTGGTGAGTTCTGTTCTTTTCCCACCAGTGGCTCATAATGCTTCTTGCAGCTATAAGAAGGTGATTAATCAGTGTAAACTGACAGATCTTAAGTCTTCAAACTGCTAACCTCACAAAAATTCCAGCAGACTCCCAACAATATCTTGATATAATCTTAGTAAAATCTTAGTAATATAGAGCATGATCCTCCAATTCTTGAAGGTTTCTGGCAGGCTTGAGTTGGTGGTATGCTTGGTATGTGCATGTCCCCGTGCAAGGTTATCAAAACCAAAATTGACTCCCAAATTTACACATAAATTCATTACCAGATG
>VXBU01018254.1:107486-130799 GCA_013400315.1 Bombycilla garrulus | reverse complement strand
CTTGTTGCTCTGTTTTTTTTGGTGGAAAGATGGTAAGTCGCTGATGAATTTACATGAGGGATGTTCTCTTGGATCAAATGGGAAGAGTTTTACCTGAAGCATAGTGTGTGTCTGTGATGGAAGCAGCTTGGAGCAGAAAATCCTTGGTGGGTTCTTCCCAGAGCAGGAGGCATGGGCAGGGACGGAGAGACAGTGATGGTCATGTTCAGAGACACATACTGTGCTCATTCTGTGGCAGCAAGAGAATCAACAAGAGGCACAAAAAACCACGCAGAGATGTAAATGAAACGATATAAAATTAAAAAAAAAGGAAAAAAATAAAAGGAAAAAAAAAAACAAAAAAAACAAAAAAAATCCCCGAAAAACCCCAAGACCTTACAGCCGAAATTTTCTCCAAAATCTGTCACTGCTTTTCATGCAGGACCAAAAAAAGAGGAAGGGAGCCTTTCAAACATCTTCTTGGCAAGTCATGTTGATAGCATTCACAGTTTTTGTCTCCAGGGAGGTCAAGAAAATATGGAGGGAGACACGTCCATAATGAGGTTTCATAGTAGGCCACAGATACAGGAAGCAGCACTGGTAAAAGTACGTCTTGCACATGTCTAGATGAAGTAGAAGCCAAGGCCAGCTTCTTCCTTAAAGCTTTTTGGACCCTACCCACATATTTCTCATTTTTGCATAAAACCTGCTGAACTGTTGCTGTGACCAGTTGCTTCTTCATTTGAGTCATCCCCTTTCAATATACAAACCAGATGGTGGCTGTTCTTCATGAAAAGAGCTGTTGTTGCCTTTTTTTTTTGGTTTTTTTTTTTTGGTTAGTAAATGTGATTTAAATTACTTGGAAAAAATACTGACAATTTTTTATTGAAAAAGCTTGTATCTCTCAATTTTCTGCTGTCATCAAAATTAATAAATTACTTACAATTTCAATTTCTCAAAACCTTGGGATTTTTTTGCATAATATAATTATCTTGTAAGTTTTGAAAACCTATTTTGAAATTTTCTGGTGTTTTTTTCAATGATAAAATGCAGAGAGGAATAAAATAATTTCTTTGCTTGTTTGTTTTAAAGTCATCATTTTAGAGCTGTTTGAAGTGAAAGCAGCTTTAAGTACTTTTGTGGAAAATCCCTTTCATTTTCAATCAGCCCCAATGTACTTTAATTTACAGAAGAGAAAACAAAGATGCCCAAGTTATGAAGTTAGGGTAAGTTAAACTCACATGGTGTGATTGCAGCTCTGACACACTAATTTTAATTCTTTTAGTATTTTATTTGGATGTCTGAAGAGTCTTACAGAACATCTCCTTGGTGCTGCTGAAGACACCTTGGAAGGGATTATAACTGTTGGAGGGTCTCCATCGCTGTAAAGTCTTCTAAAAGGACTTCATGAACCTTTGACAGGGATAGTTTTGGTTTTCCTGACCCAGTTTTAGGGCAGTGGAACAGGACAGATAATGGCTTTGCATCCTTGTCTCCAAAAAGGATGATCTTACTAAACATTTGTAAAAGTCACTAGGCTCCAGTAATTCATGCATTGTAGAATTCCTAAAGCTCAGTGGAGGCTACAAAAAACATATTAAAGAACCAACCCACCCTGGTATCAAGGCTGCTCTGGTGGGCACATTATCTTATCAGAAAAAGGGCATTGTTATTTTGATTTCTGTGGGCAGGAGCTCTGCTCTTCAGTGGAAAAAGTTCTGACTGAGAGAAGGTTTTGTCCCTGTGGTGGGGCAGCAGCATCTTGTCTGGTGTCCCATTTTCTTCACACCTCTGTGCATATACAATTAGGGTTTATTTTACATTTCAATTGTACAGCAAGTTACTGAACAGTAATTTTGGAGTTTTTTGAAGTTATAGAGAAGTGACTTAGAAAAACCTTCTCTTTGGAAAGTATCCAATGCTTTGACGTAGTCTTGAAATAATCCCTGAAATTCATTATAGTCAAACCTGGTCAAAGACAGACTATATTACATTCTCCAAATAACAAGCTGCTTTTTCTGAATTTAAATATTGTAATGAAAACAATAGGTAAGATTTTCCTTTATACCATGAAACCTGATGTTTGTCAAAACCTATCATACTAGAGTTCTTCTAGCTCTGCAAAAACTGTGAGGTTTTTTTTCATTACATGATTTTGATATGCTGACCTGGTTTTGTTTGTTTTCGGTTTGGTTTGGTTTTTGGTTATTTTTGGGGGTTTTGGGGGTTTTTTTTTGTTTCTTTTTAACTTTGATTATTAAAACTTTACAGTAAAACATCACTGCTCTGGACAGAATAAGGGTATAAGCAGAAATCTCTCCATTTCTAGATTTCTACCCATGCTCCAACTTTGTATGGAAACCCATTTACAGAACCAAGGAAAATTAGTTGACAAGTAAACACAAAATTCTTCCTTGGGTACTGGGAGAGGGAGAAAATTATTCTAAAATCTGTTTACCAGGAGGAAGGCTTCAGAATTTTGTGTATGCATGTGTGCGGCTGAGAAAAGCTGCTTCAGAACTTACCTTGAACAGCCATGTCCCCTGCAGACTGGAATATTTTGGTATAGATGTCAGAATTAAGCATTACACATGGGGTTCTTGGAGAAGTGTAATCACCATTTTCATACAGAGAAGCAGCATGCATGGCACTGACATCAAAAACTTTCTGGAACTGTTTTCTCAACTAGTGCAGAAAAAGACTGGTTAGACTGGAAACCGCTGAAAGTGTGTTTTGGTTTGAGAATGATGGGGTTTAATGTTTCTAAAATGTACTGAAGTTGAATTCTAAGGTAGGTAGTTTGCTCCTATATGTGCATGCAGAGTATTTCTCAGCAGATCTTTTTGAAAGGTATAAGCGCTTAAATAGGTGCAGCTTAACATTTCTGTAATTACAGTAATTTTTGGTTATTCATGTCCTGATCTATAATTTGGAGGGATTCAAAGACCGGCCATGTTTAGTAGTCACCATGTCTAATGTGTTCAGCTCTGCAGTTCTGAGCCAAGAATGAGTGGTATGTGCATACCAGAGCAAATGGAAAAAAAAATCTGTGAGTATTCATTGAAATTCAGAAGCCAGTTTTAATTCAACAATGTTCACGGAATGTTCCCATTCACTTCCTACAATCAGATTTTGAGCATTTGTGCAAGAAATCAACCAGGCCACAATTTTGCCCTGGGTTTTCATTGCAAGTTAATTTTAAATTGTATATTTAAAGCATGGATTTATGGGAAAAAAATTGAAAGCATGAAACATTTATAATATTTTCAAGCTGGGTTTACTTGGTTAGATTATGTCAGTATGCTCTGCCAGTTCCCTCTCGGATGCTTTTCATGCGTGACCAAGTGTCTACAGATCAAACCTTATAGACAAATCCAGCTACTACATTTTCTTACTGATTTCATGCTAAAAACAGTTTGGAGTAATAGTCTTTGGGGTGGTTCACCATAAATATGATAAGGAAAATAGATAGCTTTAAAGTTAAAGAAATCAGGAATCAAGAGAGAACATTTCATCTTACTGGATCCTGATTTTTCTCCCCCCTCTCCGGTTTGATTCAGGAACAATGGTCTCCCATTGGACTAGATTTTTTTTTAACTGTTGCCCCAGCAGAGACAGGATTTTTCACATAGTATTAGCAAACAGGCAAGTCAGGAGATGCTGAAACTCAGCATCTCTGCAACCCTTAGGTCATAGTATTTCCTGAGTTACAAACACCCATATGGACCGTACGCCACAGAATCATAGGCTGATTTAAGTTGGAAGGGACCTTAAAGGCCACCCAGCCCCATCCCCTGCCATGGGTGCTCCTTCCACTACCCCAGGCTACTCCAAGCCCCATCCAGCTTGGCCTTGGGCACCTCCAGGGATGGGACAGCCACAGCTTCTCTGTGGAGGACGAAAGGAGCTTGGTGGGTGCGATATACGTGACAAATGTTCTCCTTGGGAGAGAAAAAGAAGCTCTGTTAAAGAAAAAAAATACATCATTTCATAAGGAACTTAGAACAAATTAATTTTTCAAGGTGTTATTTTAAAGTCTGAAAATTTTTGACAAGTAAAGGGCTTAGCAGCTCCATGAAATAGTGTAATCTTTTGGTTATGCTATTACTGTCCATGTCAGTCTACTTATATATATGCCTAGGGTTAAGATCAAGGGCATTTTCCAAAAACTTTCTTTAATTCCTGGATTGCAATTCAAGTAAAAATCAGAGATATCTAAGAACATCTTGCAACTTGTAAAATTTTCTTCTCTTGATGTTAAAAATGCTCTTGAAGACCTCTCCTCCTTTATCTTACAATCAGTGCAACTTAGTGTGATCTGGATAACTGAATTCTCACTAAAAATTCTTTGGTGAAGACTTTTTTTTTATAATTATGTATGACATTTTGGATGCCTTGTTTAATACATTTCTCCTAAGATGTGATAATGAAATGTAGAGGACAGAGAAATACAAGTATTTGCTTTTTAAAAAATAGAAATGAGATTTTAATTAATGAGACTGCAATCACTGCAAAGAAGAAAACTACCACAAGAGCAAACGAAGGGAGTCTTGAACCAGCACACAAGAATTTTTATCTACTACAGTTTTCAGTTGTGTTCCTCAAGTAATGATAATTTTTACTCCTGATAGTCCTAAGAATATGCTGAGAGTGAAGTGTGAGATTTCTGTGACTTTGTGACTGTGGGGTCAAGATCTCTCATCCATGTGTAGGAAAAGTGAATGTGTTTGCACATTCCTGTTATGCTCCCTGAATAATGGGCAAATTCTGCCCACTGGAATGGCACCAGTTGGCTGCTTTGATATATTTTTTTATACATATATTTTTTTTTACAACAGAATTAAGGCAAACTGTACAGTGTCCTCTGTTGGAGGAGTTATTTCCACATCTTTAGGTTGGATGTGAAATAAAACCTGGAGTCAACACACACCAAAAAATTCCTTCCACTGGAAAAAACCTGGGGGAGATCCCTAGTGATGACTGCAAAAAGGTTTCACTGAAAACACTGGACACTGAAAACACTTCTTCTCAGCCATTATCTCAGTTTCCTTCCGAGTTAGAGCAGTAACTTACTCATTATGGCTTTCGTATGGCACACACATGGAGAATGCTCCAGACCCTGCAGAGGCTTTGTTGTAATATGGAGAAACAGTGGCAAATACACAGCAGCAGTTTAAGGGGGGGATCCAAACTATGGTTTTATAAGAATCCATGACAATTAACTAATGAAGTCATCCAGACTGGGCAAGGTTACAGGAGACAGGGCTGGAAAGCCAAGAGCTGTGTTTTTAGGATGTGCAGATGTCTTTAAGGCAATAGGCCTGCAACACTTAGGAGCATGTGCAAGCCAAATTGTGCCTCCAAGATTCCCCAGCCAGAGCCCCAGTGCATGTGCCTGCCTGTTCAAGCATAATTTGTCATTTGTACAACATGCAACAATGCACCAGTTTATTTGGACAGCCTTTTGGCCAAATTCTGGGCTCAATTCAGTCCCTGCAACCTGTGACCTTAGTGCTGCTGAGTGGGTGTAAGGGAGCAGAGGATTTATTTTTGTGTTGCTTTTTAAACAATGAACGTGTTGAAATCCTAGGGAAAGCTGGAGCTATTTACTCTGTTTCACAAAACACATCCCAACTGAGCCATGAACTGATGGTTTTACCCTACTAGGCTTCCTGATGGAATGGTAAGAACTGTAGGTGAAGGAAGACTTCTAAAAAGCTGCATGCCTCTTCTGCTGGCTTTTTAGTTTGGGGATTTTGTTCTGAATTAATGAGTAATGCAAAAATTAAACAGCTCTGCTGTATTTTACGGAAATGAAGAATCTCTTCCATGTAAATGATGCTTTGGGAGAAGCAGGCTGCAAGCCGCTTCCCAAGTTCTCCACACTGTTTTCCAATATATATTGCTATAGACCACTGAATACGGCAACTTAAAATGTGACACTAAGTGTAGGTGTAGCCTGCTCATGCTCATGCTTCAGTAGTTTTTGGTGGAGATTTGTAGCAAGGGAGTCTCCTAAATCCAGAAATATGGTTCAAAATTTTTGGTTCTGTCAGGCAGAGATGCATCTGCAGATCTCCTGTACTCAGTGTTATCTTCTTTGGCCTGTGCTGAGGCCAGCACAACTCCTTTGTGCTTACCTAATAGCTATCTCTACAGATCTTTATTTTTTTTCCTCTAATTTCCAATAGTTTAAGTGCAGTTATGTGTATATTTGTCAAGGAGAATATGTTTTCAAAAATAATACAGTCTTGGAATCTTTTAGTGTTGACACAGGCCTTTCTGACACTTTTTTTTTTCTTTTTGCCTCTGCTGCTTCTGATTTCCAGCAATGCCTCAGAAGGAAAATCCCTGAGCCAGGAGAGTGGGAGCAGCTCCCCACTTCTTCTCACATCTCTACTATTTAACCTACAGTAGTTTGGGGTAGGTAGCTGGAGTGGGCAGAGCAAGACACAGACACACAAAATCCCCCCGAGATGGAAACTGAAGTATCCCAGTATATTGGGTTTTGGTGTCTGGGAGAAGGCATATCAAAACAGACCATGTTACACGGCTGACTTATGGATGGAGAAGCTGCAAGGTAAAGAGGGACACAGAGACAAAGAGGAGGCGTGGAGATTTGAGCTTCCTTCCAAAAGGTTTGTTTGGAAGTTAAACAAGCATTTCTTGAATATCTCATGCTGATGTCAGTGCTATCTCTGGGCAGGTTCTGTGCCAGTGACTTGGAATTTCCTGGGGAAATATTGTTGTGTCAAAAGAAAATGTCTGAGCAGTTCTAGAGCTTATTCCGTATAACATCACCACACATGGGACCACTCACAACACCCCACAGAGCTACACACCTCACTGTGCCATTTCATTGCCTGGAATTTAGGATCTCTTAGCAACCAAAGGAAGATAGTTGGTGTGTTTGCCCACATTATTTCAAGTCATAAAGCTGACAGGAAAAGAATTCCTCTTTTGCAATTAGTTGTTCCCTTGGGAGGGACCATCTGCAACGTTCCCATGAACCATTCTGAATTCTGCACAAAGAAATGGGTTAGAAAGCTGATTAGCAGAGCATTTAGGCTGAGGGACCTTTCACACAAGTTTTCCTGCAAGGCTTCAAGAACACACCAGTGGTTCTCCTTCACATATGTCTTACCCACCAAGCCTGTTCTAAGGCTGAGAATAAAAATCTGATAAGAGAATGGATATTTTAATGTGGTAAGGATGTTTGTAACTCTGCATAATTAATGAGAGTTACAGGACAGCTATTTTATACACACAAAACACCTCCCATGGTATCTTACTAATATGGCCATCCTGATGTTCTTGCAAACTGAAAAAAATTTCTGCTTCAAAAATGTTCTGCTTCTGTCTCTCTAGTTTTGATAGATGTTGTGCTGTTTTACTAATTTATATTTGTGCATGGCAATTATCTTTCTCCACTAAACAGGACCTTGACAGAAAAAGATTATCTTTCTTCTATGGTGTAGAGTTTGGGCTGCTTCCTGTGTCCAGAGAGGAGCTCATGCTTCATAAATTCCCTGCTTGTATTTGTATCTAAAATATGGGCAATTTCCCTTTTCTGCCCTCACTTGTCCCTGTACCAGCAAGTAGGTTCTGGTGGTTTATGGATGTCATGGATTGTTGTGTGATTCACAGAGCAGCCTGGAGCACCCATTCTTGTGAAATCCTCTGATTTAGCAGTAAGCCTTGGGCTGGACTTTATGAACTCCACGGTGCCTTGCCAGCTTCATCCTGGGCTGGTTCAGAAAAAAACTTACGAGCCTGGTCGTGCCCTTGGGTACACACAGAAGTTTCTGCCTGTGTTCAGAGGTTGGTTTGTGTGATTTTCTGCAGTGGTGCTGCTGCTCGAGCTGAGTCACAGAATCACAGAACAGCTTTGCTTGGAAGAGACCTTAAAGCTCATCTTGTTCCACCCCCTGATATGGCAGTGACACCTCCCACTGCCCCTGGTGGCTCCAAGCCCTGTCCAGCCTGGCCTTGGACACTTTTAGGGATCCAGGGGCAGCTACAGCTGCTCTTTGGCACTCTTTGCCAGGGCCTCACCACCCTCACAGGAACAATTCCTGCCCAAAATCCCATCCAGCCCTGCCCTCTGGCAGTGGGAAGCCATTCCGTGTCCTGTCCCTCCAGCCTTTGGCCATTGTCTCTCTCCATCTTTCCTGCAGCTCCTTCAGGCCCTGCAAGGCCACCCTGAGCTCAGCCCAAAGCTTCTCCTGTCCAGGCTGAACTATCCCAGCTGTGCCAGCCTTTCCTCCCAGCAGAGCTGCTCCATCCCTCTGCTCATCCTGGAGCCTCCTCTGACCTGGTTCCAGCTTCTCCAGCTCCTTCCTGTGGTGGTCCCCAGGGCTGGAGCAGCCCTGCAGGTGGGGGTCTCACCTGAGGGGAGCAGAATGGTAGAATCCCCCCCTCCCCTGCTGGTCACCCTGCTTTGGATGCAACCAAGGACAGGGTTGGGTTTCTAAGCTGCCAGCACACACAGAAAATGACCTATGTGCATCATCCTTCCGCAGAAATGTGCTGCTTGGTTGAGCCACAACTTTTTTGATATTATTTGGGATTTACATGAGTCACTGAGAACAGGGCGCAAATTGTGGCAAACCTAGGTAGAAGCATCAGTTTTTCCTTGTCATCAGCATTGCTTCCTAGCTGGTGTGTAGAGAAGGTCTTTGCAGGAAAAATTTTCTCAGCTTGTTTTTGTTATTGGAAATAAGGCTTTCCACAACTGCCATTGTTAGCAAGGTCCATTCAGGCACACTCTCCCTGTTCTTTTGTTTTGCTTTATGATCCAGTGCTAGTCAACATCTGCAAGCCTCAAATGTATACAGATGTCCCAAATTCAACTTCAGATGTTGTGTTGCTTGGTTTATCTGATTGATGTTGTCATTGTAAATTTATGAACCACTAATCCCTCATAAGTAAATGCATACTCTATTTCAAATGGTGAAATGTTATTTTTCTTTTTTTTTTCTTTTTTTTTTTCTTTCATAAACCCACATATTCTACTTCTTTGGTGAGTATCAACACTCTTAATCTAATCACTGTTAAAAGACTAACAATCTTACTTTTGGAAGTGCCTGAGCTATTTCCCATTCAATAAAAAATAAAAATTCAAATAAATCAAATTCAAGAAGATAATCACCGAAGAATATTATGGAATAAGTGGCTTGGGTTTGGCAAAGTTATAAACAACAAGATTTAATAACAAAGGTTTAATGGCCTCGGGTTCCACTAATTGTGTCTATTGCCTGTCCACACACATGCTGTTGAATGAATATATTGGAATAGTATAGAATGATACTATATAAAAATGCACTACTTGCACACATGTTAAAAGACATAATAATTTCAAGCATTTGCTTTATCAGCACTTTCCAGTAGTGAAGCGCCATTTGCAGCAGTCTGGTCTTCTCAGGGACCATCTTTCAGGAAATAATCTGGTAATCTGGTACAAATAATATTACATTCTTGTGCCAAAACCTCCCTCGTGCACAAGGATATTTGCATTTTGCAAAGAAATAACAGGGACTCAAGTCTTATTTTCCTTCTTCAGAACTCTTATTGCTCTCTCCTGCTGCTGTGACTGCTTTGGACTGACTCCAAACCACTGACTCTTCTTTCTAATGTACTCTTAATATGCTATTATGTTAAACAGGCTGATAGAATAAAATGGAAACGAACATGTGCAAAAGTCATTTAGGTCAAATGAAGTAACATGCTTTCAAAATATTAGCCAAAATTTTAGCATAAAACTTTGATGAGGCTGAGAAATCCTCTATTGAGCGGGAGCGTGGAATTAGCCCTCGTACAGACCATGTTTTGAACCTTATGATACTGTTTAATTCTACGGTTCCCCAAGGGCTACTTATAACCAAATTAAAGGGCGTCTTGTGCATGTTCTGGACACTGATTACAGGACCACAGACTGAAGCTGAAGACAGCTCTACAGCCACTAAGTATGCAAGTAGAGACACCCCTTAATTCAACTATATGTACCCTCAGGGATCTTGGTAATTATANTTTGTATATGGGCCTGTGAAGAAGGTAGTTTTTCAGCCTCAGAAGATTCAGCAATTCACCTGTGCCTGCTTTTCCCTAAAATAACAGGATTGTGGTTGCCCTGCAGAAATGTCTCAGAATGCCTGTGGTTGCTGGAGTGATGCACTTGAGAGCATTCACGAGCTCAGGCCTTGGCTCTGTCTGGCTTAAGAGAGCACATTCCTGGGAGTGCAGCCCTGCTGGACAGCCCTATCATTGAGAGTGCTGTAGGTTGTCAGTGAGTCTCTGCCAGCCCGGAGATCTTGGAATGCAGTAGCTGAAATGGCATTTGAGTCACCTGAATGCCTCTGAAGGGTCTGAGAGGTGGCGAACACCACAGCATGCAGTTGGGGTAGAGGAATGAGGCTTCTGCCCATATTTCTCTATTTCTCCTCAACAGATTATGTGGTTTGTGAGAATAAATCAGTACAACTCCTTTTGCTTTGGCAGACATCTTCCAGCAAGCATCATCTGAAGATTTGGCTTGGTTGGTAAATCGGGTGTTTTGAAACAAATATGTACATTTTAGTGCAGAGCCTGGTCTCACATCTCCCTGATGTGAAGCAGCAGATGTTCCTTTGGATGATCATCAATACCTCCAGGACCAGAGGCACTGTCACGCATTTTCAGTGGTTACATCTGGTGGACTGTTGTGTAAACCACTCTCTGCTCTCTCTTATCATTGTCATTGAAGGGCGTATACTGGTGTGTACTAATAGTGTTCGGCTGTAGCAGAGTGCAACTAATACACTTTGCACACAGTAACACAGGTTTCACTGGTTTCAGACCTCTTTTTTTAGTTCAACGTTACTAGAGTGAGCTAAAAATTATTCTCTCCCTATTCCCCAGGCTGGGCCAGTAGCAGTGGAAATTCCCATCTGACGTTTACCTGCTACAGTGGTTTATGGCAGCCGAGGATCTTGTCCTGTTGGGTTTGGTCTCAGCTGTAGGGCTGATACCAGCAGAGCTTGTGGCCTCGCTGTGTTGTCTCATCTCCCCTGAAACCCCCTTGCTCAGTCAGCAGGCAGTGTCCAGAGCAGAGAAATTGGGACGAATACACGGATGCGCAGTCTAAAAAATGCGACCTCGGGTGGAGGTGCAGAGTGCATGTCACGCACACCCTGATGGGAGCCAGCCACACAATGGGCCTGTTTGGCCATTAGGTCCAGGAGCCCTTGAGTGTTTGCACCTCTTAATAACATTATGAGGCATTAGGGATGGAAGTGCAAAGATCTAAGTGGGTGATAAGTTGCGAGTGTCCCTGAGAATTTTTTCTGCCACCTTTGAATTCGGGTCTCATTATGCAAGCAGTGCGGTGCTACTCAACCCAAATTAAACTGGGAGACGATGTGTTGAGAGCTGTGAAAAAAGTCTAAAGTACTTGTATTGTGGAAGCCGGTGCCTAAGAGGTTCTGTAGCCTACAGTGCTCTGCAGCAAGCAGCAGAAATTAAGGTAGTAATATAAGCAAGAAGGCTGCTTACCAGCACTGCAAACTTAAAAGAAGTTTTTAAACAACTTTCTCTGCTCTACTTCTCCCTAGACTTGTGCAACATGTTGCCTACAAGGAAAAAGTCTTTTCCTGGAAGGAATGTTTGGAAGAAAAATAGTCTCTCAATGAATTAATGACAACCCCCAAGAGTGGGACAAAGGAAATAATTGAGGGAAGACAATCCATGGAGAACGACCAGAAAAGAAACAGTTCAAAAGAAATCAGAAAATATCATGTGTTTCTATAAACAAAAAGGAACCCCTAACTCCTATTGAGACATTTTCCCTTCAGCTGCTGAAGGTGAAGCAGGTAGGAAACATAAACAGAAGCAGGTTGGTTGCTCTGGTTCGTGAGCTGCCCCTCCTCTGCTGTGCATGGAGTGAAATCCAGCTTGGGAATGCTACTGAGGGACACAAAGCAAGCTTTGTGAAGGACCTAGGAAGGTGGAATGTGAGAAGTGTCACATGCTTTCCTTGCTCTTCCACCCTGCCTTAGGCAACTCCTCTCATGGACACAGCACTGAGTCAGGGGGATTTGCAGTCTAGTCTAATCTAGCACGTCTGTTCTTACACTGCAAAAAAACCTAAGAGAGTGACTGAAAAATCTTGTCTTTTGAGTGGAACAAATCAAGAGCTTTTTAGAAAAAAAAAAATTGGATGGAAAGCATTAGAGCTGTAGCCTGCAGAAATGAAAAGGCCAACATGAAGAGCAGGTCCCACCAAAATACTTTGCAAGCCCTCAGGCAGATCATGGCTTTTTCTGGCATTCAATCCAAAAATGCATTCCACCCACCAGGAATTTATTGTGCCATGTGTTCCCCTTGGCATGTCTCTCCTCCTCTGAATAAAATTAACTTCTGTAATTGGCAACTGATAAATTCTTGTGAACACTCCAGGCCTTCTCTCAGTAAAGCCCACCTGGAAAAACATCAGGTTGCCATCTTCAAATCCATAGATTTCCTGCTTGCTACTGTTAGCCAAAGCAGACCTTTTCCTCTCTTTTTAAACCCCCATCTAACTCCCTGCTGATCACAGGCATTCTTCCTCCCAGGGATGTGGATCTTGATCAAATACATGGCATACGAAAGATGCACTGGGTGCATGGTCTTCTAGTAAAAAGAAGTGAAGGCTCATGCCAAATGAACATCTTATAACACTTCTGAAAGAGCCCTTGTATATTCAGGAGGATGAAACTAAAATCCAACCCAACTATTAGGGCTCCCCTGCAATGGTGTTGTGCTGCCTTGGCAAGAAAGCAGAATGGGTTTCTTTGTGTCATTATCATTCTTTAGAAAAGAGAGGAAGTTCCCAGTCCTTCTGGAAGGTTCTCTGCAAAGCCTGATGACAAGGAGGTGCCTTCCAATCATATTTCAGGGGATGGTTATCATGTAGACAATGAAGAAGCAAGGTTTAGGCTTTCAAATTCAGTAGTTTTGCTGCTGGAGACAGGATTGTCCCTGATTCCAGAGAAAAGACAAAAAGTAAAGTCTGTTTCTAGTCCTAGTGATTGTAAAAATTCAAAAATTTGACCTCTTCAGGCCTTCACACCAGAAAGCAAATGAAAAACAAAAAAATATGCTTAAAATTATTCAGGCCTTCGGGTGGGCTCACTCATGAATTTTGGATACCTCAAAGATGATGACATATTTTAGTTTTCTAGTTCCCCACTGAGTAAGCATAGCTCAACTCAGTTGCAGGCTGATTACTTGGCAGTTTTCATAGTACTCAGTTTGGCAACCAGTGAGGGGTTAGAGAGAAGTCAAAACTGATAAAACAGGATTTTCTCTGTCAGGATGGCAATTACTTTGGCAGGATTTGTCTCACAGTGGACCGTGCTAAGCTGAACTAGCTTTCTCCTGGTGTGGACTAAGAGACATTTACCTTAGCTCAGCAGATGGGAAGCCACCTGCTGAAGTGTGGCAAGTTGAGGGCAGACCAGCACTTCTGGGGAAAACATGGGGAAAATACATCTTGTGTGAGAGATGCCTTTCACTGAGAACATTGTAGGGGAAGAAATAACAATGGAAACAATTCTTCACAGGGGTGGAGAGGAGAGGAGAGGAGANAAGAGAAGAGAAGAGAAGAGAAGAGAAGAGAAGAGAAGAGAAGAGAAGAGAAGAGAAGAGAAGAGAAGAGAAGAGAAGAGAAGAGAAGAGAAGAGAAGAGAAGAGAAGAGAAGAGAAGAGAAGAGAAGAGAAGAGAAGAGAAGAGAAGAGAAGAGAAGAGAAGAGAAGAGAAGAGAAGAGAAGAGAAGAGAAGAGAAGAGAAGAGAAGAGAAGAACCTTCATTACTTTGTTTTACAGAATCTGAAGGCCAACCTGGATTTGAAACAGTTCAAATTTCAATTTTTTTTTTCTCCTATGGCACAATAAGACTGTTTGGCCTCTCTGATGATTAGAGGTCATCCATTTCAGTTTTCCTCTCAGGGAAAACCTATAATATTGGTAATACGACACCCACACAGTTGCACTGTAATCATAATAGTATGTTAATCCTTATAATTACCATGAGCAGCAATGCAGATTTGACCATAATTATCTGTATCTCACATAGCCATGGAAAATTAATGTTATTTTGATTCTGCTGATTGATGTGTCATTTTGGAGCCAGCATCTGGACACTATCTCCTGATGGCTTTTGACTTGGTACCACCAGGCTGAAAATACAAGGCCAGGTCCTAAGGTGGCAGATATCAACAGAGTTTCACCTGAGTTAGGGCAGCTGCCAGGCCATGGCTGGGTGTCTGCTGGTGGCATGTGTTTGCTCCTGCTTCTTCCCAAAAACAGAGGAAAAAAACTGCATAGTTCAGAGAAGGACAGATAAAGTGATCTGTGAAAAGACATCTTAGGACAGGAGGAACAGACAGGCTGTGGGAAAGTGTGAGGGTTGTGCATTTCTGCGTTGCACACTTCTGATGAATTTTGAGAGGAGAAAAGTGCATGGACTTTATGGAAAGAGAGGTTTCACCAAGGAGCATCTGAGGTAATCTCTCTTATTTCTCTCTGCATGTATTAATGGTGATCTTCTCCTTTTACTGAGGGCAATGCAAAAAAAATCATGTGTGTAAAAAATCAGATTCCCCTCAGAGTAGAAGCAAGAAGTGACCATTGAACCTCAGATGTAACAAACACAAAATGAATGATTGAACAGGATTGACCTTAAACGTGGAGATTTGCAGAGGGTCAGGATGAGAGGAAGTGAGATGAAGTGGATTTTGGCCATCTCAGTGTATTACACTGGATACTCCTTGTACTTATGTCATAGGAGGAGATCAGAAATTTACAGGCTCCCCCATTGTCTTCCTGCCTCCCATTTATGTCAAAACTGCTCCTGTCCCTTTCAGAAGTACAATTAATCCTTGAAAGCCATTGGAGCAGAAAATTATGCAAATTAATTTTCAAGTTTGAAAAAAAGGATTAAGAATTGAGAGGAGCCAAAGCAAAGGACTAAATTTTGGTCTCCCACATCATGCTTTCTTCTCGCTGTGTGTCAGACAAACACATGACTATGACTTGTGAAGATTATGCCACTGTAAGGGATCTTTACAGATGAATCTGGGTCTCCTGCACAACAGGAACAGCAGATATTCACAGACCTCATACTAGGAGTTTTTGTGGAATGATTCCTTCATGCCATGGATTGCTGGGACTTTCCTGAATGAGCCCAGTAGCTGAGATAATTTGCAAGCTGGTTTAAAAGTGAGAGTGTCACAGTGGTGAAGCAAAGCTCTTTCTGCTCCCTTGGAACTGGAGTCTGCTGTGACCATTTTCCCTGTACTGCCAAAGTTAAAATCACAACAACATTAGGAATTAGTCATGGGCAGGCTCAAAGGCATTTTATTCGTGGGAAAGGTCATTTACCATGAATGTAAGTGATGTAAACAGTGCATGGTGACATGTTATGCTCCTTCTCCTTTTTTTCTTCTGTTTCTTTTTTTTTCCCTATGAGTACCCATTGATATTACAGGCCAAGGGTTTAAATGTACATTTTTTTTTCTCTTTCTCCTTTCCTTCTGTTTTGATTATTTCTCTGCTTCTGCTTGCCTTTGAATTTTAAGAACAAAACAGTACCTGTTTTATTTGTGGATTCCAAGCCTGTTCACAGATTGCTCCATTCCCCTGCCTTGGCAGTCATCTCACCATGTTTGTGCTGGTTTTTCACAGTGCTAAACCTCACCTGTCACTTTCATCTGCTAACAAGGTTTCCATAACAAGCAACGGAGTGCTGAGGAAGATGCATATATTACCTCCTTTCACTGTCATTCCTTCTCCTAACTGCTCATATCAGGTAGAACACTCATCCTGGCTACTTCTATCCTTCTCCCTTCTAAATTTTTCTCTACCAAACTAGAGCACTTTCACCCACAGAGCAGAAGCAGGAGCTTGCTCTGGCTGGAGGTGACGGGATTCATCTGCTTCCAATAGATGTGGTTATGCATCCCCCTGCTGCTCCCAAACAGTCCTTCTAACCCTTTAACATACTCTGGCAGATCCCTAGGTGCCATCCTGTGTCTCTGAATGACAAGGAAGAGGCTAACGAAGCAAACAAGAAAGAGTTAAGCATGGTTGAAGGCCACCTTACTGCCCAGATGACTTCTTTCCACATTGACGTCATTCAGAAGTAACTGGCACTTCAATATTCACTGGCTCTCCTTTAGAGAAACTGGATCTCTCTTCAGACCTCTAAACACCCTCCTAGATTATCTCAGACCACCTTTTTGGAAGAGGCAGCCTTTCCTGAACCTATCAGGCCGAGCTGTTCAGAATGTTTGTTGTAGTGTTTGTATCACATGGCTCCTTTCACCAAGAGACTGTCTCTACTTCTGTCCGCATTTACCCTAAACTGAAATCTTCAATGTAATTTTTCATCATTAACTGACACCATAAACATCAGAAATTCATGGGCTTGAATTCAGAAGTCGGTGAAAATGTCCTGTGTTATTTTTGGGGTGTTCATTAGGGTGCATAATTTTCAATATTTTTGATGAATGGAAATCCTGTTCATTGTTTAAATGAGAACACCAAGTTGAGTATGAGGGATTCATTTTGAGAAAGTGAATTGCCAGTGAAGCCAAAAGTAAATGATAAATATGTAATTTTTGTGTTTCTATTTCTATTATTATGATCTATTTGCAAAAACTTTTACTAAAAGGGAGATAATGCACAAAGCAGTTTAATATCTATGTTGCTTGGTAGTGTTTAGGCTAAGAAATGTGTGCATCAGTCATCTTTATATTCATCTGCTTCATATTCAAATATCACCTCTGCTGAAATTACAGGCAAAATTTTCCTGCAACAAAGTATGATACTCTGCTCTGCCAGGTCAATACAGTATTTTCCAATTTACCAAACAGATATTGCAATAACATTTCCTTGTGTTACCATACTGATCAGGGAGATTTCTGCTATATCGTGCTTCTCCAAACCCAAAACAGTAGCCAATTTTGCCAGAATAAATATCTACCTAATTGTGAACAGGGAATCAGTTAGTGCCATAAAAGTGCCTCCTTCACTTGAGATGAAGAAATGGCAAACCAGACCAGTGATATCCATGTTTTCTTGTCAAACAGTGGTGAGAAGTCAGATTCCAGCCAATCTAATGCTCTTGTTAGCACCTCTGTGTATCCACAAGCTGGTCTCCTCCAGTCAGGCCAGGTTAGTACAGCTGAGCTGAGGTGTGCAAAGCATTCACTGACTTTGGAAACTTTAAAAAAGCTTAGGAGAAATTTCATTAAAAGTCTAGGCTTGCTGAGCGGTGAACTCTGTTTCTTTCAACACCAGCCATCTTGCTGCCTACGACTGTATTTTATATCTGAGATTTAATGGAGGGTGGAGGATTTGGTTGTGGGGGGATTGGGAATGTGGAGCCAAAGGTGCACATTTTTAGAAGTTCTTTCAATTTTTGGGGCTGAAGTCTCAAAAAGCTAATTGCTCTCCAAGGACATTTGGAGAGAAAGCACATTTACACAGTATGTTTGAACTCAAGAAATGAAAAAAATTTCTTCCTCCTAGCCTAGAAAATTTGACTGGAATACTTTTTTTCTTTCTTTATTTTTTTTTCCCCAAGTGGTTCCTCTGCTCAATGTATATCTTTGTTTTGCACTTTCTTACTTAATTTCAGCTATTTTAGTTGATTTATTTTCAGCTGGTGCCTTGTTGTTCTGGTTGGGAAGGCAGTATCCAGCCACAGCTTGAAGAGAGAAAAATTGTAGATTGCTTTCTAAGGGTGGCCTGAAGAATGCCAGTAGAATTTCACATGTCCATCACTCAGGAGGCAAAGATTTGTCTTAGCAGCTTAGAGTTGTGATTCAGATCACACAACATGAATTTAGATCCACTGACATTATGATTATATAAGATGATGTTCTCCGAAGGAAGGCTCTTGCCTCTCTTCAGCCTGTTTCTGGTTATGAGATGTTCACTTGAAACAGGAAAACAATTTCAGGAAGCTTCCTCTTCATGTGCACTTCTAAGATAGCAAGCAAGCAATCTTGTGGATCAGGAAGGAAAAAAAGTGTTTTATAAGAGTCATTATAGCTGGGTTTGTCTCAGAAAGGGTGGCAGTCATCAGACAAATATAAAATGAGGATGGTAATATTCTTCCAAACAATACCTATTTTCTGTTTCTCTGCTTCTGCCCTTTACTTCATCTTCTGTTTCACCCAGTTGAAAAGTCTCAGTTGTTTCCTTTTCTCCCCGTATCACCACTAATGGAGTTTTCCATTACTCCTTTTCCATTCTCTTTATTCCCCGTTTGTCTCTTTGGATTGCCTTTGGCATTTTTAGCTGTCACTCTAATTTTTCATTTGTGTGCTCCAGCACACAAACACAGGCTCCTGTACACACACCCACGAGCAGCCACAAACTCTCTCCCTACTCCCTCTCTCTCTCTGCACCTTCTCTGAGGACCTTCTCCTAGCTGCTTCCTGGTTACACAAGTGATTCCCACAAAGTCTGGGGGTTAGTTTGACACCACTGTTTTTCATTTTGTCCCATTTTAACTGTAATCATGGCCTTGGAGAGGTTTGGTTCTGCTCTCAGTTTATCAAGATGAAGCTGATTTATTTTTTTTTTCCCTCATTTTTCTCTCTGGCTTTCTACTTGTTATTTTATTGAATTGCTAAGAATCGGAGATTTTTTTAATGTGCCACTTAGAAGAAGGTAAATGCTGTAAAGATTTGAGGGAACATTGTTGCTATGAAATTGCAGGTTAGCCCCTACTCTCACCCTCTTTTTGACTGAGGGTGAGCAGAAAAGACATTCCGAAATATACACCTACCTGCTCAGATACACTCTCTTTTTCTCTCAGAATATACAGCTCACTATTATCTCTATGCCACTGGAAAGAGGAGGGGGTAATATCTGTAAATTGCCAGAAGTGTGATTACTTCTAAATAACCATGACTGCATCATACCTGATGGTTCAAAAGATCCTGGTGCTTGGTTTTCCTCATTGCTTTATTGCGGTGGGTAGTATCTTGAATTAAGCCTTGAAGGAACCTAGGCATGGTTCACAGGTTAAACAGGATAATTTCTTCCTAGAAAGACTAGGATTAGGTTTGAATTTCACCTGTATAAATACACACAGGGAGTGGGGAGGCCTGGCACAGAGTGACCTAAGAAGTTTGGATGCCCCAAACCCTGGAGGTGTTGAAGGCCGGTTTGGATGGCGCTCTGAGGAATCTGGGATAGTGAAAGGTGTCCCTGACACCATCAGAGGGAGTGGAGTGAAGTGTTCTCTAAAGTCCCTTTCTACCAAAACCACTCTGTAATTCTATGAATGTACACATATATGCTGGATGTTTTTTGCAATCAGTGCTGTTTTTCAGCAGACTAAAAGGTGCCCGGCCTGAAAGCTGCTCCAAAAGCCCAACTGAAATATTTCTCCAAGCGGCACCTTCACCAAATGTTCTGTCCCCACAAAAGATTAGAAAAACCTCCTTTGCTTTAAACTGTTCTCCCCCAGTGCCCCCTTTCCTAAAGAACCTCCCTGCATTATTGTGCTTTCTGGCTCGGTGAGCTCAGTAATAGAAGATGTCCTTAGGAAATGGTTTAGATAGCATACTTGTGTGAAATTCTTATGCAAAACTCTGTAGGGCTGGCTGACCTGGTTCACCAGGCAGCTTCTGCTTCTGCACTGAAGGCAGAGTGGAAAGACTCTGTGTTTCCTTGCTCCTCCAGTAAAGTGTATTTTATTGCTCTGTGTTATCTACTTATTATGCACTTATAAAGCTCTTTGGGTGACTAAGTTGTTTGCATAACACGCTATATTTCTGGCAGTAACTCTCCCCTGAGGGAGGGATGTGTGTGAACGCCTGCTCGTGGCTACAGCACACAGGCACCTTTCGGCCGCAGGAGAACCAGCATGCTGGCCAGGTGAAAATTTCTGCTGCATTGCTCTCTCCTGGCACTTGTGGACTGTGAGAGGGCTCCTGTGAGCTCAGGGGTGTGTGGTGCCAAAGGCTGAGGGAGCACAGCCTCGGTATCCAAGGGCTTTTGCAAACAGCTCTCAAAGCAGCATAAATTCCTCATCAAACGAAGCAAAATCCCAACTCCTCCCTGAGCCATAGTCGCTGCTGCTTCAGGAATCTTGTTAGATTTGTAGCTTTTGGATTAGCGAGACCCTTTATTAACTGGGACCAAAAACCTTCTGTGAATGGCTAAATCCTGAATTACTGAGCCTTATTCTCCTGGTCTCCAGGAAAGGTCATTGGTGTAGGCCTCCTTGCATCTTCAGTGTAAAAATGTGTCACTGTGGGTGGTCACTCTCTCAGCTACTGTGCACCAGCTTTGTGGAAGTCATGGCCTATTGACACTGAGAACATCTCTACCTTCCCTTTGTAGGAATCTGAATTTAAGCCATGCAGTATTTGTGTAGCCAGTTAAGGGTTTAACCAGTTATTCACCCTGCAGGATGAATAAAATTCAAAATTATGAGTTTGCAGGGAGTAATTTGACTGCTTTAACTTGAGAAAGGACTGTTAAGGTTAGAATGTCTATGCTGTACTACATTGCTGAATTTAATAAGCACACACAACTTAATAGTTCTAAACTTCAAACACTCTAATCATGACAATAGTATTTCCTGATATACACAGTGTGATGGTGGATAGGAATTAAATTAAAACATTTTCAGTTGTTTCCAGCTTAGTTAAATCAAAGTGTTTAATCCCACAGATATTTTGCAATTGATTTTTTAAAATAGGTAAACTTCCAGCATTTTGTTTTGTGTTAGTGGACAAAACACAATTCTTTTATACTTCAGCAAAGAAAGTAAACAAGCATGAACCAGCAGACACGAACAGTCATGAATTTACCATGGTAAAAAAAGGTAAGTTTCAGGTCACACTCTGTCCTATAAACTTTGTATCTTAAGTGATTTGTGCTGGTAGTAACCCTCTTTTTATTTATCCCATCATTTATCCCATCAGTATTCTGTGCAAATGCTGCTGAAAGCAAAAAAATAGAGATTTAAAAATGGCCAAAATGGGTTGTTTTGGAAATATTTTTTTGTTTGGGTTTTTAGTTTGTTTGTTTGGATGTTGGGGTTTTTTTTGTTTTGTTTTGTTTTTGTTGACCATTGGCAGGAGAAGACAATTCAGGGCATGTGGATAGAGTAAACTTGGGGTGAACCAAGTGATTTAGATCAGCATTCTCCCTGCAGGTGTGTATGCCAGCCATGAACTCCATGCTGCTGCCTTAATGCACAAGGCACAGAGGAGTCCTGTGTTCTGCATAACTTTATCCTGGAATCTCTGGCTGGAGCTAATGTGGAGCACACTGAAAGGAGCATTAATAAGGTAAAGCAGCAGTCTTCATGACCTTGTTTAGACAGTAGCAGGAGAACCACAACATTTCACTGAGGAGCTGCTCCTCCTCTATCACCAGGACCCAAAGCACTTTCATTGTATTGGAAAAGGATGGTTGCATACAGTTCTATACACAGGGGCTGTGCTGTGCAGCACATTCTGCTCTCCTCGGTGAAGTATACACCTTTTTTGAAGCTTAAACTGGTGAAGAACCTCTGGAGGTGCTCACAGAGGCTGGCAGGTCTCGCAGGGAGTCAAAAGATCACAAAAGAATGAAAAAACTGCAACAGGAGAGCCCACTGCCCACATTCCTACAGACAGAAAAACTGGGAACAGCTCTGACACAGCACACATATGCAAATCACAGGGAGACTGTTTAAATTCAAAGTTCCATGGGATGGCTGGTGCTGGGGACTCGGGGATGAAGTGGCACACTACTGGTCACAGCAGTGACCCACCTTGATGGAGGCAAAGGGAGTGTGGGTGGACCAAGGGCAGGTGATGTGCCACCCAGAGGCGTTCCCCCTTGTGCCTGCTGTGGTATCTGCTGCCTGTTTCTTCCAAATGTGAGTTTCCTTACTGTTTTCCTCTTTGCCCCATTCAGATGCTCTTCCTTCTTCTTCTTGCTTCTTTTCTCCCTTTGAGGCACAATGTTCCTTCCCCCTCCTGCCCTCCCTCTTTGTTAATTGCCTTTCCTATTATTCTGCAAATACATGCAAACACTGAGGGACTTCGAGCAGATTCAAACGGGTACCTCTGTCTAGCCCCAGAACCAAGCTGAGTTTTGTGTATTCTCTTCCACTTTGTTCTGGTTTATTGTATCTCTTCCTTCTGCATTGCTTTAAATTGTTCACTGAGGAATTCCAAGTCTTTATTTAATGTTTTAGCAGAGCTTCTCTCTGAATTCACAGTAAATTTCACTGAGCATCTGTTTGTGAGTTTCAATTTTGTCTTGCTCTGAATTCTTTCACTTGCAGTGCATGGTTTTATAGCACTCTTAGATTCATTTAATCTTGTGTAACACATGAATGATCCCACTCATTCTAAAGGCCACATGCTTGATTTGGTAATTACTATGGCTCTGTCTCTGACCAGTTTGGTTTTGTCTCTGTTTCTTGTCTGTTAATTATTTCATGAGATCTTGCTGTATCTTATCTCTCATCTCCGGTTCATACTGTTATTTATTGTTCACCTTTTTAATCCCGAAATTTAAATTCTGTCAAAGAAGTTCTGCCTTAATTTTTTTTTTTCATTTAATGCCATGACCATGTCTAGTTTATCAGTTTTGTTGCATAAGAGACATTAGACACATTATCCTTTCACATAGTAGGTCCATGCTCTTCCAAGATCATCACTAAGCTCTGGAAGCCTGGTGATTTTTTAAGTCAAAATGTCAAGGCAATGACCAGGTAGGTCTTAGACAAGCCTATAAGAAAGCTCTCTTTCCTCTACAGAAAAAGAAAGCCCAACAAAAAAAAAAAAAAAAAAAAAAAAAAAAAAAAAAAAAAAAAAACCAGAAAAAAATCAAGTGTGCATATTTTTAAATGAACTCATTTGTTTTGAGCTTGAATGGAAGAAGAGGCCCTGGTGTCTCTGGAGAAGAGACAGNAAAAAAAAAAAAAAAAAAAAAAACCCACCACCAACAACAAAAAAAAAACTTTATCCGTCTTTCCCCAGCCGGTGGTTGCCTTCAGAATCATTTGACCTGGTTCTGTGGGTGTGAGTGTGTGTCCATGTGCGGAAATGAGTTAGGACATTCCCTCCACAGTCATTCAGCAGGCCTACAGGCCTAAAAGACAGGGCCATCTCCAAGTGCCCTGAATTTCCTTCTGGTCCCAGCCCCTGGCAATACAGAAAGCTAAACATTTCTGAAAAGTTATTCAGAAGGTAAAAGCAGAGCCTGCTTTGGAACATGAATGCAGCTGGAATTGTAGACTGCTTGCAAAGGACTCTTCCTTCCTTCCTTCCTTCCTTCCTTCCTTCCTTCCTT
>VXBU01018254.1:46106-104233 GCA_013400315.1 Bombycilla garrulus | reverse complement strand
CCCCCCCCCCCAAAAAAAAAAAAAAAAAAAAGGCAAAAAATCAGGTGAAGGTAAAGTTTTAGTTCTCTGTAATCTAGTTCAGCATGAGGCCTTTATTCCTGCATGTGCTATCAAAATGTGGTTAGCTGGTAGTGCTGACGTGGTGCTTCTTTTTCCTGCTATTTCCTGTTATTGATGCTGGATTTGGACTGTCAGCACTTAGTAGAAGCCACTAAAATGCCTTCTACGGTCTTTTGAAAGGACTTTTCTGGCCAGAATCAGAATGGAGGAGATTCCTCTGTTTTTGTGGTTCAGGAGAGCATGGACTTTCTAACCCCAAACTACTCAAGCTACTTCTGTCTTTATTAGCAGAATTTTAATTAACAGCAAGGAATTTAGAAGGAGGCTTAACTCTGGGAACCGTGTGTTGGTTGTGGGCAATGAAAGAGGTATCCGAAGGCAAAAGAGAGCACAAAATATCAGCAGATATCAAGCACTGGTGCAGAGGACACAGCTTTCACCCAGGAGCCAAACCTGGATCCTTAGCAGCGCACAGCTGTGGTCCTTAAGAGTTGATGACTGCTGGTAACTGAAGGAGCAAGGGGAAGGGACGCTTAAAAATATGTCCTGACACACCCTTTTCTGTATTGTTGCCAAAGTCACAGCTCATTCCCGACCTCTGCCAGCCCTCCTAAAATGACAGCTGTGGGCTCATCCCTACTCCATGAGGTTGCATCCAGGCTTTCAAGCATTTTCCCCCTGGTTGCCTGCCTCACTCTCCCTCGCTGGCAACCAGAAGATGATGCAACATGTTCTTTGCTCATGTGTGGCCACCAAATGAAGCCAACAGGTCATTTATGGAGGTGGAATTGGCTGCCTCTGAGTGGCAGCAGAGCCTACAGAAGCAGCCCATAACCTTCCAGTTATCAAGCAGGGAGTGGTGGGGCTGGCCTTCAGGGAGTCACCTGAGAGCACTTGAGTGGAAGATGAAAAACATCTTGTTCTGAGTGTCTGGCATCCAGGAGAGGAAATGAACTTGGGTTTATGACATGGGTAGCAAAACAACAGGAGGTCAGATTATGGAAATGCCTTCTAAGTGATGTTTGTTCTCTTGCAGCATTCAAAGCAGCTGAGGGACATTTCAGTAGGAAGGACTCGGCCGACTGACTTGGCAGAGGACTCTGTTGTTCCTCACCTACCTCCCACCAATAGTGAGGAATAAGCGTCAGGCTGCAGACTTCACTTCTAAAATGCAGGAAGTCTTGACTGCTCTCCAGGATCCAGCTGCAGGCTCCCAGACCTGCTGATATTTTCAGATACGTGAGAACTATGAATACTTTGTGTAAAAGAGCCCCAGGTAAAGGACTTGAAAGAACACAATAAATGTCTTCCCCCCCCAAGTAAACAGCAATGTGCTACCTAACAACCCCATCTCTTGTGTTCATGACAACCTTTTCTCTTTTTGCATGTGTGAGGAGCATATGGGTTCACATTTATGCAGGTATGCTTTGATTAATGCTTTTATTGTCAGCCCACAGAATGCAACCCTCATTTAAATTTCCATTTTGTTTGGTACAGTTTTTGCTCGTTGCGTACATTATTGGGCAGAATATCTTTGTTGGTTCACTTACAATGGTAAGTGCTCTTCTCTCCAGGGTCACCACCAATGCTTTTACATTCTGATAGGTTCAGTCTTGCTGCTGGCACAGATCACTGTGACTTCATGTCCAAAAATGTATGCCCTGTTAGGCACGCTGAAAAGATGTTTCATTACTGCTGTGGAATAGAGCACACTCAACTTATCTCTTATTGAAACAAAAAGGTGGGTCTGAAGTGAATTTCTCCCCCTCTCTCGCCTATCAGAAGCTCTCTCTTTCCGTATGTGAATGTGTGTGTGTGATTATATACACTCACATCAGCTACTTTGGAACTGTACACTGCTTTCAGGGCGTAAAACTACTGTGGAAAACTACTGTCCACAGGGATTTGCAGCTCAGAGATGAGAAACTGAGGCAAAGAAAAGCTGGCAACTAGATTCTCTCCATTTTGAGACATATACTCTGGATGGGCAACTGAGATGAGATACCTGAATGAGATATGCAGAGAGCTACTGCAAACTAGTATAGTATATATATAGTATATATTTTCATAGGATATCTTGAACCAAGCACAGCAAACAGGGAAGGACCAGGGGTTGAACTGAGCTGTTCTGTTTGGTGGTTCCCCACTGCTGAGGTGGTACGTGTTATATTTGTACCCACCAGACTGCAAGATGGGGCAGGGCTAATTCCATCTGGGGATCCAGTCTGAAATGGATTTTCCCCAGCTTCTGGTTCTTAGCATTTTCTTATAACACCCTGAAAACTCTTCTCAACCTCCAGGTATTCAAAATATTCAGGCCTCTAAACCAGCTGCTTATCATTGCCTGTCCTGACATGGGGACATCCCATTGAGCAGGGCTGGATGTCATTTGCCACCCAAATGGTCACCAGAGCTTGCAGGCTCAGGCTGGGTGGTGGCTGAATGTGAGTTAAAGTCTCTTTGGTGGCAGCCTGGCTTCACAGATAAGACAGTGCAGTGACAGAATTGACAGGTATTTTTTTAAAGGAACCTAAATTAACAAGCACCTATTACAGCAACTCTGACAGAAGTTAGGCTTCAGACTGAAGACAGACAGACAGAACTGGCTTCAGAGCAGCAGGCTGAAAGCAGTTAGGAGAGAAACAAAAATACTGTTGGGCAACATCAAAACGTTGACCACAGGGTCCCTCCAGTGCAAAATATTCTGGGACACTAATAAAAATAAATTAATCCTTCCAGCCAACTTAAATATCCCTTGACATAAAGAATTTAGATCCACTATTTTTAAACACTGAAGAAAAAAAATTATCACTTGTGCAATGTTGTTACAAGATTTCTCCCAGAGCCCTTAACTCAGGCATATTTTATAGTATATATTAATACATACGAAAGCACACAGAGCAGTTTATATTTAATAAGAAAATAGGAATAAAAATTATAATATGTACGGAATAAGAAAGGATTGAACTTTTTCTGGGACGTTGGATGTTAAAACCTTCTACCTCCATGGGGGTTTGCCAGAATTCCTCCATGCTCCAGCAGCAGACAATGATTGTGACTCCACGGAGCTGAATTCCTCCAAGCGAATAGCTGGGATGGATAATATGCCATGCCCCAGCTTCTGGTGCAGTACTTGCTAACTCAGAATTTTCTAGCTTGCAGACAAGGTCTCCATGNCTGTCACCTGTAATTTTGGGGATCTCACTGGACTGCACCTCTGCAGAAGGTCAGCAGTGTCTCCTCCTGCCCTGGTGGTATGTGGCAAAAACCTGAGACCACACTGTCATAGCTGAGGCAGCCTCTGCAAGGAATGGGACATCTTCTCAGGGTTTGCTGAAAACCATGCTTGTCTGATGAAGGCATTTTCAAGAGATTCAAAGAAGCAAACTGCCCTGCTGGACACATCATAAAACCTGTTGGCTGTTGTGTGAGTACGACTTGTGTTGAGGAAATAGACTTGAGGAGCAAGAAGAAGCACTGAGGCACTGAAAAACTGATTTCAGACCACTGGCAAGAGTAAAGCAGAGTAAAGCACTTGTAGAGCATTACCACGTACCAGGCCTCCTTTCTTCTGCCTGCTGTGTCACAAAGTGCATGGATGTTAAAAGTCATGTGAACCCTCCTGACTTTATTTAGTGGGACCCAGAAGAATTTGTCAACAAAACTGAAGACTGATCACAGGCTTCTCACTTAATATGTTCATCATCTTCGCAAGAAAACAGCTCAAAATATACAACTAAGTTGTTTTTTTTCCCTGCAGCTTTTTTCAGCATAGCCATAGTGTTATGCAATAATTCTCAGGGACTGGAAAGCTTACTTGCTTTCAAGAATCCCATCAGAAGAGCAATAGAAGTGATGAAAATTCTCTTTATGGCTGGTGGCTGACTCTGTACTTATTTGAAAAAAGTCTGCATGTCCAAAGATTTGTCAGACACCCAATCAGACTCTGACATCCATGTCAGGGACAGCTGCTGCTTTGTGTTTCAGCTGTGCGAGGCATCCCATGCACAAGTGGCACAGATGTTGCCTATGCTGCTGGTACCTGATAGAGACACACTTTGGGAAGGTTTCATCTTTCTGTGGCCACAATTTATGACAGCATCTTAAATGGATTGAAGTAATATAGGAAAAAAAACCCTTCTGTCAGCAACCAAACCTGATGTTTCTCCCAGAATCTAACAATAGGGGTGCTCTGCCTCTCAGAGTAAAGATATCTGAAAATTCAGCTGCTGCATGGGACCAGATGTCCTCTAAGGCCTGGTTCCACATTCCTGCATGGCTCTGACTGTATATTTAACTGCTGGCTCACACAGGCTGAACCCTGCAATTACTGTTTTTGGGAACAATGCTGTTGAGCAGACCTCTTATCTGAAGCATTTTACCGTGCTGATCAGGAGCTGGGTTTGGGGTGGCTCCTGAGGGGCTTGGAGATGGTGCTGTCAGCCCTGTCCTCTGGCCTTGCTCCTCAGAGTCAGGGGATGGTGGCTTTGGGGCTGTGTGTGGATGGCAATTCCATCAGCTGCTGCATTCAGCTCTCCAGCTGCAGCCCATCCCACGGCAGCCTGGAAACACCTCGGGCAGGACGTGCAGCCGGAGAGCTCAAAGAGCCCAGCTCTATCTGTCTTAGAGATAGATCAATCTCTCAGATAGTTTGTGTTTCCAGAGGGGTGCTGGCCTTCAAACATGAGTTTTGCTGTTGCTTTCCCACAACAATGGTGTGAAAAAGCTTCAGTGAAAGACTGGGTTACCCTATTTTCAGCAGAGGAATACTCAAGGTGAAACTTGTGCCAGGAGCTCCCCTTTTGCTCTGGTGTAAATCAGGAGGAGGCCGCTAGAAGTTCCAGAGCTGGGACTGAAGAAACTTGACGTTCTTGTGCGTTGGTCAATCTGGCATATATACCCTCCACTGATCTACCTTAATATCCTAGGCTGAATCTGAGAGCCAGGCTTCAGGCAGTTGCTGTTGTGACAGGGCACGGAGGCCTGGTCCCCAAAAAGCCATGCACACTACAGAGGCAAGCCCGTGGAGACCAAGGACGGCTGCCAGGTGCCTGCTCATTGCAGCAGGAGGCTCAGCTCACGGCCCGGGGCCTGACCCAGTCCTGCTGGCATGAATGCAAGGTTGCCCATTGCTTTAGTGAGGGCTGGGTGGGGGAAAATCCTCAGACAAAGGAAGTGTTAATTAGGACAGGGATGTGTGAGAGAGGCTGCAGAGGGGACAATGGTTCCTCAAAGAGCCAGGCAAGTAAACACGGGGAAAGACAAAGAGGCCAAACCTTGGTCTCAAAGCAGCCCCATCCCACAGGAGAAGTGGGAAGTTTGGACCGCCGCGGAGAGGAAAAGTTGTGCATAAGCAGCACAGAGATGGGTTTTGAAGGGCCCCACCATGGTCAGCAAGCAGAGCTGTAAGGTGTGGTGGGACACACCGAGCTGCTGATCTGTTTTTTTGGCTCCTTGCTCTAGCTGCCCACAGAAGAGCAGGCTCAGGATCCAGGACACGAGCAGCTGGTCTGGTCCAGCCCTGTGTGCATCAGCTTCCAGGAACACTTTGCAGTTTATGTCTGCTGCTGGTGCCAGGAAAAACCACTGGGCCTGACTTTCGTCTTGGTGGACTCTCCTTACTCTGAGTCTTGGTGTTTCCTGTAGCTGTGGGCCATCCTTGAGCCTAGTCAGTGGATAGGGCACAGGAGAAGAAGCTGTGGCCAAGTCAGAGGTTTTCCAATGGAAAAATGGCATACTATCATATTTTCTTTTTTTGTTTGTTTGTTTGTTTGGGGATTTTTTTTTGTTTGTTTGTTTTTTTTCTTTTTTCTTTTATTTTCTTTTTTTTTTGTGCAATGCACCCACTGGGTTTGTGGTGTCTAATTCCTGGAGCTACTGGAAGATATTGAAAGGCTGAGTGTTTGGTTAATTTCACCTGTCCACTGATTTCAGTGGGTGTCGCCAATTCCCAATAGATATTCACATAATCCAGTTCTCTGCTACATCAGCTTGGGCTCCCAGGAAAGCTGGAGTATTCCTGCAAGAGCTGCACTCAGGACAGTCTGAATTGAGAGGATCATTGAGCTTCAAAATTCACATAGCCATATATTTGAAAATGTGGTGTTTCTCAGCTCAGAGCTTCATTCCTCTGATGCACCAAATATCAGAAGGAAGGTTTATCAGTGAGAAATCCAAGTTTAGGCAAAATTTCATTCAGTGAGCAGCAGTCTCAGTGTGAAAAACTTCCTGAAACATGTGAAATGAAGCTAAGACCACATTAAAGAAACCCCACTGAACATATAAAGCAAAGGAACTTTTAAATGTAGCTTTGAACTAGGTTCACCATTAATATTTATGTAATTAAACGGATGGGTATTTTCCTGGTGACAGTTTGATCGCACTGCCTCCTAGGATATCAGAGAGTTTGGCTCAAGCTCATGGTCAAATTTTAGCCAGTTCTTGCTTTCATGGCTGGAGTATGATTTTATCTCTGTTGAAAAAGAGAGCTTCATGATCGCCTCCAGGCATCAGAAAGACTCCTTAATTGCTCTCCACAGAATCTGCTGACCAGAGAGAGTTCTTGTTATCTTTAAGCAGTCCTGTTTGTGTTGAAGGATCAAAATCACTGACAAAGAAAACAAAACCATCTCCTCTCTCCCCATCCCCACGATGTTTCCAATTATCCTAGATTGCTGTCTCTCTCATTGGGTAGTAGGTCATCCAAAAGCTAGGACATATTGTGGAAACAGCCTGTTAGCCCCTTCCCTGGAGTGTCTCAGAGAATTTAGACTCTGCTTATGAGGACTGAAAAGCAGACCACGATAAGTGCTGGCTGTGCACAGAGCAGGGAAATCTGCTCCTGCCTCTCCTGAGGCCAGTCCTGAGAAGGCCAGTGCAGAGGAGGCCACTGTTCTGCCCACAGGAAACTGGCAACAGACTGGATAAGGATGAGGACAAGGAGCCATCCCCACAGAGAGCAGGGTGGTTCCCCATGTGCTCTTCACAGGAGAGCACAATTGCTGCTTCAAAGCCTGCAGGAAGCGTGGCAAATTCCTTCTGAATGGGGGCTAAGAGCTGTGCCTCGAAGGAGAAACCCCTTATCTATATCTCCTAATGCATCATAAACCAGAGATAGAAGATCAGAGATAAAACACATGAACTCAACAGTCCATTGAAACTGNAAAAAAAAAAAGGGCAAAAAAACCTCTGGGGCTTTCCCCAGCAGAACACATTGAGGAGCAAGTGATTTATGACAGATTAGGATCAGACCTCTCTCTCTAACCATAAGCCTTCACCACATCCTCCTATTTGCCACTGTTTGGCTGCACACTGACAAACACTGAAAGGAAACAGTGGAAATGGACGTGGTTATGCCACACCTGGCAAACGTCTGCAAGGGCAGAAACCTCTGCGAATGTCATACACACTTATAAATGTCTCTGAATGCACCATCATCCTGCTTCGTGTCTGGAAAGTCACATGGCTCCTCCCAGTGCACACTACTTTGTGTGTTTAAATGATACACCGCTGTAAATAAAATGCTACTTACTTGAGTGCCTGTAAAAATGCAGAAGTCTTTCAGAACAAGCAAATTACCCTACCTTGTAATTTCATTGAAAACACTGTAAAAATAGCCATACTTTTCATATCCCAAGGAGGAAAAGGTGATGGAGATTTATGCTTTTCCTTGAACACACAGATTTATAACAGTGTGTAATGTACACTCATTTCATCCATATTTATAACTACATTGATGCAGAGTCTGGTATCCATTACTTTAATCTGTGTAACTTGATCATCAGAAATTTAAACCATAATTTTTAACACATATCACCAAGAATTTCAGTTTGATTCAAAAAAGAAGAGTATATTAAAATCCCAGCTGCAATTAGTTATTAAAACTGAACTTTTTTGCTTAAATACATCTGTTTGTTCACATAGACTGTTCCATTCTGCCTTGTGCTGGGTATTTTACTTCAGGTTAATCCTATAACAACTCACTACAAAATACCTTGAGGGTAGAAGGGAAAAAAAACCCAAAAAACACAGTTAAGGATCATATTTGGAAGAATTCCTGTAAATAAATCTTTTACATCTTGGCAAAGTGAAATCAGGAATTGAAGAGTCAGTGACAGCAGTAGCCTCTAGTCACTTAGAGTGAAGTGGAAAAAATAATTCCAGGCCAAGATCAAAGGCTCCAATTGACAGACAACAGAAATTAAACCCAGATACCATTTCATAAACATGGAGCGATTGACGTTCACCACATGGTTATTGTCCAGCAATGGAAAATAAAACATCTGTACTCCTCAAGATCCTGAATGGATGACCCAGAACTGAAACTACTCAGTTGCCTGGTGCTAAGAAGGTATTCCATTATTTTCTTTCCCCTTTGATTTCATTCTTTCAGCACCATTAAAAGGTGGAATACCTGGATTGTTAGAAAATAGTTCATTAAAATGAACATACAATCATCTTCTGACAGGAAATGACTTTCGTTTTACTCGTCCTTGGACCCATATTTTACTATTAATACTGCAGGTAAACATCAATAATTCCACAAATTTCAATGAGTTTACTTTGAATATAGCAAGTAATACAATCTTACAAGAAACTAATAGGAAGAGGAAGCTGTCTGTGATGCTGCAGGAGTAATGTTTAAGTATATGCACTTCATGCTTTCTAGGGGAGGTAAATAACATTTTTCAGAATAATTTTTCACAACTATTTTTCCTCTGCCTTCATTTTTTTTTTTATGATTTCAGAACCATTCATCTGTATAAATAAAAACAATGGAAAGAAGGAGACCATGTGGCAACTTGCTGTTGAAACCTTTGCATTACTGGGACCAGAAAGGTTTTTCAGTGAAATCTACAAATTATCAAAATTATCACTGAAAAGGACAAACCATTTGCAATTTAGAATGATCTTTTTTATTGAGAACATTGATTAGTTTTATGTTGTTATTCTTAGTCCTCGCTCCGTTGAGGAGTTATCCCTTGAATAATGTCTACAAAATTTGTCTGAACTGGTGGCTGTTGAATTATTTTCCTTAGGTAGGAAATTGTAGGAGAAAGACAAAGAACTTAGGATTTGGGACACACAGACTTCCAAAAATAAAAAAAAAAAGGAATGCCCTGTTGCAAAATAGTGTCTTTGTTTGAATAGTTCTATTGCTTTCTTTACAATAACCTCTATATTAAACTGTGGTACATGTGGAAATGTCTTATTAAACTAGGAGCATCAGTGAAAGTTGTTCTCAGAGGTTTTCAGATTTTGATGCTGTAAGAGAAAGATCTTGTCCACCATAACCAGAACTAAAAAATGTGTTCCACAGCCATGTTAGTCCTATTGTATGAGGACTAAACTCAATCTGAAACACCAAAGAGGCACTGAAAATTAGAAGACAGAAAAAAAAAAATCAGACCTCCTCTATTCAAACTTCAAAGCATTTCCTCCACAGTTCATTAAATGTAGTTGCTGGCTGGATTTAGAGGTAGAGATGCTCAAAATAAGGTTTTACAAAAGTAATTTGTTCTGTTGCAGATTTCTCTTCAGCTGCAATGCAGTTGCCCTCCTCAACTGCAAATACAGAATAAAACATCAGCAAGGAAGAAAAAGACATGTCTCGTCACTTTGAGAAATGTGGGAGGTATGCTGGGCCTCTAAAAAGCTCTCATTTTCTGTTTGATTTGGACAAGTTCCAAGAAATTCAGCTACTCACCAGAAACCTATCTAAAGCTCAAACTCAACAATATTTAGCAGAACATCTCAAAACCACAGTGGCACCCATGAATTCCCTCCATTGTTTCTCCCGGAAAGATCACAAAAACAGGTTTTTTTCCAGAGTCAGACAAATTCCTTCAACAACAGTGAAAAATGCAGATAAAAAAAAGCCACACTTTTTAAATTCTTTTTTCCTTACTATATCTTCTACTTGCTAGCAGCCCAGCTTCCAGAGAGCACCAAATGTTTTCTCTTCCAAGGTACCTTCTGTTGTATCCTATGGTATTGTGGCAGCCCACACAAACTAGATGTAGCAGAGGAACAAATAAATCACTGGCACCTCTAGGTACCCACAGAGGCTTCATCTTAGGTGTTGTTCTAGCAGTGGGCAGAGGTCTGCAGTTTCATTATGCTGTGAGGCAGTTCAGCCCTCCTGAGCCAGCACCCTTCAAGACTTGTTACCATAACAGCCGAATTTCTCCCCGTTGAGCAACTCCCACCATCGAAAATATGCAGAGTGACAGCGCTGCACCTCCACTGCGCTGTCTGCTGAAGAGGCTGATTCCTGTATTGTCTGCACCTTCATGGTGAAGTTAAGATGCAGATGCTGGGCTTTTTTTAAAAGACATCTACATTTTTCTGCTGGTGAGACGAGCAGCAATTTTCTGTCAGTCATCGTGTTTCCCACAGCTGCCATCACACCACTTGAAAACAGACCCCAGGTGACCTGAATCCCAGATCCCCTCAGCCCAGGCAATATGTGAGTTGCCATATGTCGCTGTGGGTAATAGCTGACGCTGAACAGGTGTATGTCATCACAGCAGACCATCTGGAGGGCAGAAGATATATTAAAAAAAAAAAAAAAAAAAAGGATGAAATAAAGGTACATTTCCAACGTACAAATCTTTTTGGGTGACTTTTTCAGGCAAACCTGGGTGTGTAATGTCTGCCTTTTTTTGTTTTCTTTCAGTGACATTACTTAAAATGATAGAAGTCATGAGACATTTTACTTGACCTGATTCTGCTTTTGTCTAGCAGTAGTCTACCCTGAAACTTGATTAATAACCATTCCAAAAAAACCACAAAGATTTCTTTAGGGTTCATTGCTTTCAGACTCTTTTCATTCATCTCAGCATTGAAGAGCAGGGTGCCACAAAACTGTTGCACATAAAACATGAGTTGACCAGGCAGTAGCCAAGATGAAGAGACTTTCTGAAACTCCACCCAACCACCAGTTTGGTTAGTGGGAATGGACTGAAAAAGCTGTTGAAAATATTCTGGTGATCCCACTTGCCTCTGTGAGCTGAGCCAAATCAATCTGTTCTCTGATAAGAAGTTTGGAATTTTGAATGGTTCTTCAACATCTCATCAGGAAATCTGAATTCAAATGCTCAAAATTATGAAGAAGTTGTATGGTTGGGTTTGGTCCTGTATGTTTCTGGTTTGGATTTTTAGGCATTTCTTCCCCCCTACAGACAGAGATCTAAGATCTAAAAGGTGGGGGCACTTCATAAAACACACCGTTTTTATAAGATTTCTGAAGAAAAAAGTAAGACCTCTTTCAGTTTGGCAAATGATATAAAAGGAAAACAGGTAGTGACAGGCTTTGATTTGACAACACAGACCTAAACATGGAATTTATAGGACTCACCACTGCCAGTATGTCAGGGTTCTGTGACATAAAAAAAGCCTTGGAGGTCCAGGTTTGGCATCCTGGCTGAGGCCGTGCTATAAAACTTGGATATATCCAGAAACTTCCCAGATATTATTTTTTATCCAAGTTTGATACTGGCTCCATGCCTAGTAGCATTATAGTTTCTTAAAAATAAAACATTTGTACAAATAAAAGCTGGGTGGCACTATTTATGTATAGTTTTAAACTTCAGGATAACTGACACATTTTTTTACCACCTTAGAGTAATTTAGTTGAGAGTTACAGGATTTTAACTGTGTAGGGATTTTTTTTGGGGGGGCAGAGGGGTGGTTTGGTATTGTTTGGGTTTTTGGGTTTTTTTACATATAAGCCAAACAAAAGGCATTAGTTGCCTTACATGCTTATTTCAGTCTCATTTGAATGTCTTTTTGCAGCAGTTTACTATGTCAATGAATGTTATGTTCTAATTATTAAACCTCTGGTAATTCTTGATCCAAAGATTGTCAGAATCGGTAGAAACCAATCAATTTTCTTTCAGAAATTTCATTGCCCTTTAAGAGTTTTAGAAATCAATATAATTTTCTAAGTATACACTTCATAATCATAAATGATATAACGTGTAATATTTAAGGTGGTCTTTTGTTTTAAACAAAGGAAAACATAATACCTCTGAATCTCTTAATCAAGTGATTTCACTCATTTTCTTATTACCATGGTTTCCAGATGAACGAGATACACAAACTCTGACTCCAGATCTTATGAGCAAAAGAATGATTTCCTGGTGTAATTCCACTGAATTTAACAGAGTTTACATCAGGGAGTAATTTTGCCCAGCAGGATTAGGCATGTAATTTACATAAAATTGGTGCTGTACATCATGTGTTGAGTTGATGAATTTGCTGAGAGATTGACTTTATAACAGTGGGCTTGTATCACATGTTATAATTATTTGTATCATCCTTGGCTTCTTATTGTGATGTACATTACACATCCCAAAGGAACTGGATAAAGGACATGCAACTCAACAACACGCTGCTGAAACACAGAGCAGCTGGAGAAACAACACATAGACTTTTCTCATTGGAGACTGCAAATATATACAGAAATATTAATTTTATAAGAGAGGAAATTAGGTGAGTGAGTGGCTTGACTGGAAAGCACACTTAATCTCTTGTCCTCTTGGTTTTTGTTGGTTGACATTTTTTAATGTAATTTAAATTAATTGTATACTTGACAATAACACAGGGCATCTTGAACTCTAGGTCAAGTAATGCTTTCATGTTGCTCAGAACTTCAAATAAAATTAAAGTTTACTTTTACAAGGGACAGTTTTATACGATTTTATCACAGATCTACAGATCCTTGTGTTTGTCCAGAAATGCAAAAAAGCAAAAGAGACTGAAATGTGAAATTAGTAGCAGCTGAAGGGAGGAATTGCTTGTTGAAAAGAGCAGTTACCACCACACAGAAGAGTCTCAGAAGACAGTGGATGGCGTGTAGAGGAAACCAGCCTGGATAAACGTGCAGCTGAGAAAACCAGGTCCCACTTTCTGGAAGAGCAAATCTGCCAGTGTGACCTTCCTGCATTTCTGAATTGGTGTTTACACAGGATGAGGAGGAAATTGATGAATAAAATCTGGAAGAAGGAAGGGAAGGAATGAAGGGAATGAAGGGAATGAAGGGAATGAAGGGAATGAAGGGAATGAAGGGAATGAAGGGAAGGAAGGGAAGGAAGGGAAGGAAGGGAAGGAAGGGAAGGAAGGAAGGAAGGAAGGAAGGAAGGAAGGAAGGGGAAGGAAGGAAGGAAGGAAGGAAGGAAGGAAGGAAGGAAGGAAGGAAGGAAGGAAGGAAGGAATAGACAGGATGACCCGAGCTTGACTCATCAAATATCCAAGGAGGTGCAATGGGTCTTTAACCATCACCCATTTGATTGTCCAAGTTTACCAAGAAGTTTCCAGCTTCTTTTTTCCCCCGACTTCCAAAACAGGTTCAAGGCATTTCTTTGTCCAGAACATAGTACCATCAGTTCACACGCACAGCTCTCGGCTCAGAGGGATCAAATTGGATTATAAAACTCTAGGGCAATTTGGCTTTGAGCTCATAGGAGACAACTCATCAGCTGAGCAGCTCCCTCAGGTGCTCCAACAGAAATTTGTTAGTGCATTGTTCCCTCACTGTGCCAACAAGGAGAGACTTCCCTACCAGGGAGAATCGTGTCTTGAAAGTCCCCATGGAGCTACCTCTTGCCTTTTCCCATATGCCTGATGTTTTGACACATGAAGCTTCTGTGAAAGTGTCCCCATGTTAGACTTTGTACCAGCTTGGGATGTTACCCTTGCTGATTTGACTGTTCCAGCTCAAAATAACTAAAAATATATGCACATATATAGGTGGCACAGCCTATTTTTCATCCAGTCTGTTTCCAGAGTAACCTTCTAAAGCGTAGGACAAGACAGTGCTGAGCTACTGATGGAAAACGCTGTTTTCTCAACCTCAACACTACAACAAATAGCAACAAATATAGCAACAAATCCAACCAAGGATAATCAATTTCATTCCCAGTACATTCCATTCCATGTAGTAGCAATAGGTGATGCTTCAGGGTTTGCAATAGGTGATCTGGATGCTCCATTTCTGTGTGAAGCATGCTTCCCATACAGTGCTTTGTAGCTATTCAGGGCAAGCAGGCATTGATGCACTGTGCCACTGAATACTTCCAAAAATAAACTGTAGATACAGCAAAGTAACTGCTTTCTTTTGAAAAAATGCTGTGACCTCCACGTGATCACAACACATCCAAAGCAAAGTGAATCTGGGCATTTCACTGTTAAAAATACGGTAGAAAATACGGTAGCTGGATAATTCAAACCAGTATTTTTAGGCTGACTTCCTTCATTGTCTCCAAATCCAGAAGGAAACAACAGCCACCTAATGACAAGTGAGCTTTTTTCCTATCTGCATGTGTGACACTGCCTCATAGCTGATCAATACATGGAAGCAGCTTCAGATGTACTGCAAAATAAATGTGCTTCAGCTGGAAGAGTAATGGTAGATGAGCTCAATAAATCTTCAGCAATCAGGATGTCCATATATGAAGGCAAAAGAAACATGTAAATGGAACAAAAGCAAACACACACAAAAAGGAGCAATTGCAGACAGCATAATGCAAAGTCGCATGGAGATTTTTTGAACAGCTGTTGCATGGCCAGTTTTATATTTTATTTCATCTGTAAAGATTACAAAATAAAGGGGGGTATATTCCCCATCTGGAACACCCTCCAGGTACTGCTGAGGTTAACAAGGGCCCCATGACCATGTACAAAGTAAAGGGATCTATTTGTCAGCCACTGAACACTCAAGAATTAGGCACCTTCATGTAAAAACACGGACCCATATTGGTTAAACATCACTAATGCAGATAACTTTGGGAAAGTTCTACTGACAGATGTGAACATAGTGAATAACCATGTTCATCTTTGGCTCAAGGACTCTTTGTCACCGTTTGACTCATGAGAGGTCCCACCTCTCATTCTCACGTGAACCGGGGGCGTGGGAATGAGAGTTTTCTCTCAGGAGTCTCCTTTGGATTGTGACAGAATTGAGCTCCAAGAAGACTCAAATGCACAAATACCTTTTCCTGATAACCTGTCTGCACAGTGGGCGGGGATCTGAGTCTTGGGCAGACATCTCAGGTTAGGGGGGATGATGGCTATGACACACACTGGAACAGCTTTGGAACCTGTGGGGGTGACTGCAGATGATGATTTGATGTTGGCATTCTTCAGAAATCCTTAAGGAGACATTCAGACTTGAACTTCACTGGGATGGATTCGCAGCACTGAGCATTTTGCAGAGAACAGCTGCTGGTATCCAGCATCCATCATGTTTATGTTAGCATTTTATTGTGTGGTAAGATGCAGGAAATAATAAATCCTGTAAGCACACTCCTCCCTTCTCACTTTCTTCATCTTAATGCTGAGCCTTTGAGACCTTTGACAATACATTTAATTTGCTTTTGTTGCATAATCAAGCCCTGGAAAGAATGAGATGAATCTTTTGCAATTGCTGTGTTAAACCCTTCCTGCTGTCACCTACCCAACTGGAAAACCAGGTAGGGAAGAACAGTTTAGCAAAGAATCAGAACAACAGGATCACAGGTTGGTTGGACTTGAAGGCATCTGTGGACGCTGTTCAGCCAACTACGTTCCCAAAGAAGGGTTGAGCAGAGGTTTCTTAGAACTTCTCCAGTTCAGTTTTGAATATTTTCAGGGAAGAAGACTCTGTGCAACCTGCTCCGCTGTTCCACTACTCTTCCAGTAAAAAATATTTTTATGACGTCTAAATGGAATTTCCTGTATTTCAATTTGTGTCTGTTGCCCCTTGCCCTTTCATGAAGGGCCATGAGAATGGGCTGTCTCAGTCTTCTCTACAGACTATGGCCAGTGATTTATGCACATTTTTAATACCCCCACTGACCCTTCTCTGCTCCAGGCTGAGCAATTCCAGCTCTCTCAGCCTCCCCCCACACTGACAGATGCTCCAGTGTTGTAATCTCCAGTAACTTCCAGTGCTGGACTCTCTTCAGCACGTGTGTGTTTTTCTTGGCAGGTGGAACCCACCACCAGACTTGCTCCGCTAAATCAGTATCTTGCACTGAGGAGCCCAGCACTCCAGATGTGTGCCCCTTGGGCTGAGTAGAGGGAAAGGGTAACCTCCTTCGACCTGCTGGCTAAAGCAGCTCAGGATCCCAGTGGCCGTCTCTGCCACACAAGAACATTCCTGGTCCTTGGCCAGCTTGGCATCCCCCAGGACCTCCGGATCTTTCCCTGCCAAGCAGCTTTTCAGCCAGCTGGCCCCTGGCATGCTAAGTGACCATTCCTGCCCAAGAGGAGGAATTGCTTCTTCCATTTGCTGAATGTGGTGGTTGTCCCTGACAACTCCTTTCTCCAGACTGTTGAGGTTCCCCTGAGTGTCTCAGCTCATCCACCTGGTCCGTCATCCACTTCTCTCAGTTTAGCACCCTTTGTGAGGAAGATGAGAGTCCCCTCAGTCTCACCATCCAGGTTATTAATTAAGGTGTTATGCAGTATGGCCTGCAGCGTCTGCAGTGTACAAACTGCTGATCACTTGTCTGCAGCTGGATTTTATTCAAATGACCAAAGCCCTCTCAGCCCCAAAGCTCAGCCAGCATTCAGTCCACCTCTCTGGTTGCTTTTCTAGCCCATACTTCATGAGCTGTCCATGAGGATGTTATGGGAGGCAGTGCTGGAAGTCTTGTACAAGTCAAGATAAAAAAACATCTGCTTCTCTCCCTTCCTGTACTGAGCCACTAATTTCTTTCTACGGTGGTCAGGCAAATCCTTGCTGCCTGCTCACAATCTCTTTCTTGTCCTTCATGTGTTTGCAAGCAGTTTCCAGGAGAAATTTCTCCATTGCTTTCCCAGGGTTTGAGCTGAGGCAGTTTCATCTGCCATGCTGTGTATCCTTCTTCTTGCCCTTCTTGGAGACAGGAGTGACTTTGGCTTTCTTGCAATCACTGGGAATTCCTCTTGATCTCCACAGCCTTTTAGAGATACTCATGGATGGCCTCACAATGGCACTGGTCTACTCCCTCAGCACTTCTCACATCAGGCCCTGCATTTTCCATCCGTTTAAAGGTTCTCCAACTTGATCTTCTTCCCCTAAGAGTAACAGTTGACTGCTCCAGAGTTTCTCACTGGAAAAATCAGGTATGGCAGTTAGAGTGAGCTTTCTTCAGCAGAGACAGTACAAGCAAAAGGGGGGAGCAGATCCAGTTTTTTCATATGAATGGAAATATTTCCTCCAATGCCTTTCTTTAGGACGCTCATATACTGGTTTAAGGCTTTCCAGACTTTAATAGCAGGAAATGGCAACTGAGTACTTGCTGTGGTCACACTTTTAGCCTAGTGTGGGCTAAAATATAGCTCCCAAAAAGAGCAATATCCAAAGCAGGAGCAGAGGAAGATTAAGCAGCTTTGATGTGTAGCTACTGATGGACAGAAGTTCTGAAAAATCACTCAAACTGAATGTCCTCCCACTTATAATACAAGAAGCCTAACGTTACCTCCTAGTTATTCATTGTCTCTCTTTTTCAAGCTTGACTGTGCGAATCAACATCATAAAAATGTGGCATAAAACAACCAGCTAAACATTCCACATCTAAGCTTCAACTAATACAGCAACAAAATAAGAGTCTATTTTATGATTATGAAATCTGTATGCTATGCTGCCTTGCTGAAACTTCAGTAATGATTCAGGCTGGAGAGGTTCTATTCCCTTGACCATGCTGGTATACAGAAAGTTGGTGTCCACAGGTTGAAGCTTTTCTTTGTTGATTCTCTTGAAAGGCATTTTCCAGAATTCATCTTAATTCTGAATTTGGGATTGAGAGACATATGTCAACATTTCACCAACTGTTAGCCACTAAAAAGAATAAGAAGTCTGTGGCTAACAATTTTTCACTGCAAAGCTGTTACAGTCTGGTAAAAATGTGAAATCTTGTGAATAGGATAAAAAGAAATAATTTACTGCTTGTGACTGCTTAAGCACTTGTGGATGCTGCACATTCCAGTGTACAAGAGAGTTGGACGTGGTTAATGCAATGTAACAGTAGAGTTATGTCATGTGCTCAATAGCTGTGCACTGAAGAAAACAGCTTGCTGCATCATCAGAAGCACCCTTGATGGGATGTCCTAGACATGTTACTTGTTAGGTTGATTTATTGATGAAAGCTGTTGGTTTTGCAATTATAATGGAGCTGTTGCCAAGCTCAGGAATTTCACTAGGCCTATTGATCCTGAGGTATAGAGCACTTGTTGGCACAAGCAACTTAACTTGAATGCTTGAGCTCCAGAAAATACTCCAGTCATTATCCCTGTTCTGTCAAAATCCAAACAAGCCCTCTCTCAGTACCATTGGAGGAGACTTCACTTAGGTTTCCAAAGTCAAAGCAACAACACTGTGAAATGCACAACATCCTGCTTTTTTGGAGTGAGCTGCAGCTCCCTGCTCTAATGAGACAGCAGAGCCAGGACAGGTAAGACAGCACAGGACACCAGGGACCCTGATCCTTATTTCATTCCCACATCCAGTGGTCCATCCTACTCCACCTACTTTCTTAGGATTTCTCAGGTTATTTCCATAAAGAACCTCTGGTTTCTTTCACACTTGGTTGGTGAATGTCAGATTTTCTGTTAAGCCCTGCTGGGTTTGAACCAATCACTGGGGACATAGTGCATTTGCAAATCTTCCCACAGTCTCTGTCTGTCCTGAAACGACAAGGAGCCAACAGGGTAAGCTATGTCCCATTGTTCTTTTGAAGCTGCTGATGATGGGCATCCTTTCTTAGTGAATCCTTTATCATTTCGGATAGAACCTACTGTGATGCAGCTGTGCCCTGAAATCCACGTGTTAACAAAAAAGCATACTCTTCATTATCAGCTCGGTGCACACTCCAGGCATTGCTGATACAGACGGTGATATGGTAGGGTTGTTTTGCAGTATTAATGCATATGCTGGAGCAGGAATGCCATGCAAGAAGAAAAGAGTTCGGTTGTTCAGAGTGGGGAGAAAATGTTGGAGCAGATAAATGATGAGATGGCACCTGTGTGGAAGCAGATGAAGATGGGAGAACCCAAGAGGATAATTAATGTGCTGAAACAGGAGCCAGATGTCAATAGATTCAGCTTTCCTGGTCATTTGAATGCTGATTCTGTAGTCTGTGTTGATGGGAAAGACTTGTTAGGCAGCCTGTTTGTGGAGCTCAGGACTGCCCATCTTAATCGTTTATTAGGGGTATTTGACACTTTCCACTGCAGGTACTGTCAACCAAAGGAAAAATAAAATCTGAGGAGCTGGTTAGAACGAGCCAAAGTTTCAGGGTTTTTTTTTCCCAGAAATCCTTTCTGCTATTCCTACCTGAAGTGAAACAATCTGCCCAAAACATCTAGATCTCCCCTCCTGTTATGAAGGGAAAAGGCACAGCCGGAGCCTCACGAGGATGTTTAGAGCTCAGCTCCTCACTACTGCTGCCCGTGGAACACGAAGGAAGGAAGAAAGGAATGAAGGCAGCAAGGCTGTCACCTGGCTCATGCTGGGCCTGATGAGTGCCCACTGGAGCTACTGATTTTGTTCCAGATGAAAGGGAAAGGAGTGCATATGAGGATTTACACACATGCACCCTGGGACAGGCAGAGCCAGAACCCACTAGCCTCACATGCAGTTCAGTCCAGCCTTGGCTGCTGAAAATTGCTGTGTCCAGCTGCTGCATTTTCTTGTGGCAAACCAGCCCTCAGTTCCCCAGAAAGCCAGCCTGGGGGGGGGTAGGAAAGGGTGTTTGCTCTCCATGGCACTCAGGAGCTCTGTCCTGTCCACACAGGGTGGCAAATCAACATCGAAGTGAAGCAGGTGCTTCACATGCAGCAGCTCTGGAGGATTCTGAGAAAGCTCCTTGTCTGTCATTCCTATGGCATCCTTGTGCTTCTCTAACATTAACACTGGCGATTTTTAAATATCCTGTTTATATACAGGGTGCCACCCAGCCCCCTTGACAGGACAAAGCAAGTGCAGTTCCAGACTCTGTACTCACTTCAATAGCCAAAAAGATAAACATATACAAGGCAAAGTCATAACTTCTGGACCAGCTGGACATCCAGCAATTTTGTAAAAATAAGTAGTTTGCATGTGTATTAAAGGAGAATGGGGATATATTTTAGGGAAAGGGGCTTTTAAAGAAGCATAAAAGCACATGGAAGGTACTTCTGCTTGTTTTTGTCCTGGAATGAGCTTTACTTGCCTCTCTCCCTCTGCAGAGGGTGCCCGTTCCTAACATTTTGCCCCCCACCCTGGAAATCAAACCATGCAGGGGCAAGGTACTTAATCATTTACATTTCTTTCAGATAAACTAGGAGACTAACATTTTTTTTTTTAATGCAGTGGTATGAATTTGGACCACCAAAGATCCTGGTGAACCTGGCTTAATCTGAATTTGGACCTGGTAGTAATAGAATAAGCAGGAGGGGTTTTATGGCTCATGCCCTCCACTGATGTAAATCAGAACAGCTCCAGAGAAGCTGGTGGAGAATTCTTACATTTGCTGGAAGTCTGGTCATGCAAGCTAGCAGTTTGTTATCCAGTTTGCACTGATGTTTGCTTTGGCCTTGCTGAGGGACGAGAACGTCCACACCTGCTGCTTCCTGCTGCAAGATGAAGCAGGGGACAGTCCTGTGCCTCACCCACCTTCCACAGCAGCCTGGGCCACAGCAGTACAGTGCATGTGAGGAACGGGTCACCAGAAAACAAACAAGGATCTCAGCCAGCCATTACTGGTGCAGTGCTGAGTCCCAGGCAGCTGGGGGAGGATTTATGCCCTTCAAGAGTCAGACTTGGCTGAATGCTCCTATGTCAACAAAGAATGATTCTCAGCCGATGTACCCTTCACATATTTCTGTCCAGTCAGGCCCGGGAACATGGCTTTTCTGGTGGAGTTGATCAAGAGGAGTGCTTGGGAACCAGGAGAGATTTTCACCACGGCTCTTGGACTGGAAGTGCACAGTTAGGCATGCACACTGCAAATAAGCAGCCAGACCAGCACAGGTGAGATGTAGGCAGAAGATATCTCTGCAAAAATTTGAAAAAATTGAAAGGGGAAATTCCCAACAGTTCTTTAAAAGCCTATCAGAATTATGTAGGAATGACTGGTACCATACAAATTTTTCAAAAGTTTGAGTGGGAGTGAATATTAATGAAGTGCAGAACAGTGTTTTCAAATACACTGAAATTTGCCTTCCCTTAGGAAAAGGGACTATGTTATCAGCCCTGCTAAAAAGGTGTGGCTCTGTATGAATGTGAGACCATGCGCTATTTAAACATTCAGAAATATATTTATTTAAAATGTACGTAGCATCATCTGTTGATATATTATTCAACTATTCCTTGATTAGCATCATCTGCACAGCTTCCACCCACTCTCATAGGTCAGAGGTACGACTGCAAAAGGGGGATTGCATCTGTGTGAAACAGGAGAAGGATCTGAAGCATTGCTACTTGGGCCTGTTAGCCAAGCACAGCTCACATCTTGCTGCAGGAGAGAGATCTTACACCACACAGCTCCCCACTGGCATTTTGACATATTTATGGAGTGCCAGGGATAGACAATAGCCCCTTGTTGCACCCTGCAGCAGCTCTTGGTTCTTCAGAAGAAGGTGTGGCCCTCCTGCAATGAGTCAAGCCTGCAGTTTATAAGGACTTCCAAGAAAGTGCCTGGAGTTGTACAATTAACAAGAAATTACTCCAGAGGGAATACTGTTCCTCATCTCAGTTGGTGTTCGCCTTATCTGCAAAGAATATACACACTCAGCCTATATTCCTTTTATCTTAGCTTGGTTTTACAGTAATTAAAATCCTCAGCCAGCCTGAAGAGCTGTATATATTTATTTTTGGTCTCTGTGAGACTGGAACACAGGCCTGTTGTGCGAGCCCTGGGAAGGAGTTCAGCTCTGTGTGCCTTGGTTTCCCTCCTGACTCCTGGTCTACCTCATCTGTGGCCTGATGTCCCCACTGTGTGCACACCCTGCCCTAGGACAGCAGGACCTCAAAGCTGCTGGGGTCCTACAGGCCCCACCAGAACACAGATTGCTAATTACCACTGAGAAGATTAATGTGCTGAGAGTGTTCTTCAGTCTCAGTGTGTATAGCTTTGGGACCACTTGATAATCCCCCAAGGTAATATTAATTTTAAAAAATCTTAATGTGCAGCATTGTTGGCACTAGTGATTTTATCACGAGTCTCCTGATATTTGGTGTTTCTCGTCAAGGTCCACTTCCTGGAAACCTGAGCATCTTGGCTTGCATTTTGAAGCAGGCAAGTTTTTAGCGCCTCCTGTAACAGTGAGGCTGGGAAACATTCCTCAAGTATGCTCTGGAGACAGAGAAAGGCAAATAAAAAGACCTTAAAATGTGTTAATTAAAAAGAAAAACAAGGATTCTGCAAGAACTTTTTTTCTCCCCCATGATTTATGCGTCTTGTACTGCTTGCATTGTGCAAAATTCTCTGTCTTGGAGTGGGATAGGAACCTCCCATTGGTTCTGAGGGAAGAAAAGATCTAACTAAATTGATTTTAATATCCTAGTTATAGCTAGGTTGGCACCATCCCTCTAATTGTACCCATTTTGTTAAACTTTTTTGAGCTGGATTATTTTTAAGAGCCTCAAATTTCATATCTTCCCCCTTGGAGTCCTCTTTCTTAATATCCTTGGGGTTTACTTTTTCTTCACTGTGTCTGCTCCTCCTTGCTTTCATTTTTCCTTCCATTTTGATGACTTGGTACAGGCTGAATTTACATCAAGGAAAAGTATGAAAGGCATGAAACAGACATTAGTGGTAGAGAGAGAAGATTTCTGTTACCATTCTCCACTGTGGTCCAAAAAGTGCCTGGAACAGTTAAGAAAGTGTCCTGGACTTATTTATGCTCTGCTCTAAGTGTCACTGGTTGAAGTTTTCCCATTAGTGGAAGGGAGATGTTCCCCAGGCCACCGTGCAGTTTTAGCAACTAATCTATTTCAATGCTTCTTACGTAGACAGGCCAACAAATTTCCAAACAACCAGAGAGCTTTGGCAAATAATGCTGAAAGCAGAGTACTGGACTCACACAAAGCAGCCTGTGTTACTCCAGTACCTTCTTTCAGGGCTAGACTCTAATAATCAGGTCAACTGACTTAATAAGACAGCTGCTTGCCAAAGTGCAAAATCCTTTCTGGGGGGAGAAGGAGAGCCCTGATGGGGACCTGAAGAGGGCAAAGCTCTCCAAGGGGGCTGAGGGTGATGCTTGGGTGCTGAGTGGCCTCTTTCACCAGAAGACTTTGATGTGCTTTACAGAGGCAGCGAGTATGGCTCGTGTTTTACAGGGAGGAAACTGAGGCATGGAGAAGCATCTGGCTTCTCTCGAGGCCACTGCAGTCCCACCCTGCTGCTGTTCACTACACCAGCTGTGCACAGGGGTGGGATTGTCTGGTGGGCTGTTGCTGTGTGACCAGGGGTGAGGTGGAGAGCAGAAGGAAGGAAGGGAAAGGCAAAGAGGGGAAGGGGAACAGCAACAGCGGGTGAAGCCAGAAGAGCGGGTGGCACGCTGAGATGTGCCTGGGTGGCCTCACAAGCCAAGTGGGCAGTAGCTGAGGTAGGAGAGAGAATGGGAGCAGTGTCATGCAGAGAGCCAGTCTTTGTCCTCATCCAGTCGAGCAAGTTTCACTGGTGGTTGCAAATGTTTCAACAAGCACTGATGCTCTGTGGAGACCCTTCACTCTGTTGACAGGAGGGTATGATTTCTTATTCTCAAACTATGTCTTTGAAGAAAAAAAACATCTGTGTTTGGTGGTTTTGGTAGGATGTGATTTAATTCCCCTTAACTTTGCTAACATTTCTCTCGTTTATTTTCTTTTATTTTTCTCTTTTTTTTTTTTTTTCCCTACTGTTTTCCCTGTCTCCTGCCAGACCTTTCAAAGGGAAAGCAAGCTTGCATTTAGCTTCTTGTTCCTCTGCTCTAGATAACTTATCATTTCAGTCTGTCTGGAAATTTGGAAACCCTTATGCTTGGAACCTTATCATAGACATTTCCGCTGCAGGAAGAGTGATCAGACCAACAATAGCATCTTGAATTCAAGGCAGAGGAAATGGATGACTGCATAGCTTGGTTTTGATGTTGCACTCGGCACTCAATGTGCTGATTCTCATCTGATTCTGTACTTCTGTCATGTTCTTGGACGAGAAGCACAAACTGCAGTGAGAAGTTTGCATCACGTGTCGTGCTGCCTGACCTGTGTGCTGCCTGATCCTCTCTCAGACCTCTGGGAAAGGTGCATGTTCTAGGTTTCTTCCTGCAGGAAAGAGGCAGGGCTTTCATTTAGAAATGCTCTTTTCACGACTTGCTTGCACTGCTCAATCCTTGCTTGAGACACAACAGCCATCAGAGCAGTTTTCCTTCTGGCTTGCAAGTGATTTTGAGTTTGAAGTGATCACGCCAATCCTCAGGAAGTGCAGGGTCATCAGCAGTCACAAATGTACAGCACGACTGAGTGGGAGATGTTTGCTTGTGTTATGAAATGTGTTGGAGTGAGAGTACACACTGGGGATTTGTTCATTTTAGCAAACCTGGCAGAACCTTCCTGTGACCTAAATAGAATACCTTGCTCTACATAAAGCATGCATCAGGGTATTTCCTGATTTATTCATGAAAGGTTTGCTTTACAAAGGCATTTGGAACTGTGTAATCTCAGAATACATGATACATGTAGCTGGCTGTTCAGCTGGCATTTGCACAAATTGCTTTGATATATGGCTGTAATGTATGAAGGCAAAGTGAGGCCAATTTAAATACTTGATACTGGAGTAAACTGGTTAAAAGAGTAAATTAGATCTAACCTACAGATTTTCTTGCTGCTGCATGGAGAAAGTTGCTGTCCAGAATGAATAATTGATAAAGGGATGGGAGACTACACTCTAGTGAGCAATAAAATCCTCCAATATTAAGTGGGCAGGGTTAAGGGCAGATCCATGAGTGGTGTGAACTGGTTTTGCTTCTTTCACATTAAGAGCCCTTTTCTGATTTTCATCACATTGAGATCCAACATGTTGTGTTAACCAGATCAATAACCGAATATCTCTGCAGCCTTTCACTTGGGACACTTTGTGCTTTCCATTGGTCTCTCCCATTGTCAGAAAATGAAGTCTAAGGTAACACTTCATCAGGTCTGTGAATTCATTAGGGAATTTCCAATAAGTATCTTTAATGATTTGTATAGGTATTATTTGTATATGTTTCCTGCTGTAATATAGTGAATAGCAAGGTAGATGGAGATGGTTGCTTGCAAGCAAGCCTTACTTTGGAGCTTTGGAAGAAATTTGGGTTAATTTACAATAGAATGAAAGTGACATTTGTAAAGATGGTAAGAGGGGAATGCCAGAATCCATTACACTGATGATCCTACGAATGCACTGGCATTCTCCATTGGTGAGTTAATGTTCAAATCCTATCAGTGTTACTTCCTAAACTTATTGCAACTTAATGGCAGACTTCTAGATTTTTATCATGCCAAGCATTTGATAGTAGATGGGTATGCACAAATTTTCGGGGAAAAATTCTCACTTTTTATGGATGGCTGCCATAAACAAGGTAAAAATATGACTCATTCAAGTCCCATGGAAGGAACTTTCTCAATTCTCAGTCTTGTGATCTTTAGTTTAAGAAAAGACTTTGTCCTGTGTGGCTTTGGATAAGCTGAAAAAAAAGCCTTTTTTGATTACTACATTAAAAAAAAAAAAAAACATAAACTGTTTCCTAAGAGGTTTTGTGATTGAGCAGTGATTTAAAATTAAAACAACTCAACTGCATTTGTCAGTGTTCATGCAGTAAACACAAGGGGCAGCAGAAACCTCGGTTGTCCATCCTCCAGACAGTAGAAAAATAGTCTTTTTAAACTTGCTACTGACACCATTTGCTGCCCAGAACAATAGGGAACTGACAGACTGATTCTGTACTTGATATATTTTCATACAACGTATTTTATAATATCAAGAGATGTTTCATCTGTACACACAGAAGACATCAAATAAAGCACAATTCTTTCCATATTTTTGCTTTTAATTTTATCAGTTCCAAGCAGTAAGCAATTTGAGGTCTTTCTTCTTTGGCATTTTTCTCCCCCCCTCTCCCCTCCCCTTCTACATTCTTGACTGGAAGGGATCTGTTTCTCCACTGGCTCTGTAAATCTGGCCATTTTAGAGTTAATCAGGACCTGAAAAGAGCAGGATGACATGAGGTTTGCATTAAAGAGTGGTATGTGGACAAGTGGCAAAGGCATGGATTTTGTGGTAATAAAAACACACTGGGTGATATTTTTGTCAGAGGGCCTCACTTCACTGCCTCCAAAATGCAAAAGCATCAGGAAATCAGATTGCCGTCTCTGAACCATGATTGCAGAAGCAGATCAGTGTGCACCTTACTCCCAACTCACTGAATCAAGTTTAGCTTTCTTCTGGCACATCAAAAACTGTCCACGTGCAATGCTGGTGATGAAAACCTGGGGATCAGCATTGCTTCTGGATTAGTGGGACACCCACCCTTGAATGGAAGCCAAACTCTCCACCAAAGGGAGCCATTTGTCTTGCCGATGATTTGACTCGCCAAAACAAAGTGAAAATTATGATGCTGCATCAGTCTGGCGTCATGGGAAGATTTTGTTTTCCCCATGAGTAAAAGCCGTTGTTGCTGTTTTGTTGTTGTTGTTGTTGTTGTTTACTTGGATTACATTATTTCAAATTCACTGAAGTCTCACAAAGCTCTGAAGACTGAAGCACCTGTGCCTGCTGAATCTAGTGGTGGCTGGACAAGTGTATAGAGTTCCTGGAGTTCTGGTTGCACGTTTTCGAAGTCAGAAGATCTTGCCGCAAGTCTCTCAACTAACCTCCCTTGAAACACACGGCACATGTGTAGCATTACTTGTTCATGGTAGGAGTAGGGACTGCCTGACTTCCCTTGTGTTCCTTCGCCCCATGTCCCAGCCTTCTGCAGTGGGAAAAGACTGTCTCTTTGACCCATCCATCCAATTAAAGCCAGTTGTTGACAGTAGCCTTTCTCTTTTTTTTTTTTTTTCTTTGGAGACAATGTGATTTTATCACGCTGCCACTGAACTACACTCCCCTTGTCTGAAGCTGGAACTGGATGCAGAAGAGTGAAAGAGTGAGAGATGAGTAGAAGAGAGACACTGTAATGACAGAATGTTTCACATGCCTTTGAATTTCTAAGGGGATTAGACGCTCCCCTGGTGCTTTGACATGGAGCCTATGGCAGCTGCTTTGGCAAAGCCTGCCAGCAGTTACACAAATAGGTTATTTTCCCCTTATTTTCCCAAGGTGCAGAGGACACAACAACTTCTGTTACAGAGCAGCAACAAAGAGCATTTGGAGCTGTCAGAGTCTGTGTGCCTGTGTTCCTCTGCACGCAGGACCACCTCTGAGAACCTGTGCTCCCATTTATTGTTGCAGTCAGATACCACCATTTATGTAGTTGAAGTGTAATCCTGCAATGCACACTGAAATGAGTGCCAGAGTCATACAAGTTAGCCTCCACACCTTCTGAAAGAGCTTCTCTGGGTCAAACTTTTTCCCAAGCATCAGCTGAAACAAAATCCTCTAGCTGCTGTAATTCTATCTGCCCCACATACTCCAGAGAGTTCTTTGCACAGCAGAAGTCCTTTTCCTGCAAGCAGGACAGGGACAGCAGGTGTTGTGCTGGTGTCCTTTCAGTGGAATCTGATTACGATTTTGGTTGCTTTTCTCTGTCTATTTGATATGGTTGTTTAGGAAGCTGTGGCTGATGGTGCATTTTTGAGCCAAGGACTGAGAGAAATCAGGTGTCTTCACTTTGTAAAAGAAACATTAACCTACAGGTTGAGATCTGCCTGCAGCATCATTGGCAAACATGAAACTTCAGCTTTTCACGAAGTGATTGAAGCTCTTTTCCCATTTTAAAGCAGGCACAACGTTTAAATATTGAACAGTAATGCTAGTGGAGATGTAGCAAAAATAAAGGACTCCCTGAATCAGAAAGTACAAGAGATGAGAGAAAAGGAGGTGCTCCCTCCTTTTTGAAGAAATGGGCAAGGAAAATTATGACAAGGAAGAAGCATCAGTATTCATAGCTGCAGTGAGAGTTGAAATGATGGTCAGGGCCTGTCAGTCCCAATACCGCATCCTTGATTCACATGCACTGATTCAGACATTAATTTGGACCTCAGATGTGCATGTCTGACTCCCAGTGAGCCCTCCTGGAGGGCAGAGTGTGGTCTCCTGAATGCTGGGGTGGGGGCAGAAAGCCCCAGAAAGAGTGGGTTCAGCAGTGGTAAATGCAAACCCCGCCTTTGTTGGCATCTGTACCCTTGGGACAGGACCGGGCTTGCTGGTCTTAGTGCAAGACACACACACACCCTCACAGAGGGCTCACTCCAGCACCAGAGTGCTGGGAGTGTAAATGAAGACTGTCACGGCCACAGTGGCTGGGTTTTTTTGTTGGGGTTCCCCTCCCCCTTCAACCCTCCCACCCCCTGCCCCTTTCTGAAACAACCAGCCAATTTAAGAGCACAGTTCAGAGGGAAGGGATTCTTGTTATGCTCATGAATCTCAAAGATTTCCTAAAGGAAGAACAAAGAGAGAAGCAGAAAAGACAGAGAGCTGGAAAACCAGGAGCAGGCAGCAGACTTGGAAAGAAATGTCCTCCTTCTCCCCAGCCCAGGAATGCAAACAGGAAGCCGCCAGCAGAATGTTTGGAGTGTGTGCAGCTGCAGTTGGGTCTGAAGACACTGAAAGCTGTGCTGAAAGTATTCAGCTTGCCTCTTACAATGGAGGGGAAACACTTGCTTTGACACTGCATTTGATAACCATTTTGTAGCAGGAGTGCAGACCCTTTCATTTGCAGGGAAAGGGAAGACAGCTGTGGCTGTCTTCAGCGAAACTTGCTATTCTATACGTGAGAGAGTGTGCTTGTTAAAGGAGGACAAAAGGGTGCTTACTGAGGTTCTGCAGGTGGCTTTTGGTTATTAACCAGAGTAGCTCAGCTAGTCCAGAATGTGTTGGGCTGCCCTAATTACTCTCTAAAGGAATTTCAGTTGCTGCTTGGGGATAACCGGTGCCATTTTGGAGACTGCAACTGTGCATTGCCTGAAACACTAAGCCACTGCCTTGGAAGCAGAAGTTTCCTATCTGCTAGATCATTCTTCCACAGCACATGTTTTCCATGTGTGAGTTCCGATTTGGGGAGTTTCTTGGAGAAATCATCTGTAACAGTATCTTCTAATTCATATGTAGATGAAGCTCTTTGAGGTACCTGTGAAAAAAAACACTTGCATTATGTAAATTGAGATAATTTCTCATAAATTACCTTTCAAACAGGTTGTATCCGTGTCTTAATTCAAACACCTTTAAAATTATCTCACCTAGTTTTCCTCCATTGTTCTTGATCAGCAATTGACCTTGAGCTGGCTTGGTTCTTAAAATAGATCAAATAAGTGTATCACTTCTTTTGATTATAATGCAGGTCCTCTTTTAAAAAATGCTTGATGAAATGAGTCTTGCAGGTTCTTTAGTTGCTAACATTTTATTACTACGCTTTGAAGCTGCCTGAGATTGTGCATGAGACAGAAAATCCATTTCCTAATTAGCTGATTGTTTTAACATGTATATCTGAGAGCTGTAGGTTGGTAGTTGGGTACTGGTTATATGTATTAATTTGTCCTCTTGTGGAGCCGATAATCTGGATTCTCTCTTCAGTCTCCTACCTTCCGATGGGTCAAATGCAGAAAGTTTGCACCTGCAACACCATTGGAAACTTTGCTAAAGGCAAGACTTGGGTTGTGAGATGATTTTGCAAAAGAATCCTGGGAGACAGCATTGCCTTTACAAGGGCTAATTGCACTATGTGTTTCCTTGTGTCTAACATGCCTGAATTTTAATAAATGAGAAATTATGGTTCCTTGTTAAGTAAGTAGGTAGGGTAGCTAAATATAGAGGAAATCAGACTGCAGGGAGGTGGGGGGAAGCTCCAGCTTCAATGACTGTGGAGGAGGAACATGCAACAGCAGCATTTCAGAAAGCATCACCCAAGCTATTCCTCAGGTCTGACTCCTTAAGCTCCACACAGAGCTGCATGTGTCCCCAGATGCTTCCCTTGCTCTGGTGGTGCCCCAGTGTCTGTGGGATCACCTTGAGCCCCTGCATGTGCCTTGCTGGGACTGGAAACCAGATTTTGTGATTCCCAGCCTGGAGCTGCGAGTGTGAGGTTGTCCTTTCCACCAGAAAGGACACTGAAGTTGGTGGCAGCCCTGCAGTAAAAATTGTTAAAAGCCATAAGAAATCGCAGACTGTATGTGGAGAGAGGGATGGGAGTCAGAAAAGGAGACACGGGAGGGGTGGAAAGAGGTTGCATTTTAATCAGCCTTTAGGGGAGTTAAGTAGGGAAGGCTACTGGACACACAGAATGAGACAAAACTACAAAACACCTTGATAAGAGAAGAAAGCCCTGTGTCAGCACAGTTGCCCACAAGGCAAGAGCTGTCAGATCACTATTTTCTGACACCTTCTGTCTCTTCAACACCTTTTGTGCTGTTTTTCTCTTCTTGTCAAGGTTTGGCTGACAGAGTGAAAAAAAAAAAGGTTTTTCAGAGCAAATCACAGCCTGAGGAGCTTCCCCGGTTGTTGATTGTTACCCAAGGGAACTCCAGACCTAGATCTCAACCCATTCCTCAGTAAACAGCAAGGGTCTCATGAGATAGAGATTGCCATTGCCACATCTTATGCAACAGCACAGATGTTGATTCATAGCTCCTATCTGTGCTCCAGTGCAAAGCTCACCAGTCAGCAGCGAGATGTTTGGAGAAGGGAATTTGTCTGAGGCCCTCAGTAACCACAGCCATGAGCTATCATCATTGCAATACGGGTTAAAAAAAAAAAGTGCTCGCAATTACTGTATGAAAAACAGAAAACTTTGCTAGTTTTGACAGTGAACTGGGAAAGGTGACTAAAGCTCAAAGAAGGTGAATTTAACACCTGAGTTATTTTTTGAGACCCTTTGGAGAGAATCTGGTTTTTAAAGCAAATAGTGCCGCACTCTGCAAAACTGATGAAAACTGCTTTCCTATTTTTCTCATCCATGTGGATTGTCTTATGATCAACCTGCAATTTTTCCTCATAGGGGCACACATCTGGGTATGTCTTTTACCTTGTGACCTATTTTCTTTAAACGTGAGAGAATGTAATATCTGCAAAACCTTTACCCCTCCCCCTGACAATGTGATTGAAATCGATTGACTGATTCAAAAGCAATTAGGTGGAGCTGACAGACAGACAGCACACAAGTTTTCCTCTCTAAGAAATGAGGTCAAAAACTCCATGGCCCTTCGAGATATCCTAAGGCCGGTATCAATAAAATTATATTTCAGACGTGAGGAAGGGCTTGCATGTCTGATACCTTGCTCTTTTTATCCCCCAAATCTATCAGGTGGTCTAATAAAAGATATTGCCTCTTCCTACAAACCTTTCCTCTCTCTATAAAATGGGGCTTACAAAATCTCTTGTCCCCTGGGAGTAATTATGTTGTGTATCCCTACTTTCTGTAACAGAGGTTTTATTTTCCTCTGGTTTGCTCTGGTTTCAGTGCAGTGCCTTGCTGCCCTGAGTGCTGTAACTACCAGGGGTATACCAAACCAGCCATGTGCTATTTGTTATTCTCATCAACAGCACAACACTCTCCACAAGGTGGTGGGCAGCATCAGATTTTCTCTGGGGGGAATAATTTCCTTTCTTTCTTCTCCTTATAAACAAATATAATCTGAGCCTGGCTCGCTGTCTTGGAAGGCATCCAGAACAAGGTGATGTGCTCTGTTTGGGATAAGCATGTTTCACTGGTTGACAGCCACTGCAACAGCAGCATCTGAAAAAGAAGGCTACAACAATTCCCTCCATGGCAGAAGTCACTGGGTGATGTTCTCTGACCTGTGTTATGCAAGAAGTCAGACTGGATGATCAGAGCAGTCCCTTCTGGCCTCAAAATCTATGAATCTGTGTTCTGATTACACATCAGAGAATGTGCAACCGAAGTTGAAAGTGGTGATTTATTGGATGTTAGCTAGAGGCAGCTTCTTGTTTCTGAGTAAGCAACTGCTTTTAAAATGGTCCCTGTAGCTCGATGGGGCACAGACAGCTGTCAGCTCTTTTGGGGAAGAGAGCTCGCCGGTCTATTTCCGTAAAGCACTTTTTAAATTTACAGCTCTGTGCAAATGCTGTTTTACAATACGGATTGACCCTTTCTGGAGATGGCTTTGTGGTTGATTTATAGGTATATCCCCAGTAGGGCTGCTTTGGGAGGAGGCCAAGGTGGGTGAGATCCATGTTTTCTCTCCCAGCTTGTGGATCAACTCATATTCAACTCATATATGAAAGCATCCTGATCGGGCTGGTGTGAGTTTTGTTGTTGCATCCTGCTGAGGACTGTTTGAATCTCAGTGAAACAGATGATGTGTCAACAGCCCTTAAGAGGCTTCAGCCTGTTGTTTCATTTGCTTCCAAAGACTGTCGCATGCACAGCAGAAGATTCCCGCAGCAGCTGGGAGTCACTTTAAAGACACCAAGCTCCAACATCTTGGAACAAGGGAGCTCCAGTAGTACCCTCAGATAGCTGGAAGGAGCATGATGCACCTCAGATGTTCTCTGAGAGCTGTGATCCTTTAAAACACTGGGGAAGGAATAGCAGGAAAAAGGCCTTGGTGTGTTGATGAGCCAGTGGGGAGGGACTGGGACAGGTGGCTCCGTGGACAGGCAGAATTTTAACTTCAGAGCACTAACAGGATTTCAAACAGCATCTGCTGGTCCTGTTACTGACTTCAAAGTGGTAGAAGACTCATTGTTCAGATTTGAAGCAACAGAGACTATTAGAAGCCTCTGTAAAACCAATAATAGAATGAGGAACTGGCACTCATAAAATACTTCACTCTTGAATGTGGAGTCTCTGGTGAGATATTGCTTTTAATGGTGGAAATCTAGGTCTGCATTATTATTATCATATAAAGTACCTGGTGACAGCAGATAAACATCAATGACTAAAGAGCTCTGCATATTCAAGAGTGTTAGGTTTTAGTTCTGGAAACCACTCTTAAATCAATTATGGCAATACTGCACTTTATTAAAACATTTAAATCTACCCTAACAATGAAACTGTCACTTTGAATTAGAAGAGCAACCTACTAACTTGTAAAATATGTAAATATCAAGGCAACCATATTTCTAGGTATACACATTATTTTTACTTACAGTACTTCCTTAATTGTGGGAATTAACTGAGTAGAGATTGCACTCTAACTGGTCCCACAATTATTAGAATGCATGTTTACATTTGCTTAAATTGTGCAAAAGTAATTTAGAAGATGAATTTCAAGAAATATTGAGGAAATCTGCATACAGAGAATGTAATTATTATTGATATTTGCATAACTTCCCTTTCTACTTTCATGCACTATTACAAACCACACAGAACATGACTAAAGAAATTATTAGAGAGACTGCTGTAGTACAAATATGGATTCATCAATAAATGTTCAGGCTTCTAGGCAAAAAAACAAATGACATGGCTGTGGAGAAGAAATATTACATTTTATTTAGATAGTTATTTGGAATGGGATCTGCACAGATAAATCTATACTCAGAATATAGCAGTCTGTTATGACAGAGATTAATGTTGTTGAAAAGAACAAGTAAAATACAGAAAAAAAATTCCAAATACCAATGGAAGGCAGCACAAGGGCTAGAAGATATGCGAGGCAGATGTGCTCCAGGTGTGGAGATCAGAACTAGCCAACAGCAAGCTAAGTTTTTCACTCCAGCAGTGATGAAAAGGTCCTTATTCAGAGGTGCTAAGCAAAGCAGAAGTAGACTTCAAGTGCAACAGCAAAAATCTCCATCCGGACTTGCCTGAAAACAAGAAGGTCCTGGTGATATCCGGGATCACAAAAACTGCTGTGTCTCCTGCATCCAAGCAACTGCTCTGTGTTCAGTGAAAAACAGATTCCAGCTGCCACCCAAGGGCGTGTGGAACAGGGAGTTTTGTGCATTTCTGGGAAAAAGGAAAGAAAAAAGAAAAAAGAAAAAAGAAAAAAGAAAAAAGAAAAAAGAAAAAAGAAAAAAGAAAAAAGAAAAAAGAAAAAAGAAAAAAGAAAAAAGAAAAAAGAAAAAAGAAAAAAGAAAAAAGAAAAAAGAAAAAAGAAAAAAGAAAAAAGAAAAAAGAAAAAAGAAAAAAGAAAAAAGAAAAAAGAAAAAAGAAAAAAGAAAAAAGAAAAAAGAAAAAAGAAAAAAGAAAAAAGAAAAAAGAAAAAAGAAAAAAGAAAAAAGAAAAAAGAAAAAAGAAAAAAGAAAAAAGAAAAAAGAAAAAAGAAAAAAGAAAAAAGAAAAAAGAAAAAAGAAAAAAGAAAAAAGAAAAAAGAAAAAAGAAAAAAGAAAAAAGAAAAAAGAAAAAAGAAAAAAGAAAAAAGAAAAAAGAAAAAAGAAAAAAGAAAAAAGAAAAAAGAAAAAAGAAAAAAGAAAAAAGAAAAAAGAAAAAAGAAAAAAGAAAAAAGAAAAAAGAAAAAAGAAAAAAGAAAAAAGAAAAAAGAAAAAAGAAAAAAGAAAAAAGAAAAAAGAAAAAAGAAAAAAGAAAAAAAAAAAAGTGAACTGGGAGTAAAACGAACCAAGAATGAAATGACAAAAACTATTAGTAGAGCACTCTCTGGAAGCTGCAGCTATGGCCTACATTAGATTTCCAAAAGAGGCCAGTGATTACTGACTAATTGTCCTTCAGCTTCTGCAAATCAGGACACTTTGAAAGATGCATGGAGAGATGCTTTTGGGAACCTTGGTGGACACATTCCAACCTGAGCTGCAAGAAAGAGCTGAGAATGCTACAAGACCTTGCAGTGCAGCTGATAAGGACCCATGCACAGAGAAGAACCCTGTGTGTGTGTTTCTGTTTATGTGCTGTGTCTAGTGAGACAAGCAATAGAAAAGAGGAGTCTTGTCAAGATTATCTGTCATGAGATAGGAGAAATCCATGTATCACTCATCCTGAAGGCTGTGCACCAAGGAGCAGGAGAACCTCATGCTCCCCTGACAATGAAAATAATGAAGTCAGATTATCCAAGGAAACTGTGAGTTTGCTTTACCCACAAACCTCAGCCCCAGGGAGGGAAGAAGAATTATCAGAAAGGTCACTCTAAGCAGTCAGAGTCAGGGACAGAGCTGAATGGCTCCTGAAACCCATAAGGAGTAAAACACAGATCTCGCAAGGAGGGGGAAAGCAGAATGAGTTCAAGGGAAATAAATAACAACATGAAAAAAAATTTAACGCTGCTGAGGAAGCATAGGAGACATTTCTCTCCATGTTGTGAAGACCTACAATGGCATGCTGATAGGATCCCCAGAGAGAGCACATCATCTATAACTATGCAGCACTGCACATGCTGGTACTACTAATAAAAGAGAATGGTTCAGATCACAGAAATTAATTAGTTTAGAACTGCAACCACCAGGAAGAGAGCATGCACACAGCAGCATCCCAAAGTGTGTTCTTATTAACGATTCTCTGTCTGGTGTGCTGTTGACAGAATTCTGTCTGTCTCAACAAAACTCTGGAAGCAGCTTTAAACTTCAGGCCCCCATCAAACAGCAAGCGGTCTCCCGGCAGTATGCCTGCATGGAAGCTAGTAAATCCAGCAAATAAGGACTCGACAGCATCTCCTGCTGTCACAAGTAAAACTTCAGCTTCTGTACTGGAAATGTCCCTTCTCCTTGAGGGGCCATCACTTTGCAAGCACTAACCATGCCTGAAAAGCAGAGCTGTGCTGCTAGTTCTCAAAGCAGCCAGTCCTGCCCTCCTAATCAAACCCATCTGTGGAGGGGAAGGGGCAGAGTGCTTGGGAGCCTCCAGCACCCTGCAGGATGGAGCTGCACTCCTCACAGACTTCCTCGCTGTGGAGAGCATGTTTTCCCCGTGCCGAGAGGCAGAACAAAGGCTTGCATGCATTTTCCTTGCCTACCCTTCATGCAAGAGGGGGCTCTGCTCTCTGAGGTCCGGAGCTCATTTAGAGGCACCTCGGTAGTTCAGAGTTCCCATGTCTGATACTTCATCAGCCACAATTTACTGCAGTGAGATGTGATATACAGCAGGGCCATTTCATCTCCCAGAACTTTGGAGAGGGGGTCTGTGTTTTAGCATCTACCAGTTTTATCTCTGCCATCTGAATCTCATTTCCAGGATAACCAAGGGTCCTTATAATTACTGCTCTGGTGAATGTATTTTGCTCCAAGCCCTTGTGATTTGGCTGAAAACTGGGGAAATGCAGACTGATGTTATTAGTAATTTCTTCAGGGGAAACCCACTGACACACAGTGAATAGCATAATAAAGCTATATCAATCTGACTACCTATCTGGCTACCTTGTAGAAGTATAAAGTTTGAAGAACATGCCTGAATTTCTTAGAAATTTTAGGACACCAAGGTCTTATAATGGTTCTCGCTGCCCTAAAATTTCTAAGAGCCTAAGATGATGTCTGGCAGCATGTTCTTATTCAAACACCAAAGGGCAACAGCAGTATTTTGTACAGCTAACCATGGCTTGTCTCTGTGCCAGAACACACATTATGGGGTCATGATGCAGGACCTCTGATGCTCCAGGCATTTGCTGCTGTGATTCAGTGACCACAAAATACATGGGGTCTGCTGCAGCTCTGCCACTGATTTGCCACGTGACTTTGGGCGTGTTATGTCCCCTGCCTCAGTTTCCACATGTAACATGCAACATTTTCAAATCAATTACCCATGACAGTGAAACTAGAAAAAACGCAGCATTGATTGCTCTTTTTCCCCTTCTCCTCATTGGACATGAGGATTGTGATTTATCTATTACACTGGAGTATGTATCTGTGCAGCACTCAGTGTCTTGTAAATACTCATTAATATCCTAGGAAAGCCCCCATGAGGTTGGGTAGAGCATTATAGCACTCATTCTGCATTTGAATCATATTGATATGAAAGACCAAAGGATACATTTTAAAAGCAATCTTTTATCTTTGTATCTACCTTTATTTGCATCAATCTACTTTTTAAAAGCTGGCAAGATGGAGATTCCACAACCTCCACGGACAATCCTCCCCAGTCCTTAACTATTTTTACCATCAGAAAGCTCCCCTTGATGTCTGCCTGATCTAAATCTTCTTTGCTGCATTTTAAGTCTTTGGGTGTGGAGAAGCATTTGAATCTTTCTTTTCTGCAGCAACTCAACTGTATGAAAGGATTACTTTCATGACTCACCACAGTTTTTTCTTTTCAGAACAATCCTAACTCATTTGGTCTTTCTGTCTTAGATATATTTTTGAGATTTTCAATCATGCAGCCATTTCTCCAGGGGGATTTGTGTCTCTCTTCAAGTGCAATGTCCAAAGCTGCACACATAATTTCTGATATAGCCCAGGGGCCATTGGTCTTCTTGGCCACCTGGGCACCCCTGGGCTGGTGTCCAGCTGCTGTCACCTCCAGGGTCTTTTCCAGCCAGGAGCTGCAGGAGGTTGTTGTGACCCGAGGGCAGGACCCAGCCCTTGCCCTGGTTGTTCCTCACCCCTCTGGCCTCGCCCCATGGATCCAGCCCATCCAGACCCCTCTGCAGAGCCCAGACCTCCAGCAGATCCACACTCCCACCCAGCCTGGTGCTGTCAGGACCTGACTGAGGAGACCCTCGATTCCCTCATGCAGACCTTTGGGGAAGATGTCAGACAGGCCTGGCCCGGCACTGATGCCATGGGAGCCCCCCTGGTGCCCAGCCCAGCTGGATGTGCCTCCATTCCCCAGCACTGCCCGGCCCTGTCCTCAGCCGGTTCCTCACCCAGAGAGCGGGGCCCTGGCCCTGAGCAGCCAGTTTCTGCAGGAGATGCTGTGGGAGGAGGTGTCAAAGGCTTTGTGAAGTGCAGGCAGACACCCCCACAGCCTGGCCCTCCCCCCCCCGAGCAGGTCACCTTGTCACAGGACCTGCCTGTCCTAAACCCAGGCTGGCTGGGCCTGATGCCCTGGGTGTCCTGTTCCTGTTGCTGATGGCGCTCAAGGTGATCTGCTCCCTGGCACTGAGGGCAGGTGACTGGCCTGTAGTTCTGTCATTCCCCATCTTCTTTTAATCCTTGTAGAAATGTGACACTCTTGTAGAACATTGTCACATTTGCCAACTTCCAGTCCTGGGACCTCCCTGTGTAGCCAGGACTGTTGGTAAATGACTGAAAGTATCTCAGTGAGCTTTTCCACCAGATCACTCGGTGGAATTCCTTGGGAGAATCCCATCGTCCCCCATGGACCTGTGTGTGCCTAACAGATGTAGAGATCATTAATCCCTTCCCCTTGGATATTCGGGGTCTTCATTTCACTCTATGTTTCAGCTCAGGGTTTTCAGAGAACTGGTTTTACTTTTAAAGACAGACCCAAAGAAGGCATTAAGTGCCCCAGCTTTTTCCTTATCTTTGGCCACTGTTTCCACCTACATCCAATGAAGGATGAAGATTCTCCATAGTCCTCCTTTTGCTGATGGTGTATTTTTAGAAATGTTTTTATTGTCTTTTACAGTAGTAGCCTGATTAATTTTCAGTTGGGCATTGGCCCTTTTAATTTTATCTCTGTGTAATAACCTCACAACATCCCTGTTGTCTTCTTGAGTGACCTGATCCTTCTTCCAAATGTGACAAACTTTCCTTTTTAACCCAAGATCTAGACCCTGGTCTCTGTTCATCTGGGTCAGTCTTCCCCACTGTCTCATCTTTTGGCACATGAGGACAGTCTGTTCTCAAGCCTCTAGAATTTCCTTCCTGGAGAATGTCCAATGCTCCTGGACTCCTTTGTCCTTCAGGATGGTCTCTCAAAGGATTCCCTCACCCAGTCCCCGAAGCAGGCCAATGTCTTCCCTCCAGAAGCCCAAAGTGGCAGTTCTGCTGCACCCCTCCTTACTATGAGAATCAAAAACCTCTCTCATTTAATGGTCACTTTGCCTAAGCTTGCCTCCAACTCTCCCACCACCAGCGAGCCCTTCTCTGTTCCCAAAGAGCAGGTCCAAGAGTGGCCACCTTTCCTCGTTGCCTCTCTCACCATCTATGTCAGGAACTTCTCTGCCACACACTCCAGGAGCCTCCTAGACTGTTTCTCTCTGCTGTGTTGTATTTCCAGAAGTCACATGGTCGGTGAAGTTCCCCATGAGAACAAAGATGAACGACTTGCACTGCTCATAGAATATTTCATCTTCTCCTCCACCCTGGTTGAGCGATCTGTAGCAGACTACCATGACACCTGCCTGGTTGGCCTTTTCCCTGCTTCCTGTGCATAAACCATCAGCCCTGTTGGCTTCCAACTCCTCCTCTTTGTTGCCCATGCTACATTAATTGGTGCAGACCATTTTCAGATGATTCCATGGCTTTTAAGATATCAATAGGCCTTGTGTGTTTGACACTACATGTGGATCTCCATCCCCTGCCTTCACTGAGACACTAGGCTAAAGGACTTGACTGGCACAACAAGATGCCTCTGGAGACAGAACACTGCAGAATCCTCTTTGAAACATTTTTAGATTTAATTGCTGATAATTATTGTTACGGTATAATTTCAAACCACTTTGTACCCACAATACCATTTTATTTAGATGCTTTTAGATTATTTATTAGGATGTCTTCCTAGATAAAGTCAAAAGCCTTACTAAATTTGATTTAGATGAGGCCTACTATCTCTATCCACATAAGGTCTGTTTCTCTGTCAGAGATAGAAATAAGGCTGTTTTTGACATTATTTGATCTTCATGTTGATGACATTTTCTGGATTATTCTCCTGGTTGCAGAGGACTTCTTTACTGAAGAGTGAAGCAAAAAGACATTGAATAGTGCAATCTGTCAATATCTTTCTCTCCCCATTGACTGACAGACCAAGACTCCCCTTTTTTTGGGATTTTGGAGGGCTTTTGTTGGGGTTTTTTTCTGTACGGAGGAAATGTATCATTTTAGTTATTCTTCTTTCCTATTGGCATTGCCCTTTTTTGGTGTTTTTTTGGTTCGTGTGTGTTCACAATGTTCTTTTGTGTTTGTCTTCTCAACTAGACCTACTTTTTACTTCCTTCATGATTTTTCCCCTTGCCTTCATAGAGATGCAGCAGCTGTGGTGCAAACAGATTTGTCTCTCCTGTGTTTTGTCTTCATCGACTTTGGAGCAAGGATTTCTTGTGTTGCTAGTACTGCCTGGCCTCCCTTTTTTTCTGCCAGCTTGTCACCCCTGGAATATCACCCACCTGCTGCATTTACTGATGATTCTCTCCTTGAATTCTTGTGGGATTTTTTTATTTGGGTGTTCTCTGTACTCTTTCTCTGAGATACAATTACAATTCTTCCCTGTCAGCAAGCATGAAGTGCATTGGTTTGAGTAGCGAGACTAAGTCATCATCAAAGTGACCAACTCTTACCATGATCAGAATTTTCCATCTTTTTCAAAAGATGGAAGTGTTTTACTGGGGAAATGGCCAAATGCAGATAGTATGGTGCCTCCTCACCTTTAAAAATCTGTATTTGTGAAAAGTGTACACAGATATTTTCTGGTCATTTCACGAGAAAAAAACGTCAGAGCCAGCAGTAGAATAAAGTCCCTGTGGCCTGCTGCAGTGTCAAAACCATAGGTTCATCCATCATTGCTCTCTAAATTACACCTCTGTCACTTAAGAGAATGTGGGCTTCCCTGCATTTGAAGGAAATTGCTGATTCCCTGAAGAATCACCCAAAAGAAAGCCATCCACAGTCTGATAGGGAAGTCTCATGGTCTGATATGCAAACAGTCTCCTTTGGAACCTGATGCAGCAAAATCCATCAAAGGTAATACAGAAGTTGCTTTAAAATTTGCAGGTAAAGCGTGGATTCTAGTGTGAGATGAATTTCCAAATCCCTTTTAAAACCTTCATAAAGAACAGAAATGATAGTTTGTTAAATCTGTACTGTATGTTTAATACATCTGTTCTGTTGTTTGAGCAGAGAAAAGCCATGTGCTTCATTATGAGGAGTTGTATGGATCCATGCCTCTGTTTTTGCTTTCTTATCTTTATTAAAATCAAACCAGACGGCACTAATCCTTCAAACAAATTATAATTTATTTCTTCATGTTCAAAGTATGAGGATTCCTTGGTTTCCCTTATACTGATTAATTCAATGATTTTAATTAAAAAAGGAATGGTTTAAATATAAGACATAATTAAATAGATGCCTGCTATAGTTACCACATTGGTATGCTCCCTTTTGCTAGTTTGAGCACACATTTCCTCCAGTGAAGTCAGTGCTGCCCATACAATCTGATTTCTATACCTCTTCCTACATTCTGTGACTGTCTGCAGAATCTGGGCCTATGTCCCCTTTCTGACCTCATGCTGATGTAATTCTGCTGATTTTCAATGGAATTACATCGGTGTTAAATCGCCAGCTTTATTTGGGTTGTTCGCTGGGATCCATGTAGAACGGGTCATTTAAAAGGTCATGCATTCTTCTTGTATGAAAACAGTGAGTGCTTTTGGGAAAAAAAGAAAAATTCTTTTTCCTTCCACATTTTATCGGTCTAACACCTACCTTTTAGATATTACAACAATATAACGTTACTGCTTTGGAGAACAGCTACTAGACAAACTAAATTTCTTCTGTGAGTTTTTGAAACCCTGAGTTTTGCTGTGCATTGCTTCCAGATAGGGGAGAGGGTTGGAGGTATTTGTAGAAGAAAGAGCATTCCAAAGTGCTCATCACTGACCTGTATTTCCCTTCTGTGGCGCAAAAATTAAATTCTCATGGGATTTAGTGGGACCTCGTGTACTGTGCTTCCTCTTCTAATCACTGTGGCTGAAGGAACATGCATCTGCCATGCAGGGGATTATATTCATGAGCTTGTACACTTGGATGAGAGAGAAACTTGGGCCATTGTACCCACCTGAGTGTTGCTACCACCATTTCTGGGGCTGTATTGTTACTTGAAGTTGTAGCTTGGCACTGATTTTTCTTTGAGGGAGCCATACCATGCTAAACATGTTGCACAACTGTGGAGCTGGGTTTTTTTTGCAGGAAGTTTTGCTGGTGTGTTTGTACCTGGTGCCAGAAGATGCAGGACCTTTGCTGTGTCTCAGCCACCTGGACCTGAAACCGTGTGACAAAATCTGAAAACCACAATGTTTTTATATTCCTGCTAAAAATTAATGCTGTGTCTCCAGTATTATTTTAAAGCCGTGCCTGCTTGTTAGTTCTTCCAAGTTTGGGAATGGGCAGAGCAGACTTGTGTGATTTCTAATGTCTCATTACAGAAGCATGTCAAGTAACAGAAACCTTCTTTCCCCTACTTGTGTCACTGCTGTTGTCAATTTAACTGCTCTTACAACACAGCTTGAGGTTTTGATTAGTTTTCTTCTTCCCTGTCCTAGTTTTGGGCCAAACTTGAGAGAATTGACTGATATAGCATAAAAAAACTTCCCAAAACAAAACGGAAATCAAACAATAAACTCAGGCTAAAAAGCAGAATATCCCCAAAGCAATGAATAATTTCTGCATCACCTCAGTGCCAAGGATTGAAATGTATCTACAAGACAATGTCACTGGAACCTGGAGACTCAAGGAATTGCACAAGGGACATACAAAAACAGTTGAACTGTGTGCACTGAAATGACCAGAATGAGGAGAAATGGTGTAAACATAGCTAAAAGATCATTTACTGAGTCAATTTTTTTTGTTGTAGGTGGATGCAGTTAGCTGAGATATACACTGAAGATGTCAGCAGAGCACCTACAGGGCCTTTCCTACTGGCGCTGATTTTTATTTGTTTATTTGATTACAGTGTTGCTGATCTCCAGTGCTGAGAGAGGACCAGCAAGAAATTAATAGAAGATTTACCCTTTCTTCAGGAAATAAACCCAAATGAGGAGAACTCAAGCTGGCCAGACTTGGAGTGAATCACTGGTCTGCCTCCCAGAATGACTCCTGCCAGGAACACAGCAGGCCCCTACAAGCAAGGATTGGTGCCCCCAGGAAGGACATTTACCCGAGCTAACTCTCAGACCTGTGGAGCACCTCCAGCTGACCTCAGCTTTTAAACAATGAGGCAGAGGCTCTAACTCTCAGAGGAGAACCTCTGGCAGACCAGAAGCTCATCTGAGGCTCTTCGCCCTTGACAGTGGCTTGAATGGATCAAGGAAGGGCTCAAGGGAGCAATGGGAACAGCCAGGCAGGTCTGTTGGTGTCTGTTGCAGGTCTCACAGAGAGCATCTGCCTCGTGGTTTTTCTGCTCAGTGAATGATTGCTTCCTCTTGTACGGGGTTTGGACTCCTTGTGATCAAAGCCTGGAAGGGATCTCACAAGGTCATTCAGTGCAATCTCCTGCTCTGATGTCCCAGAAACCTGATTAGAGAGTTTAAGCCCTCTTTTTTTTAAGTACAAGAAGACAATTTGGTGCTCTACAGGCAATTTCGAAGTTCATAGAATTAGCTAGTTTAAAGGATTTTCCAGTACACCTATTGTCATGATAGTTGACCAATCATGATATAAATATAGATATAAATATAGATATAGAGATATGGATAGATATAAAATCTATTTTATGTAGTACATAATATTACTATATTATATTATATTATATTATGCCATATTATGATTATATTGTTGTTGCTGTTGTACATTTTAATATGTATATAAAAAACATTGGTAGAGTACCCTGTACTTGAGGCATTTTTCTTCAGGGCGCCTTCTGGAAAGAAATTTCACTGTTAAAATTCTTTGCTCTTCAATACCAAATTTAATTAATGTGGAGCTGCCCTGCCACTCACTGCATGATTTAGAGCTTTTAGAAGCTCATGTTATCACTGTGTATTGAATTAGTTGTGGTCTGTTCCAGCTAGACTCCATAATGTAGGTGACTTCTTTGCTTTACTTCAGCCGCTCTTCCAAAATATTTAGATGGAGAACTAACTAATCACTTTTCCTTACAAATGCCTCATTCAAGGAGACCACGATGAAACTTCCTTGATTAAGACAGCAAGGAATTTCCCTGGCATATGTACATAATTTGGATTTTACTCTTGGATGGGTTTTTTGCTTCTGCTGAGCTTGAAAGTTCATTAGAGCGAGGATTGTCTCTTTCAAGTATATTAGCACAGTGAAGTCATGCTTTATGAATGCAGAAAGACATCCTGTCTTACATGGCATGGCCCAGTGTGCTGTTCATCAGCCCATCTGATTGCCAGGTGATTGCCTGCTGGATTGGTAACCTGACCATGAGAACATGACAAAACATGAGGTTTGTGTGGTGGAGCCATGTGAGGATTTTTGGGTGGTGTAAATTTCATCTTGAGTGTCTCTAGGCTTTCTCAGAAGGGTTTAGGTAGCAATGTAGACATCAATCAATTCCCACCCTACCTCTTCTAGGATCTGCCATGAAGCTCCTAACAATCACTGTGTTCTCTATTTTAAACAAAAGATGTGTCCTGGTGCCACAACTACTTCTTCACCTTCTTCTTCCTTTTTCTTTTCTTTTTTTTTTTTTTTTCTTGCCTTGGGTTGCACTTTCTCTCTTGATTAAACATGATGTTTTCTGCTTATGCTCATTTTCTGACCTCTCCTAGCTTCTGATCATGTCCCTGCTGAGTCTATGCCTCTATTATCATACTGTCTGTAATGCTGCGGACACCTGCTAAGACTGAAAAAAAAAGCACTATTTTTCAGCTGAAACAATTCCCTAGCAGACTGTGATTCCAAGAGTTAAGCCGTGGAATTTGAATTTTTCCCACTGGGTGTTTAAAGTGCTCAGCACAAGTAACTTGCTGTCTAAGCTAACCTGTCAATACTGAGGCATGTCAGCTGACATTTGAGCAGCTTTCTCTCCAACTGGTTTGTTAGGTTTAAAATAATGCTGTCTTTCTTCAGAACTGTAGGATCCAGGCAGACTCAGATTTGATCATATTCCTTATAGAATATCATAGCAATGGTTTGGTTTGAAAGGGACCATGGAGATGAAAGGGGCCGTGGGCAGGGACACCTTCCATCAGAGCAGGTGTTAACTTCCAATCACCAGAACCACAGAACCAGAACCCAGAACCACATTTTAAGATGTTGAATGGACATTTCTTGGAAATTGGACATTATCTTATTTGGATATGGTTAAAATACCCATTTGGGTTAGCAGGGGGATTAAAAAGCTTCTCAGGATTCTGCCCAGTGCTATTTTCACTTCCAGCCATGAGAAGGGTCAGCCCCCTCTCACATTATTTGAATTTTTTTCTTCAATGCCTGTTTATCAAAGGACTTGCATCTATGTCTATATAAAATGTGTCCATTTATGCTCATTTGATCTTCGAATGTGATAGTCACATTCTTACAGTCTCATATGTGACTGCTTACATTCAGCTGTCCCAAAATCAGTTCTTGCTCAGAAATTAGTCCTATGGGTAAAGAACTCAGCCCAGTTTTCATGGGGTTTTTTTTTTCCCCTTGATTAATTATTAGTAATTTTCCATTCCAAACACTTCACTTCTACAAACCATTTAGCTGAACTACACAGTGTAAAACATTATAAGGGTTTGTGCACAGCACTTTGATATGGAAGGCACAGCTGTAACTGCAAGATTTGCTCAAGCAAAAGAATTGTGACATGGAATTTCAGTATTTCTTTCACCAGGTTATCTAAATCAGATGAGGAGGAGTGCATTTAGAAATGTGCCTGCACTCACCGGAAAGTTTGTCTCCAGAGCAGAAAAAGATTACCTATTTATTCACACTTTATACCCCAAATCATCTATATTATGAGACAAAAAACAAACCAAAACAAACAAACAAAAAACCCCAACTGTATTAGTTTACATTTAAGACTGGAGATCAAAATATTAGATTTTCCAGGCTCTACACATTCTGTCCAGTGTTCCAGCCCCTGGAGGAGGTTTGCATGCAGTCAAATTAGAACAGAAGGCTTCCAGAATTTAATTTCCTATAAAGTACTGTGATACATTATTGGTATTGGTGCTGTATAATCATTTCATTATATTTTGATTTCAGAAGATGGACTTATTTCCCAGAAACTTGAAGTATCTAGAATATCACATGCAGCTGCAGGGCTAGCTCTCCTTTCCTTCACCCCTAAACCAAACCTATTTTCCTCTGGATTGTCTGTTTCAGCACAATTTTGTTCAGTTTTTTGTTTTAGTTTTTTTTTTTTTTTTTTTTTATAATTTCTTTGCTTTCAGTATCCTAATACCTTTGGGGAAACAGTTTTATAGTGGAAAATGAGACATTGGGATTGGACTAAATAGAGAAAAATCATCAATGAAATGGCAAAATATGGAATAAAACCATAACTATAAAGCATTGTAGCACCTTTGTCTGAAAGCTGAGCAACATTGGACATAAAAGCAGTGTTCCTTTGCTAATGCAACTTTATTCCTACTTTGTATTTTTCCTTGAAAAATAGAGAGAATGAGACCCATAGAAAAAACAATTAGCTGCAGACTAGTAAGTAATTAGGTTAAATTTTACTCTTGATATGTACTAGGGAGTCTCACAGAGGAATTAAACCATGAAACTGAACTGCATGTCCATAGTGAGCTCCTTTCAGAAGACAGCCTATCAAGTTTTTATTTTTTTTTTAATATTGTTATCACTGAAAATTTCCATATGTCTTATCTGCACAGAGTTCTTGAAAGGATGTTTGTAGACATCCTCTGGGACAGGGGACGTGTCAGATTGACATTAAATACCCTGTTGCAAAAGCTCAGTGGTTAAAATATATTGAAGCAGGTGGCAGGGCTCTTACTACACCAAACAGAAAACATGGTAATTTTTCTTTCTGCTTTTGAAAGGAGCAGAGATGATCCTGTTCTCCCCACTGATGCTCTTGCTCATGCTGAAGCCCTGTTCAGTCCCTCCACCCCTCGGAAGCCTGAATTGCACCATTTCTTATTGGATATTATCATCACTAATTTGAGATCATAATTGAGCAATGTGCTTTCAGGGCTGACACAAAACATTTGGAGCCCATATGGGAGAGCTTGTCTTGCCTCACGGTGCTCTATAAAAACCAACACGAGCTTCCTTAAGCAGAACAACCGAAGCCTGGGGATGTAGCACAACATTTCCATCCTTCAGAGCTAGTCAACTTGCCATAAAGATGCTGCCCACTTCTCATCTGTGCTACCCTGCCCTTTGCTGAGATCATGGATCATCTCTGTCTGTGTTCACTGTTACTGGCCCCCAAAGGTGTATTTGCTAAAAATAACAGTGGAGACAGTTGACTGGAGAAAACTGAGTGTTCCACATACTGCCCTGTACTCTAGATCTCCTTTTTTTTGTTTTTATACCTAGCATTATTTGGTATTTTCGTTCACAAATAGGAGGTTCTGGTAAAATAAAAACTACTTATCGCTTTGAGTTGCTTTAGTTTTTTTTCTAGGATAAACATTTCTTTTTTTTGACAGCTACATTTTTTTTTAAAGTGCAATAATAATAAAAAAGGATGCAAACCATTTTTCTAGCCTAGGAAAAAAAATAGAGAACTGTATTTTACTTACCTTTGGGGTAAACATTCAGGTGAAATTTAAACATGCAATTTTACATGAAATTTTTCTTTACATAGCCAATTATATGTTCCTTACTAAACAAAATTTTGACTTCACCTCCAGAATTAGTTTGGTCTTCCACAGGGTTAGTCAATGGAATGAAAATGAGCAAGACATCTGCATATTTTTAATATGAGATAAAGCAAACTGGTGAACAAAACCTGGTAGTCTAAGTGCTACATCCTGCATGACTTCTGATTCTTTCATCAGCTGTCTTTACAAATTAAGTGGAAAACTCTGCCATCCTGACACCCTGGCATTTTGCATTCACTTTGCAAAGGTGTAGATAACAGTGGGTGCGCAGCAAACGGGAATTGTGTTTGCATGGTTTCTTCATGTACATGTGTTTTACCAGGGTATCAGGCTGGGTGGACACATTAAATTAAAACACAACGCATGTTTAGATTAAATTTGCCTCTATCACGAGTCCCAGTCCTGCCGTTATCACATCCCAGAAGGATGCTGCTTTATCAGTCTCTCATTAAATGTGAGCAGTTATTTTCTGTCTCCCCCTTACTGCCTACATTTTAATTTTCCATATTCCCCTTGCACTGCAGACAACTTGTAGACTACATGTCTGTACATGGTGGCATTTCCTCATCGAGCAGCCTGATCTGCTGGCCCACAGAGCATTACTTGATTTGTGGCTGCACATTACCTCCAGACTCACTCATTCTCTCAGTTTGGAGAGGAGAATTATGATTTCATGCAATTTAAAGGTGTTTCACCAGGGATGCATTTGCTCCTACAAGCTGTGGGCCTAATGACAGCCGACCCTGCCATGTTGCAGGAGGCCTCCCCCTGGATGGATCCCATTCTCTGGATTGGCAATTCTCCTCCTTTGGCACAAAGTGCTGGCATACAGGATTCACTGTCACACTGATAATTCAGTAAATAGTGAAATTAAATTTTCTGACAGTTTCCTGCAGTAATTTCATTAACCATAGGCCCGATTATGGAACTTCATTGCAATTACAACACAGGGATGCTGTTTAGCTGCCTTATGGAGAACATACTCTCCATTTTCTTCACTAGTAGGATGTCTGTTCTCCACAGGTTTTCCTGTGCTTCCCATCTCCTGGCAGGGCATGTTTGTTTTTCCCAGGACTTTGAACTCCTAAGTTCTTTTGACCAGATAACAAGAATTGGGGATTTATCCTCCATGTGTTCTATAGAAGGACACAGTTCACCATCATGGTGCACTAAAATCTGTGCAGGAAATTCAGGTATGTCTGGCTATGTAGTAGCAAGTCATGTTTTGCACACATAACTTGCTTGGTACAGGTTTTCAGAAGCTTTAGATCCACCAAAAGGAAAAGTCCAACTGCAAAGAATCACTTGAAATCCCAACAAAAAATAGCAAAAATGAAAAGAAGGAGAGGAAAGTCAGGAATTAGTTCCACAGCACTGCTGTGCTTATGGCTGGTGGGGAGAAAGCTATGAAACAATAAGGAAATTGGTAGGTTTGTAAGGCAGAAGTAGAATCAAAGGATGAATATTTGTCATGGCCTGAAAAGGCGGGGTATTGTCAATGGTGGTTTGGGAAAGGCTAACACGTATCTGAACATTCAGGAAGTGTTCCGAGACACATTTAAGATTGGAGAGAAAAGAGCAATCAGTGTGGTTAATCTGGGTATAATCCACATGGAGGCTGTGGTTTAAAGTATGAAGATTGCCAAGAATAAGATTGTAGGATCTGCAATCTGCAGCAGTGGAGAAAGTAGGCTTACCTCTGAGAGGGGACTGCATAGGGTAGGCTGTGTCTTTCAGAAGCTGAGAAGAAAGAGGTAAGGGTAAACAATGTAATAACCCTTTGTGTTACCACCAATTGCTGCATGGGAAAAGTCAGGGAAACAATAAATGAGATCCTCATTAGCCTGAGGTGTAAGAGGAATAATGGCTGTATCAGAAAAAGAACCAGCTATGTTGAGGAGTGAACGTACATCAAAGAAAATAAAAATTTAGGGAAGCTCCATTGGAGAATAAAAACTAACAAATTAATAATAAAAAATATAAGATTTCTCCTTTCAAATGCACTTGCAAAAAGCAGAAGTGATTAAACCTATATTTGTGCCTATAGATTAATATCTTTGCAGCACCTCATCGTGGATCTTTAGCCTGGTGCTTCTTCAATCACACTGGTTGGGATAAACTGTGTTTTTGCCCCTGGAGCCGCTGGTTTTAAAGAGTAGAACGGTCCAGGAGGCTAGAGTGGAGCAGAGACAAGCTGTCTGTGTTACACGGCAACATCTCAGGTGTTCCATGAAATGAGACCTCTGACCATTCCCCGTTGTGGGATCTCACCAAGGTGAAGCTCGGGCTCATATTTTCATCTCTTCTGGCAGAGGAGACAGCAGTGAGGTGTCGGAGTTGGTGAGTCAGCTTGGTGTTTTTCAAGGGTGAAGACCTTCAGCTCCCTTCTGACTCCCAGACTGCAAAGATGCCAAGGAAGAACCTAAGCACTTAAAATGAGCAAGTGGTTTTGCTGTTAGACATGAGCGTGGCCTAAAGAATGTTTGTGTGGGTCCAGAGGCACAAAACTGAGCCTTGCTAGAGATTCCGTCTGAGAACAATCCTGAGCAAATGCCAGCGCACTAATTCCACCTGTGGAGACAAAACCAGCCAAACATGATGGTGATCGTATCAGTCCCTTGGGCTGTGGGACTTGAAAACATTCTTCAGCCATTTGGTTGAGTGGGCCAAGGATGCTCCAGGCTGCCTTTGACACCTTTTTCTTCCACGGCCTCCTCATCCAAGGATAAGGGAAATATTTTGTGCCTGTTTGGTCACTGCTCATGACTACACCCTGAAGCTACTGAATTGTGCTGGACTTGTTTCAGTGTCAGGGCTCCTTTGTCAGCCTGGATTCACGAGGTGCTTTAAGACTGAGACTACCTCCCTAAGCCAATCCACAAAGTGAACAGGCATTTTGTCCCCAGCTTATCAGAGTCAATCAACACAGGTAGTCAGGGAGGATGACCAAATTATTTGCAATTTTTTTTTCTCTGCCAAGGTAGAGACTGGTAGGGACTGATTGGGCCCTTTCAAACTTCACTGAAAGCCAGATTTCCTGCATGAATTGGCCTGAAATCCTCAGTTAAAGAAGGCTCATACTTCAAGGGACAAATCTAATGAGATATATTAAAATAAAAACAACAGGTAAATATATTTTTAAAACCCTCTGAGAAGTTTGTACAAGTTCAAAAGGGTACTCATGAAACTAGAATTTTCTGTTTGTACCAAACTCTTTACTTGCAATGTCTTATCCAGCTTCTTTCTCTGCGGGCATTGGGAAAATCTCAGCTGTGTGTGGTCTCCAGTACATATGGGAGACAGAGCTGGAGCTTAAACCGTCTGTGTTTGTAGCTGCATTTAGCGTCTTTACCAGATTTACATCACACTACCACACCATCAGTCTCTTCCCAGTCCTGCTACACCTCGCTGTACTTCTGCAGAAGTTCTCACAGAAACTGCTAGAGCTGAACCTGTTGATCTCTCCCTTTCCTTCCTAGCCTTCTCAACCAATTTACCACCTACAGAATAAAATCTGGCCCACAAATGGAGCCTGGAGTTGAATCAGATGACATAAAGCATCATCTGGAATGTAATGCTACTTTTTATCAATTTCTGCTGCTTAGTTTTTGTCGGGTCAGTCCTTGCTATTACTGCCCACAGGTTCTATTGTTCATTTTTGTAAGACTTGGATTATCAGTAATGACTGAACTATTTTCAGCTGTCTGAAGGATCTGATTATTTATAGACTTCTGAAGCCAATTGGAAGCATCCACTTAGACAGTACTTAGCTATTACTTGGTCCTATCTGGCATCTTCTTGAAGTAAACACCAAAAAAATAAAAAGTCATTTTTCTTGAATTAATGACACTGATAAAACTACCTCCAAAGTACCTGCTAGTACTTGGAAACAAGGATTAGCGTACATCAAATACCATATGCCTAGGAAAAAAATGTCATTGCTAAATTTGCATCTCTTCTCTCACTCAAGTGCTCTCAGTTTCAGTGAGAATGTTCCTGAATTTCCAGGCAATGATGTCCTGTTTCTCAGTGATCCAGTGCCACGGGGGGAGCATTGATGCACTGATTAGCCTCGTACCACCTGTACAGGGTATTGCTCTGGCCTCTCTGTTGCTGTCGGAAGCGTGATCATAAATTGGTAACAATGACTGTTGTGATGCACTCCAGCTGCTGTTGTTTTCACAAGTACTTGAAGGAACAACACCGGACACGTGTGCAGCAGGTTTCATCTACTCCAAAACAAGGCAGGCAGGTATTTCTGGGGTTCCTCTTCTAGTTTTACAGATTTCTTCAAAAGTGATTAAGCTCTACTTTTCCATTTTGTATCCTTCCCCCTATAAAGTGTCATCCAACTTTGTTTGATAGCAGCACAGTGAGGAACTGATGCAGAGGAAATGACCTATGGGAAAGGTTAAGGAAATAAAATCTTCTGCTTGCCAGAAAACAATTGATATTCCTCCATTCTGACATTTTTGACTGTAGATGGCTAAAGAGGAAGACAGGAAGCCAACTGTTGACTTGCAGTACCTAGCAAAGAGTTAGGGCTTGGAGGGAATGTGTCCCACCTTTGGAACAGCTGATTAGTTGGGAGTTTAAAAAAGTGTGCCTGCACTATAGCTAGACCTTGGGTACTTGGCAGTGACAGTGTGATGAAATTGCTGGCATCCTTTCTGGCTTGCACATGATGAGTACGCTTTTTAAACTTCACTCTATGAAGGGTCTGTAGACATAAAAGGGGGCAATCAATAATTACAGAGAGGGATCCATCAGGGTATGAAGATGCTTGCTGTGGAAGAAGTGATGCAGTCTTGTAGGAAGCTCTTTAGCCTTTGAAGATGTGGGTTTGGTCCCTCTTGCTGCTGTTCCTGATTTTAGGCTGAGATCTGGGTTTCCTCTGTAGCCAGTGATCAAGAAATCACTTCAGTAGTTGCTGCTTGGTAAGGAAGGACAGTTCCTCTCTGGCTCTCCAAAAATTTGCCTGAAAAGTTGTGACATCAGATTGTTTGTGATGGTGAGCACGTTTCTACCCTTTACATCTTTGGGAGGTGCTAAAATTCGCTCCTGCTGCCATTTTACTCTTATTCTCCTCAGTTGTGACAAGGAACTTGATAGTTCCTTCTCAATAAAAAATTGTCATTGAACAGGACAGAATTACCTATGAATGAGGAGACATAGAATCACAGAATTATAGAACAGCCTGAGTTGGAAGGGACCCACAAGGACCATCAAGTCCAGCTCTTGGCCCTGCACAGCACAGCCCCAAAAATCACATCATGTTCCTGAGAGTATTGTCTTAAGACAGGTTTGATGCTGTGACTACTTCCCTGGGGAGCCTGCTCCATCTGGGTGAAAATTTTTCCCTAAAATCCATCTAACCCCACTGACACAACTTCAGGCCATTCCATGGGTCCTGTCCCTGGTCACCACAGTGCAGGGATCAGTGCCTGCCCTCCTCCTCCCTTCATCAGGAAGCTGCATAGCTGCAGTGAGGTCTCCCCTCATCCTCCTCTTCTCCAGCTGAACACAGCGAGTGCTCTCAGCTGCTTCTCACAGAGCCCCTCCAGACCCCTGTAGCCCTCCTTTGCACTCTTTAACATAAATCTAAACAATAGTTTAACATCTATGTTACATCATGATGCCCAGAACTGCACATAACACTCGAGATGGGGCTGCCCTGACCCAGAGCAGAGCAGGACAATCCCTCCCTGTCCTGGCCAGCCATGCTGGGCCCGGTGCCCCCAGGACAGGGATGTCCCTCCTGGCTGTCAGGACACTGCTGGCTCAGATCCAACCTTCTGTCAACCAGGTCCCCCAGGTCCCTTTCCATATCACTGTTGTCCAGTATATCATTCCCAATCTGTTCATATATCCAGGGTTGTCCCATCCCAGGCACAGCATGCAATACTATTTTTCTTGATCACTGATTTCCACCCAATAATGAATACCTCTTTTCGTCGGAGTTTACCAAGGTTCTTGAGAGATTACTCATGACTGCCTAAATGCTGAATGGACCTTCAGCCACATCTGCATGAACTGTCTGGACCTGAGCATGTCCAAGCAGCCCAAGAGCTGCAACTTGGAGAAAATAATGAAAACAGAATCTACTGGACACCAGACAAAAACGCACAGAAGAATGGCCTCTGTCCAGATTCAAACCCCATACACTAAGGTGAAGAAAGGATTAGAGTCAAAGCCAGGCAAAAGCCTCTTTCAGACCTTAATTGGAGCTGTATTAGTGCTCCTTAGGGTTGGTATCACACAGCACTGGGAGTTCCTTTAGCATGCTCCACCAGGGACATAAAACCAATTAGTCCCTGGATTTGCTAAGCGCTCACCTCATCCCTGATCTGAGTAAGCTCTTCCATGACTTTCACAAGCCACTGAGGCTCCTGTGACAATGTGACTGATGCCCAGGAGACCTTTCCAAAATGAGGGTGAGATGGGAAACCTTCTGGATGTGAAACCTCAAGCCACTCCACAGACTTGGAAAAAGAACCAAGAACTCTTTGAAAGAGTTGCCAGCACCTGCCAGGTGGTGGGAAAAGGTGGCAGGAGGAGACAGGGGGAAGCATGCTGTGGGGACAAGAAGCCTACTTGTCCAAAACAACACATATGCTCAGCAAGCACCTCCACAGCCACTGGCACATTTCAGTGTGCAGTTTCCTTGGGTGGCAAAGAGGATTTTGGGGTCTGCTGTGCGTCTTGAGGTCATGCTGTCACTCCCATTTCTTCTCTCCTCAGCATTACGCCTAGTCCTGTCAGTCCTCATGGTGCCTCAAATCTCTGAGTATTTCATGACCAGGCCTTGAAATCAGCTCCACTCAGACATTAACAGAAACATTTGCAAGTTCATTTATTTGTCAAACTGCAGTTTCAAATTATTAGCAGATTTTTGTCTCCAGCTCACTGCCATTCCAAAGGGAAAAAAAAAATAAAAAAGAATAGAGAGCTGAAAAAAGTCCAAATATTTTCATTCAGCTTTCTGTATAATGAAGCATTTTGGGGTAATGTTCTGCTTTAGTATGTAATTAAATCTGAGTTTTCTGAAGCAGAAATTCCACCTTATCCCTAACTTAAAACATCTGATCCTGAATGAAATTCTGCAGGCAACTAAGGTTAGTGTGTGTGCAGAAAAGCAGAGGAAGTAGGTCTTTAGAAAAACCAAAGCATCTAAGCATAATTATTAAAAGGAAAGATAAGAAAAAGAATGTTAGTCGTTGCCAATCTCTAGGTGTACCTCTGGTGATGTCTGCTTTGCTTTTTTAAGCAGGTTTTGCCTAGGACCTTCTGAGTAGAGCTTCTGAATTTTCCATGCATTTGCATTTGGAGGGGAACTGGCATTACCTCTGTTCATCCCACTGCTGGAAACTGGGCAGAAAAGCCCTGTTTCACACCACAGGACAGCCACAATCAGATATGGAACCAGGTCACTGAGGCATCGTTTTCTTCTCTCACCACTGGCTGCATTTCATCACTGAGTCTGAAAGAATTTGGCTACACAGCCCTTGTGGCATCCACTTGAGGCAGGGCATTCCAATCCTGCACAGCATGCTCGTGCCTTTGTAAACCTGGTGAGCTGCTGTATTCACCAGCCCCTCAGACTCTTGCAGCAGAAGTTGTTAAAAGTCTGAAATGTAAAGTGCTTTGTTGTGAAATCTCTGCTGCAGTCTCTGCAATTTGGAGAGTTATTCTATTTGGTATTGCTAGAGCTCTCACTGTGATACACTTTAGAATAATGAGACATCAATTCTCAGTCAAGAGGCTATTTAAAAACACTCCTAATTTGATGGGTTGTGCAGATGAATTAGTTCATTCAACACAACTTTTGCCATTTATGCTTGTGGTGGGACAGGTGTTGTGTCTTCTGTCTTTGAGATTCTCCCTTTCTTTCTAGGAATAACTGCTATATTAGGCATTGTTCTTTAACAATTGAGCTTTAGTGTTGAGAATCAGGAATAGGTAAACTTTCAAACAAGACAGTGGATTGCTTGGAAATTAGATGGACCAAAATAAAACCTGTTGAACACTGGTTGTTTCAAAAATATCAGGCCCTTCTGGCTTCACCCAGAGTGATGGAGGGCCAAGCCCCAAGGCATTCAGTGATGCCTGTAGGACCACAGCTTTGTCAGTAACTTCTGCTCTAGTTCTCTTGCTGCACAGAAGACACTGCAGGGAAAAAAATCTTTTCCCCCTTCCCCTTACTCCCAACCCATCCAGGCCGATAGTGAGAGATGGTCTGACCATTTCTTTTGTGTTAAAGGGAAGAGATGCTCCCAGGATCCTGGTCAGAGGCCAGGAAAACCCAAAACAACAGAGGCTTTGTACAGAGAAGAGACTGAGTTCCTCCAGGAACAGAAAAGCAGCTGCTGATGGGATAGCAGGACTTTTTGTTCCTGCATAAGGCTGTCCAGTTAACTGTGCGAAATATAAGTTTGATGGCCAGATATGGATCAAACAGAGCCCACATCAGAGTCCCACTTTGCAGCAGCATCCCTAGAGATGCCGGTGTCTGCATAAGTAAGGAGAGCCATATCTTGAGCTGCAGGATGAAGAGAAGTGCNAAAAAAAAAGCTACATTGCTTTTGCCAGAAAGACCACCTTCTCTAATTCCCTGTATGGAACAGGTGGTGGATATGGTAGCTTTTATTGTTTATGGTGAGAAACTAAATTCCTCTAAGTGGGTTATTTTGGTGTGTTTTAATTTTGTAAGTGATGTTCCAGCCCAGTATCCCAAGAGCATGAGCAGCCACTGACAAATGAGTAAAAGTGTCTCAATTATGTGCATGATGAATCGAATTCCAGTGTATTTTACAAAAATTTCTCTTCTGCAAGGATTGTGTAGTGGTGTTCAAATGGATGGGGGTTTTAAGAAAAGTTGGAGGTTAAGAAAAAGAAATGTGATCTGTTAGGCCTTGGAGAAGCATTGAGCTAAAAGGGCTAAGATTTGAGGTGGAGGAGAAATGCATTTAAGTGCTTTTAAATGAACTACTGTGTCTTTGCGGACTCTAAGAATTGAGGGGGTAGAGAATGGAGAAGGGCACAAACATTCCAGATATATAGAGATCATGCAGCTGTAGGAGAGACTAGGTATTCAAATTATGGAGCCAGGGGAAGATGATCATGCTCTGATAGGCTCTGTCTGAGAATCCCTTGGGTGGATTTAACTGTAGGAGAGTCCCCCAAAAAAATCTCTTAGCGTCAGGACCAGAAGAGATGGAAACCTTTGAAGAAAAGCACAGATCTGCTCTAGAGCCAGCAAACAGGGCAGGGGAGCATCCAGGCGGAGCATTTTGTGCACAGGTGGTTCCTCTGGAGAGGTGTGATTAACTATGACCTTGTAAGTGTTTCATCAAAAGAGATTTCTGGAGGGGGTTGGGGTGTGGCTGCTGGAACACAAAACTGGCACTCTCTGTCCACACTGGCGGATGTGCACATGAGCAAGAACGTCCTGTTCGTGCCATGAGTCATTCAGCTGAGGGCTCTACATCTGAAAAAATCAGGTCCCAGTGCTTCAATATGGTGTTCTGAATTTGGAAGCATCCTAAACATCAAGTCATCTCTGAAATGATGGCTTTGGTGGGTAAAGACCTCAATTGTTCTGCTCGGACAAAAGAACATTTGTGAACTTCTGTAGGACTCTGAGTTCTGCACAGGGAAATAGAGACAGAAGAACAGAATTCTGCTGCAAATTCATATTATGCCTTCGTTCCACCTAAGCCCCTGGGAGCACAAGGGAGTTTACACTGTTCTGTCAGGAGTCTGTGACCCAGTGAACAACAACAGCTGGACGTGTTGAGGCTGATGTCAGCTTCTGGATCATCTCCTTGGCAGCTTGAGTCACTGCTCTCAAAATGATCCTCTGCACCCTGTGGGTGGAGTACTGGACACTCAGGACTGCAAGGTAAAGCTGTTCATGGATGGTCCTGGTCCTGGGTCAGAGGAGACATCTCTGTTTTGTGAAGCCTTTCCTCCCTGCATGCCTGGGTGGTAAAGAATGAGAAGGTTTTTCTCATCTCAGTGGTCAGATTTATGTCTCTACCCTATCAATACGTCCCCTAGATAACCTCTGTGCTTGCAGGTTTCAACCCAGCTTCAGATTTGGCCCCCTGACCGCCACAGGAAGGCAAAAATAATGTCAGGCATAGCACGGACTGAATGATATATGAGACCCAAAAAGTCACATTTGGCAGGGTTGGGGCCTGGATTGGAGTCTTGGACTCTAGCTCACAGCTTGTCAACTACTTTTTTATTCCACTGTGAAGGCGAATCACACAGGGAAAAAAAAAAAACCCGTATAACAAGTTCTGGAGAGTTCTTTCCACTTAGGAAGGTTCTAAGCCATTGTTTATATTTCCAAGTGCCACAACCTTGCTGTCCCAGGTGACACAGCACACATGGGGGATCACAAGATGCTCTGCTCAGCTTACGGTCAGCTTTTAAAGAGATTTCCCTTTTTTTT
>VXBU01018254.1:11264-41853 GCA_013400315.1 Bombycilla garrulus | reverse complement strand
CATCCGGTCTTAAATCTCTTTGTGTGGTCACAAAAGCACTTCCCCAGAATTGCCAGCCTGGCTTTTCCCTCTTCTTCTCCTTCTTCTCCCTCTCCTTTTCTTTCCCCCACCCCCCTTTTCCCCTCCTAATGCTGGCTGTCGCTTTACGAACACACCGTGCATGGCAGAGGCTCTCACAGGGGAAAAAAAAAAGCCCTCAGATTATTTGAGCAAGCAAGGTTGCAGTCGTTTTCCTTTGCACGGCATCCCACATTCTTCAGGCAGGCTGTAACACAATAACAAGTGTGCCCAAGAGGACAGAGTGTGCAGCAGCTGGTGTCTGACAAATTATCCCGCTCCAGACAGGCAAATGGTGGCTTGAGCTCCAGCCATCCAAGAGATGTGTGTTTTGGTTTCCCCCTCTGTGCTGGGTAGAGTGGGCCAAATCCTCTTGGGGCGGGAAGCAGTGCTGTCTCCTTGGAGCCAGAGGGTCTCATCCTTGCTGGAGGTCATTTTCCCTTCCCACGCGCTGGTTGTGCATTCCAGTGTGAGGAGCACCAGGCGAAGCTGTCACCACAGCCTCTGTGCTGAGGAGGAAAACAGTCTGAGAACTTGGACACTTCTCCTGAGCAGTGACTGCCAATATCGTCTGATTTCCTTTGTGCCTGGGCTATTTTTACGTGTGTCTGTGGTGACATGGTTGCAATCCATCAGTGCACTTTCCCCCAGGTTGCCATTCTCCCCTCTCTAGTCCTTGGCAAACACCTCAGGACTCACAAACTCAGTGCAGGGTTTTTTCCCAAGCAGGGGCAATCCCAACACTTGAAGTCTCTTAAATACCTTCAGTATGAACCCAGAAATCACAATCACCAGGTTGGGGGTTTTTTGGGTTTTTGTTGGTTTGGGGTTTTTTAGGGGTTTTTTGGGGTTTTTTTTGGTTGGTTTTGGCTTTTTTGGTTTTTTTTTTTTTTCTGTTAGGAATTTCTCCAAGCCAGATGTGAGTGTACCTCAAACCCAAACCATCACCAGCTTGCTGCAGTGCTCTCAAGGAGAGCAAGAGAAGGAAATGCACAAAGCCAGAGCAGCATCAAAGTGGCTGATGCAGGTGAGTGCAGAGACATCCCATTTCTACTCCAGCAGTTTCAGGGAGCTGGGAAATCTCTTCCTGCACACCTCAGCCCAGAGACATTGCCTTGCCCAAAGGAGTGTGCAGCAGTTTGAAAGGACAAAACCAAATTTTTTTAAAAGAGGGAAATTAATTTGCTAGCACACTACATGATCTAGCTGAGAGAGTAGACCTTCCTCCTCCTGCAACAATTTATTGAGTGGCTGGACCACTTCTTTTCTAATGGACAGCCCCTCTAGTCACCTTCGCAGAGAGGACTTGATGTACTGTTGCAGTATGGCAGATGTGTTTAAATATCCATCTTTCTTATTTGAGCAAGTTTCATATTTTAAAGCAAGAGACAGACTGAAGATAGAGAGAATTTATTTATTTTCTGGTATTAAATTTCTTGATTGGTTTAGAAGTGTATGTATATATATATATANAGAAGGAATATTTGAAATATTTATTAAATTTTTTATAAGATAGCTTCTCCTACTAATACAGTCAGACTTTGGGGTTTATCACAGTTTCTATCAAGAATCCTGATTTCAGGGGTTTAGAACAATGTGATCTTAAAACCTGCCCACAGCTAAAATACATTTTTGGTCTTATCACACCAGGCTTACAGTAAAATGGAATAGAAATTTGAAAAGTGCAAGAATAGTTAAGTCATTTCTGGTTACTTCTTGTAGAAAGCCATAAAAGTTCAGAGTCTTGGCCAGCTGTAAAAGATAATGTTCCTTTCATCTCAGTGTTGCCTATCTGACAATTTATGTTTTTTCATGATGCTGAATTATCACTGCCAGCACATGGGAAACCACAACCGTGGAAAGAAAGAGACCTGGACCCTGGCTGAGAGCCTGGGGTGCAGTCACCCTCACCACGCTTCTCTGTCCTGAGAAAAGATGGAAAGCAGATCTTCCTTGAAAAGACACCTCCCTCTGTAACATCCTGTGGCAGCAGCTTCACGAGTTTTACACAGAATTTAGCCATTTAACTGTTTGCTGTGTTAGTGTTTCACCACAATTATTTCTCTTGATTTGTGTTTTTAGGACAAAGCAAGATGTGGTGATTTCTTGTTACAGAGTATAAAACTACAAAAAAAACATTGTAATTTTTTTTTCTTCATTTTATTTTTTAAAGTTTTTTTTGGGCCAATGGAAACATCTGTCTCCAGGTGCAGTTGTAACAGGAATAACAAAAAATGTAATAAATTACAAATATGAGACACACCAGTAGAAGCTGATATAACTGCCCATTGCTGAAAGCAACGGATTATTAACATAGCTGCCTATCAATAAAATACTGATGTAATAATTTAAACCTTCATAAAAAAAAAAGCCCTCACAATATCTGTTGATGACTTTGCACTAAAATTGTTTGCAATTTGGAAGACGTTTCTGTGACCAGCTTGAAAGGTGTCATTAAATTTTTTTGAAAAATAGCCGGTTTTATGGTGGTCAAACATCTAAGACCAAAAAGATGTATTTCCATAAGGAAGGGGAGCTTTGTTGAGGCTTTGCTAGTCTCAGGACATAAGCAAAAGAAAGTTTATAGTTTCCAATTAACTCTTCTGTCAGAGGTGGTCTAACAAATGCATATCAGATTTGGCTCACCAAATATGTTCCTAGCTTTGAAGTGTTTCAAACATAAAGAAAAGTTCTAAGAGTGGAAATATTTGCTTCTTTTTTCCAACTGCACCTGGCTTGTTTATTTAAACAGATGACTACGACTGGCAAACGTTGTCTACAGCAAGGTCAGTTTGATACTTCTGGAACCCTTTATTCAAAAGGACTGCTTTTCCTGAGTAATTTCCAGATTCCATTTCGGCCGGAGATGGGTGATGTCAAACTTGCCAGCACTTCATAGCAAATGTGAAGTCCCAGTTTTCCACCAGGTCTTCTGTGTAGACCAACAAGTTTATTCAGACGTGGGCACTGTATTTTCTCCTGGCAACCTTAAAGAGTTGGAGGCATTTCTGGCTTGGCAGGTGCCTGAGCAAGCCTCACTTGTGGGTGAGTAGCCACAGCTGCAAGGCAGAGGTACTTGCCTGAAGCACTCTTTGTGTTTCAGAGAGCCCTCCCTTCCTGTGAGAAGCCTTGGAGAGCTTTGGAGCATCCTTGCTCCCACCATTGCAGAATTTAGAGCCTTGTCTCTGCCTGTCTCTCTCTGGGAAAATGCATGTACAGGTAGGAAGGAATATGCATTTCCATGTGCAGTGTGTGAATAGGGCAGCCATTGACTAGCTGGGCAATTTCACCTCGAAATGTAGGCTGACTTCGACCAGGGGCAGTGAAATCCTCCCTCTGCTGGAAGCCACCTTTTGCTCCTACTCTTGGTGGACTTCCCTTTTGCACTTCCCTCAGTGGAAGCCCGGAGTTATGCCTTCCACCTCATGCCCATCCCTCCCCTCAAAATAATGTGTGCATGGACAAGTGACACGAGGTTACAGGCAGCAGCTGTAAATTTCACAACCTGATATGACAGCATCAAAAGGGTTTTTCGTCATTTAAACTTATTTTTCTTCTCATTCTACAAGTCCTGGTGAGACTGATGCTGAACTGTTTTGTTTTTTTCCCATCCCCAGAATTATTCATGTGTTAACATTGTAAATGCTGTTGGATTGCTAATGAAATGCTATTTAAAGATGAATGAGACATTTGTATAATCCTTTTTTTAAACACCAACATTTTTCAAGTACGTTCACAATCAGAAACATATCTTCATGATTTGATTCAGAGGAAATGGCAACAAAAGAATTATCTATGGAGTAGTTTTCAATAATTCATCATTCTGTAAATGTGTGGAGCCATCCCCTCTGTCTAGGGATATTATTTTTTTGTCCTTTTATTGGAATAAGTTTGCTGTGCCACTCAGGTAGCCAGGTGAAGTTCAGGGTCCACATGTGCATGGGGTTTTATAGATTTTTCGTTGTCTATCAAAGGCCATAAAGTTCACAAAACCGCTGACCAGTTCTGAGGAAATGCTAAATTTCATGTCCAGTTCTGGTATGTCTTGAAGACCCTTTCACTGTCCCAATGATCAGGACAGCAGAGATTACACTTTTGTGGTGTATCAGCAGAAGAGTGAGACTTTTTGGGGCTGACCTCCTGCTCTCCTTGTACTCCAGAAGATTCTGGTATCAGGGACTATAGCAGTCCTAGTTTTTCCTCAGTGACTGTACCCAGAATATGAATGAAGAATTTCACAGTGTTTGGGCTTTTTTTTTTTTTCCCAGAAAACTTCCAGGTCCGCCGCTGTGTGGCAAAAGATGATGAAGTGAGTCCTCACTGGCTGTGATCACAGGAGGAAGGGCTTGAAAACTCAGGGTGTGAACCAAAAGCATCCCGTGTGTTATTTCACTATCACTGGAGGGCTTGATTCATGACACTGTACCACTTGATGACAACAGTGGTGGCCTCTTCCACTCCTCTGTGTGTGTCACCCCCACGCTGCATTTCACTACTAGCTGTAATCCTGAAGCTTGTCAGGGCAAGAGATATCTCTTGTGTACACATGTGTGTGGTGCCTGGCAAACAGGACCCCTGCAGGGAGCTCCAGCAGCCCTGCTCCGCAGATGTTATTAGCAGCTCACTGTGACAAAACACAAAGGGCCGATCTCACATCTAGGGATGCGCTCAGATCACGTTTCTGGACTCAAACAGACCTCCAGCTCCAGGATGTTGAAAATCCAAGCTCAGCTATACACAGGATGTCCTTTACACCTGAAAAATCCCAGGCTGATGTTGAAACATCTCTTCCCTCGCTGGTGTTTCTATAAGGTGCAGATAACAATGCTACAGGCTGTGAAGAGCTCAGCAAGAAGAGACTGGAAACTCAGAGAGTGGGGTTTTATACTCTGAGGGTATAAATTGTTGCTTCTTTGCAGTTCCTGATGTGTTAATTCAGACATCCCCTATCAGTCTGTGATGGGGGCTACTGACTTTCTTAGAGCTCAGCAGCATTTGTTTTCCCTATTCCTTGTTCCTATCAGAGGGCAAACACTACTGCTGTCACTTAGAAAAATAGGATTTTGCCTGCTGTGTTTGACAAATCTTCAGCACCAGTCTGATTGTGCAGGTTCCAGGAACTCCTGTTGTAAGGCTGGGATTCAACTGACTGATCTATAGCTGCAAAGCTTCACTGCTTTACTGCACCAGCATAAAATGGAAATGTTGTAACATTCCCATCTGTGAAGACTTGCCAAAACAGTTTAGTGTTTCAAAAGCTGCATACTGAACGAAGACAGGATCTCACTACAAGCTGTGGGAGCTAGGAGAGTTTATGAAGCAGAAAGTATGGGCTAAGGGAGAGATCAGACTGGTGATAGTTTACTGGCCTTGCAATTCTTTTAAGAGGCGCTAATGGTAGTGGACTGCTACAGTCGAAGTAGACCCGGACTCATTTAAGGCAGTACCATGAAATTGGTTGCAATAAAATTATGCATTAAATGTGCATTATGTTTAATAAGACTGTATTGCACTCCCAATGTTTACTCTGTGCCCATTGAGGCTGATCCAATTTTCTAAAGTTCTCCAATTGGTTCGCTATCAGGTTTTCAGCCAGAAGGTCAAATTTCACTTGCTCCTGGTACATGTCTCCATTACTTTGCTAAGGCATTTACACTCCATATTCATTACCTCTTCTTTTTTATCTATCTCCTGTAACTTGACTGCTCCAAAATGCTCCCTGTAGGTGGCATGTTTGACACAAATGAGATCAGTCTTTAATAGATGTCAACTCAAGAACACACACATGTGTGAACACACACTTGCACGAAGGACGCAAAGAGAAAGAGTAGGGGGGGAAGGCTATTTCCAGATCCACATTGGAGGTAATTTTATGTTACTTCACTCAAGGTGCATGAGTGACCTCTGAGAAATCACGGGTTTCGGATATGAAACTGGGAATGTAAGTAGAGAGGCTGGAATATATGTTTAGAGCAGTATGTAATCATGACTATACCAAACTGGGAGCTGGATTGTTTTAATCAGAGGCAATGATAGTTTTAGTGTTCCAAAAAATGCATTATTTCCCAACATCTCAGCAAACTCTGTCAGCACTGAGCTCAATGTGGGTAGCACAGGCGAGAAAGCAGCAGGCAAACTTTCTTAGGGCTTTGTGTTTCTCCACAAATGCTTTAGCAGGAAAATACAAGCCTTCTTGTATTCTGCTCTCCTCTGTCAGGAGATCATGTTGAGAGAATTCAGCGTGCCTAGCAAGTCTCAGCCAATAACGTGGCATTCATCCCTCCAAAACGGACTGTCCCTGTTAGCAAAGCTGGCTGGGCCATTGTCCAGGACACTGGGTACTCTGCCTTGGCAGGGAGGTCTAGGCCTTGCCTTCAGCTTGATTAGGTCGGGAAAATGCAGCGGAGGCCCTAAAATGTCTTGCCAAAGGCTCAGATAATGAAGCGTTGGAATTGGCTGGCTGCAAGGTATGTCCACCCTGCTGTCACCCACCACTCTGTCCCCAGGCTGGTGCAGATGTGCCCACGTTTGCTACAAAGCTCTGCTGGCAGGCTGCTAGCTCTGCACACCCAAAACCTGCCCCAGGGTCTGCTGGGGGGCCTGCAGGGAGTGCTGGGTGCCTGGCCACCATGCCTTGGCCACCATGGGAGATCAAAGTCACACCAGCTGATGCTTTTCGCAGTGCCCCCTCTCTGGGGGATGTCTGGGTGCCACCGGGACTGCTCCACACCAGCTGGACACCTCTCCTCACTGGTGTCTCCAGAGGGCACCTCCCTGCATCACCCCAAAACTCATGGGGGCTGGAGCAGAGACATCCATCGCTTTTGCCTCTTTAGGTATAGACAGGGTGAAAATTGCTGCCATGTCTGTGCCACCTCTGTGAAAATTGCTGCCACCTCTAAGCCACGTTTTGCTGTCACTCTTCTGCAGACCTCTCAGTTATCATGTGAAATTGTCAGTCTATAGGTTCAGCAGCATCACTTGCTGCTGGGAGAAATATTGATACTCCTTTCTGAGTTTAAAATGCCTTATTTTCATAAGATACTGAGCATCTCGCCTATTTTATGAAAGCGCTTTTGGTGTTGTGAGGCGGATACCAAAACTGGTGATCTCCCAAAGGCATTGCTTTCGAAAATCCTCAGGGAAACTTTGCTGCTCACCTCTCAGAAAGGGAATGGTGTTTCCTGAACACCGTCTTTCACATGTGGTGACCGTGACAGAGCACTTGCAAGGGCTTACACATGCAGCTCTGGTCGTCAGCCCTCCTGTGGTGCTCAGGATTCTGACTCATGACTGGTAGTGGGGAGGACCAAGAGGACGAGCAGGAGATCTACCTGCTCCGAGCTGCCCCAGCCTGTGCAGTGTGCCATCAGCCCATATTTGACACAAGTGGATCCTCAGTCCCTCCAGATGGCCCAGAATAACCTTTGGCAGAGCACTGGGGCAAGCAGCTGAGGCGGCGGCTGCGTTAGCTAAATCCATCTGCAGGCATGAGTCAGAGCCCTAAATCCAAGTGCTTCTAGTCCCCACCTGCCTTGCACTTGTCCTTTCATTTTTCCTCAAACAATGAGCAGTGGGCCTGTTTTCTCCTGGCTCTCTGGCCAGGCTGTCATGCAGTGCTCATCTTATCTTGATTGAGATATCACATTGCTGCAGAAGGTAGTGCTGCTGTCAACTGAACCCCATGGCTGTCCCAAAGGTCTCACCACAGAAGGAGGGGGTCAGAGAGCCCTGAGACAGAAATGAGACAGCTGTTCCTCTGGCTGCATTGGGAGTGCTAGAGGAGATGTGTCCAGTTAAGGATGCACCTTTCAAGGGTCTTCCCACTCTCAGGCAATCAAAGGGTCTTGCCTTCACCCAGATTTCCTCAGTGGACATTTCTATCTTGGGTGTTGGTATTCCTGTACCCATCCACTGAGGAGGATGTGTTCACGAACATGTGCAGTTGTTTTGCTTGGCTTTTCCTCCAGGATGCAGTTTTCTGCTTCATCCCAGCTGTTTGGTTTTGGCACTGCTAAACTGAGGATGAGGGGTTGAGAAAGGACTAAACCTCATTGGTATATACTAGTCAGAGACTTACAAAAAAAAGGGTACAGTTTTGATTTTGATTTTGGTATATTAGATTACATTGCTGAGAACAACAAAGGCAGGCAGCCTCAGCTATCTGGTTTCCATGCGTAGGAAAGAACAACCTAATCCTTTTCTCTCTGAAATCAGCAGATGGGATCTCACTGAACCCAGTCTGCATTGTGTCAGGCTACAAATAAATGCTTCTTATTCTGATGTTACATTTCTTTATCATTACTATTATTATTACTATTATTATTATTACTATTATTATTATTATTGTCATCTTTGAATTTTTTTCTTTCCTTTGTCTTTTTCTGATTTACTTTCGCACCATTGTGTTCCACCAGAAGAGTGGGCTGTGGAACATGTCTTCATGATGAGAGATGGTCCGTGCTCTTATATACCATGATTTACGTATAATTTTTCAATTTACATGAAGTTGGTAGAAGGCCAGTGTAGGCATGAAAGCACAGTTGATATATACTTTTGATTAAAACTCCTTTATCAAATAGTTGCTCACAGGGAAAAAAAAAGAAAAAGATACAAGGATCTGGCCTCCTTTATATCAAGTATAGATTTGGATCTCAATGATTTGTGGTCTGGGGCTATTTTTAAAAATAATATGTATAATTTGCCACAAGCATGCTAGTCAACCTTAAATTCTTCCACTATCCTTTGCAGGAAAAACTGAATGTAAACTCCATGAAAAAGAAAGTTCCCTATGACTTGCATGGAGCCAGATTTACTGTAGGAACCCACAATGTCCTTCAGTGCAACCATCAAAGCAGAAGGAGTAAGACACCAAGACATACAGCCTTCAGTTCAAAGGACAATAAAGCCCTGTTTCAGCACAGGCACACTCATTTCAACCTGAGTCAGTGTGAGGCTGTAATCCAGGAAGGTGCTTACACACATGCCTGCCTGTAAATAAATGCTTAATCCCATTGGAATCAACTGGGCCCCAGCTCAGCTTGAGCTTTCTTTGCTGTGCTGAACTTAAACGTACGCAGTGAAGGGAAAATTGCTCGTAGCACCCTCATCTCTAACGAGCATGATGGAAAAAGTTTGCAGTGAAATCAGCAGGATTTCGGCTAATGTGATTAAGTGCTTTTTGGAATCCAGATTTCTGCAAACCCAGGCCTGTGGATGCTGTTCAAAGCCTGCTGAGGGCAATGGGTGCTGCACCAGACCCTGAATGCAACTGGGTTTTCTCACAGTCCTGCAACAAAAGAAAAAGAAAAAGAAAAAGAAAAAGAAAAAGAAAAAGAAAAAGAAAAAGAAAAAGAAAAAGAAAAAGAAAAAGAAAAAGAAAAAGAAGAAAAAGAAAAATAATTGAGAAGGAAAATATTGAGAAGGGAAGGGTAATCAAGGGTATGTTTTATTGCTTCACCACCTTTCAGTAAAACAGCTGGTGAATGAAACAAATGAGGTTATGAGAAAGAAGCTGGTTCCAAACTGATTGTTTTATTTCTCTTCTCCAAACAACCTGCAGGTTGCTTGCTCTGGTTTCTGCTCTCCCTAGATCTAACTGAGATCAGCAGCCTGAGGATCATGTGAAGAGCAGAGATTATGCAGGAATAAGCTGTTCTCTCACTCCTTCCACCCCTGCTCTTTTCTGTGCTCCCTGTTGAAAAATAATGTTCCTTCTCTTTGTGTTTAAAGAGAAGGATCTTTGTGTCTGATTAAAATTAAATGGAAACTGGAGGACTAGATGTTGTCTGTGGCTCATACCCATATGTCCTATAAACCTCTGGCAAGCATGTGAAGAGTTCTCCAAACTGACAGCGCACACAATGTCCAAATCTAATTTGAACTGCATGGTGCAGCTTCAGCTTTCAATCACACAGCACTTCCTCTAAAACACTGTCTGCAGCTACATTTCCAAATTGGGACATTTTTGAAATTGCTCATCACGCAGCTCCCTCAATAGACCAACATATGTTTCAGCAGAATCAACAGGCTGACAAACTCCAGGCCACTGAGAATTTTATGTATCAGGGAGCGCGTGTCGCACATGAATCAAAGTGCATGTCATGCTTCGGGACTCGGTGCGTGTACATCTAGAAACATTTTCCAGCAATGGTTATTAATTATTGAGATGCTGTAAACAAGCCACCCTTCCTCACACATCTTGTTTCAGCTCTATGAAGCAACAGAGAGCTCATGCCAAAATGACATAGTCAACCCGGAAAAGGCTCACCCCACCTGCTTCACTCTGCACGCTGTGAATGATCTTATTGTGCTTGGTGGCACATGCTTGTTAAAATTAAGGACTGTTGTCAGTTTTTTGTGGGATTGACATGTGAAACACTTGGAGAAGGCAGGGTGGGGGTGGGAGGGTAAAGGAGGCCAGTCGTCTGCACGGTACAAAGGAGAGGAGTTCCAAAGGTCTGGGGATCAGTTCCCATTTCCATCTGAGGTTTGGCCCTGTGGCCTTTGCTCAGTGTCTCAGCAACGAGGACATTACTCGTGACTGACCTCTGGGAAGTGCTCAAAGGCTGATGAGCACTATGAAAAAAAAAAAAGGGAAAAATAATAAATTTTAAAAGTTTCCTTCTGCTGACTAATATCTGTTGTCTTCTATCTTTTTCCACATCAGAAACACACAGTTTACCACTACACAAAAACACTGAGGTAAAAATTTGGTTTCCACATGGATTTGGAAAATGATACATTGTAAACAGGGAGATGGGAAAAAAGGGACCTGTGAACTGAGGAGTTTTTCTGAGATGGAAACACATTTCTGCTTCATCACTTCTTGCAACAAAACCATCTTTTACACAACTAGTTGATTTTCTTCATTGAAAGCTTTATATTGTCTTCAGTTGGGGGTTAATTTTAAGACTAAATTGTGGTTTTGATAATTTTTCTGTTGAGAATGGCTCGCAGAACAAGTGGCAAGTAGTGGGGATGGTGAGTTTTCATTTCACTTTCTTCTGGGCGGACATCTATGAAGTATTTACTGATGTCTGTCACAGATGGGCCATCAGAGATGGTATCATGGAGAGCAACTCCTCTGCCAGACAGACCTTCTGTCTGAATAGAGCTGAATGCCTTCATTTCCCACAAAATTAAAAAAAAAAAGTAAACTTTGGTTGTTTGTTTTTTTTTTTTTCTTTTTGTTTGTTTTGTTTTGTTTTGTTTTGGTTTGGTTTGGTTTGGTTTGGTTTGGTTTGTTTGGTTGTTTGGTTGGTTGGTTGTTTTTTGTTTGTTTGCTTGTTTAAATAAAGGGAAACTATTGGGAGAATGAATTAACAATTGTATTTGGAATTTTTTTGTTATAATTTCATTTCCTCTCTGCTGATAGATGCTCCTTTTGTCATTTTAAAACACAGTGGTTCACCTGAGCTGTGCATTGCAGATCTCAGAAGGTGAAAAACTCAAGGTGGGAATCTCAAGTCTTGGTTTGGATTCTGTGGTATCTTAAACTCCAGCTGTGTTGGGAAGTCAGTCATTTTTTTAGGGCTGCAGGGTGTCTGAGTAAGCACACTAGTTTCCATACACCTCTTGGGGCACACATGGGGAGAAAACACTGAGAGGCTTGAGGACTGTATTCCTCCAATTGTGCTGTTGTTATGCCATGCTACTTAGGAAACAGAGGCTCAGCTTCCCTACCTAAAAATTTCAATGTTTATATCAATCTCCTACTGTATGAAGTTTAAAGTGATGCCATGGAAAAGCTATGGAATAATTACCTTGTGTATACATCACATACAAAGGAACAAAAAAAAAAATTAGTGACCCCTCCCAAGGGCATTGCTTAATCTAGTGACATGTACGCACCAGCACACCGAGCTGGATATCCCTAAAACTTTTCCTCCTCTGGCTTTTGTTTCCAGAAATTGTCCTTCTGTTACTTGTCTCACTCTACCACGTCAAGGAGGAGACAGAAAATTCCAGGAGGAGGGCTCATCATGAGGATGAGCTCATCTTCCTAAGGTGTTTATCCAATGTTTCTTTTTGGTTAGGAAAATTTCCAGGCTGTGCTTAAGAAGGCCAACTCCCTCTCCTTGGGTAGCCTTCTCAAATGTTTGGCTTTTATTACTGCTGTGTTACTTCAGGTCAGCTGCAGCAATCTAGAGCAGGTCCTGCTGTTGGTGTGGTGGAGATGAGGGTGAAGAAATGTTTTCCAGTGCTGGAAAACAGAATGTCCACAGAACAAAATGCTGTTTTCCACGTTCTGAGCAGAAGAAGATGAGAATGTCTTGAACTGGGCAGGGACTTGTAGTCCTTGGGCTTTGGTCTGGGGAACCTGGCTGGGATTTGGCTTCCCCAGTGCCCCAGCTGGCAAAGGATTGTAGTCACGCACAGGGGAATTCATACCCAGCAAAGTAGTCCTTCACATAATGGATATAAATATGATTCTTGGAATTTACCAAACAATAGGCAAGAGCAGTATTCCCAACAGGCTGGAGGGGAGCAGTTAAGTATGAAGGAAACACCTGCAGAAGTGGGTATCCATTGTTTCCTTTTGATGTTTATCACTATGCCTAAATCTGGAAAGAATAGGCTTTTGGCCTTCAAAAACAATTTCCTTCCTAACCTTTATTGCCTGGAGGAATCTGTCCTTCTTGAGCATTCCTGTTTTGGAGACAGGGAAAATTATCTCTCTGCCTGGGTGAAATTTAATCTCCGACTCCTCTCAAGACTGAGCAGACAACTTTTGTGGATCAGGTCATTCAAAATGAATGTGGTGAGTGACACTGGTGTGGTGCCTCTGTGGTGGCACATGCTGATTCTCCAGCACAGTGGGGCAGCAGCAGCATCAGCAGGAAGGTGTGGAGGTGCATGAAGACCGGGACCAGGCTGAGGCTGCCACGTGAAGGTTTCCAGACCAGGGGCTTGACAGGCACAGTCCCATCCTCCAGCATTTCTTTAGTACTCTGATAGATGAAAACCACCAGGAAACAAAGGGACAGGCCAATCCTCATGCATTTTTGATCAGCAGAAGGGCCTGACCCCCGCATGGCGCGAGGTCATGGGCAGGCCCTCCCTTTGCCTTGTCACCTCTGGAGACAGAAAGCATGTCTCCAAAGCCAGCCACGTCTGCAAGGCCCTAAATGCTCACACAGCTGCAGGAGTCCAGCTCTGCCCGCTCTCCCTTCTGCCCAGTCCCACTGCTGCTCTGACTGCCTGAGATTTGTCTTCTCTTTATAGCACCTTTTATTATTCTTTTGACAGGCCTTGAATAGTGACGATGAGGAGGCCGGGGCAGCCGCCCAGTGCTCCCAGTGGTGCTGTTCAGTTGCACGGTTGTTTTTTCTCAAGCTGCCAGCTGGTCCTGACACTCTGCTTGTTTTCTCCCTCCTCAGGAGGCATTCTTTTGGTAGAAGCTACCTTGCTGACATTTAAATGGAGCAGGGAGTGCTGCTGAGCTGCTTTCTCCTCCTCTTCCACAGGAGCTGTGCTCCCAGCTTTCTCTTCGACTGTGCTCCACCACTCCTCACCTGATTCCTCTGCATACATAGGAACCCAGGTGCTTTTTATCTTCTCTCCCACTCCCTTCCTTATCTAAAAATGTCTAAAGTCTTCCTTCTTTTCACTCTTCTGCTTGTCTTTTCACAGGTCTTAAAAACTCTGGAAGGGAAGTCATGATCATCTTCTCCTTTATGCTGAAGCAGGAGCAGGGCAGAAAATGGATGTAAACAGGACAGGATATCTCGGCAAGGATCTGCACAAGGCTGTAGCTCTCTCCCTTCTGCACCTTCAGCCCCTGATGGTTTATTTAGGCTGCCCCAAACCCCAGAAGATGACAATCATATGCACAGTGCATGACTGACCACGTCTCAGCTCACCCTGCCTAAACTGGAAATCAGTCATTTGTGCCCCGAACTGAATTATTATCTCAGGTGAGGTGTACATACTTTCTTGAGGCCTCACAGGTTTCATAAGTTTTGGGCAGTGAAAGCCTGTGGCTGTTTGCAGTGTTCTTCGTGGATATGGTCAAAGTGATACCTTTTTCCAGACAAGGATCACAAAAGCACATAGATTTGGTGCCAAAACCTCTCCCACTGAGCACCACAGCACACACTTGCACCCCAGACTTCAGAATTCCTCCCATGCTGCTGTTTAATGTGGTAGAAACCTCAAAGTTGTTGAGACAGCCAAGAGGGCACCAACGATGCCCACAGACCAAGAAGGGCTCTCTGAGAAGAAGGAATGTGACTGGGAAGCAGGACCAGAGGATCAGAGCTGGTGCATGTCAGGTGTATGATGAAGGCCATGTTTCTGCTGTGGCTTTTCCACCAGGCCTCCTCTGCTGGTTACCCCCACATTAACACTGCACAGCTGCTTTCGGTGACCAGAAGTGGGTTTTTTTGATAAACTCAAACCAGAAGAAAGAAATAAGATCCTTAATCTTGCAGTGGATATGTATGGTAGTGAATTAATGTGACTTATACAATGTGACATTGGATATTGGATATATTTGGTATTGTGTGTTGGAATGTATTTTGTGTCTTCTCTATTATTTTTTTCCTGCATGTTCTGGCCCCGGTTAGCACAGTGCACCATGATGGCTACAGGTTTGCTGATGTCACCTTTGATTAGCATGGTTTAGCAGCCATCAGAAAGCACCAGCCAGAGCAGGTCAAAATGTGCCTCACCCCCCTGCCAGGTTTATTTACAGTAGCAGCATAAATCCATGTGAGACAGCACGAGACCGTCATCCCATTCAGACCATAACAACCACCTGAAAACTAAATCCATCTCCCTGCTGCTGTGGCAAATCAGCCTGAGAAGTTTCCAAGGTTCCCTGTCTTCAACAGGATACGAAGGAGGTATTCATGCAGCTGCATTTGAGCTTGCAGTGCTCAGCAAGGCAACCAGGAAAACGCATGAAACTGTCACACCTGGAAGAACAGGTTGGTCAACAACACAAATCTGTAAGTGTTTTTGGATTGGTCCTAAACTGCATGCAACTTTTTCCCAGCATTTGTCATGTCTGCTCATGAAGTAAGTACCTGTGTGACACTGGGGCGCTTGTACGTGTCTGTGCAGCCAGCAGAGTAGGGATCCTTGAAAATGTCAACCTCTGATGTTTTTAAATACATACTTACAATTGCCTAAATCTCTTGACATATGCCTTGGCTTACCAATGCATCCTTTTGATGCTATATATATCTCAGCATCACCAGCAGACCCCAACCACAGCTGATTCCCACTGAACTCTTCCCTGGCTTTATTGTGAGAAAATCCAGCACCAAGACCTTCATCTAAGAACAAAGATGGGAAAGCTGCTGAGATGTGCCTGGCTCTGCATTTAATGCTGGCCACAGAGCACTGACTTCCTCCTGAGCACTGAGGCGACAGAGGTTTCAATTTCTAAGCATTTTCCTTGGACTTTTAATTTCTGTAATTTTGGTTCATGCTGGAGCAGTTGTCTTGCTTCTTCTCAATCTCTCTGAGTCTTCTGGGAAGACTTTTAAGTCACTAATTAATGCAGCCACAGGAGCACAAACCCAAAGAGCAGCAGTGGTGGGATTGAAGCAGTGAAGAGCAATGCATTTGCGACTGGAGCAGGGCCTTCTGCATCTACCAGCACCAAAAGAAAAAACTCTTGGGACGCAGTATTCTGAAAGGGAAGATGACATAGTTCAGTGGTTGATTTGCAAGTTGTTCATGTGGTCTTTTCCCAGATCCTGATCCAGAGAGCCTGACTCAGTTCTCATTATGCTTTGCATTCCAGAGGATGCTCAGGGAGAAGTGCAGTGACTCAGCTGAGGTCAACATTTTACTGCGGGTACTGCTTGTGAAGAAAGTAAAGGACATGTAGATCACTATAAATTTTCTTGATGCAGAGGGAGACTGGAACATTGGCCAGGATCTTCTGGTGCAAGTTGCGCAAAAGGGACCCAACAATTCTCAAGTAACCTCTTTGATCTGAAACTTGCTACCTAACCTGGTTTATTCTTTCAGTCTCCTACAAACACCTCATCTCCTCTACAGTGTTTCAGCAGATAAAATTGCTCTCTTTCATTCTTACCCCTCTCCCAGAAAAACTCCCAAATGGATATAGCCATGCTGACACTGAACAGCTTTTTTGTTTACCCGTCATCCTCTGAAGGTGTGATGTAACCAGACTAACAGGATAACTCTTCCTCTTGCTGTCTGTGCTCAAAGTGACAACAGCTCAGGGTCTGTAGTCTCAAGAAATTCTCAGTGCATCCAATCCCCAAGGTCAGAGTTGTGCTAGAGCTCCAAAAAGCCAGCTGGGCAAAGGCACAGAGTGTCCAGAGCAGTATTTCTAAATTACACATATAAGATTCATCAGAAACATTTGTTTGTCCTTATGGTGATGACTGGTTAAGTTTCTCTTTGTCACTAGTCCACTATTCCACTTCAAAACATCTGAAGGTTCTAGAAGGACCAACTTACTTTTATCCTTCATGTTTTTTGCACATTGCAACTGCACTTTTCATGGATTTGTGAGCAATTTTGTCTTTAATTTTTAATGTTTGCTAACCTTTGTACCTTACTCGCCTTTTGCCACTCTTTCAGAACAAAACATAAGCCTTTTTATTCACTTAGTTTTTCACAAGAAAAGATTTTTTTTTTTTCACAACAGACATTAGTGATTGTGTAAAAAAATCTTTATTAGTCTAGATTAATCCACCACTCAAGGTAGTTTTAAGCAAGCCTCAGCTGGCCTCATAATGATTACAATGAAACAGCAGGCCTTGCAAACCTCGTAAGAGTTGCAATTAAGGATTCCTGAGAGATACAAGCTGATATTCCTCTGTTGGCTTCTTGGGCATTTCCCCAGATTTATTGGGTTTTATGATCTTATACGCAAGCTGTGATTATGCTTTTAAAAAATAAATTAAAGGAATTAAAATTCAAAATGTTGAAAATCCTGGAAATAAATAGTAAAAATGATGAATGTTCTGGCTTGGCTTACAGCAAGCACTAAGGTTTTCCTTCTGCCGCTTAAGCAGCGCACGGTTTAGAAATCTGTGTATGAATCTTCCATGTCTCTGTCTATGGCTTCACAACGAAATGATACTTGGCCATATTCCAGGTCTCAGGGAGCGCAGCAGTTTTGTGCAGGATATGTCAAGTTAAGGGAGATTTGGTGGGGGCCGGAAGCTCAATAGGAGAGGAGATAAGAGTTGTTTGAGCCTCTCTTGAATTGTTCATTAGTGTAGACGTACACAACACCATGGCAAAGCAGCTCAACCTTGCCACAGCCAGCTGACGGTGTTCATGGAGTGCTTTGTCAAAGGGAATTGTTCAGTGGGCTCTGACCAAGGAAACTGCACCATGAGAAAGGCTGAGAGCCCCGGGGGATCTGCAGCAAGGGTTGTGTCCAGAGTCAGTTCTCTGCAGCTCCAGCTCTGGAAGGGCAGGCTCAGGGGCCGCAGGTGTGGCGGTAAATACAGCCTGGGGCAGGCAGATCCATCTACCCCACTCCAATCTGATCCCGACTCACAGCTGCTCACTGTCCAGCCCCAGCAGCATGCTGGTACACCCTGTGTTTTGGGTTACATTCATGGGGAAATGGACCTGACACCGAGGTGAGGGTCCTTTCCTCATCATTTCCAAATCCCTTCAAGACCATGGCAAGTGGTTTGCTGCTGGGTGACAGCAGAGAGAGTGGTTACACATCCATCAAAATGCTGAGGGAGGCTTCCAGAACAAGGTTTGCTCAGAAGAGCCATCCTACCTGCTGTATGAACATGCCTAGAGGCAACCAAGTGCAGTTATTTTGGGATTTAGAACTGTTAGAATTCAACAGTGAAACCACTTCTCTCTGTTTTAGTCACTTGTCATGGTGACTTTTGTAGGTTATGACAAAATAGGAACATATATTAATGGAAACAAAGAACTTTCACTCTTTCCTTCAAATATAGGGATTTTTTGCCTCCTCAGGCAGCAATTTCTACCTGATTACGATATTCACCGGTATGTAAGTATTTCATTTAATAAAAAAAACCTTTTTCAAAAGTTGTTTTAACTGAACTTTATAAGCTTTATTGCTCAATGAAACTTAGTTTACAAGGTATGTGACTGGGAGTCATTCTTCAAATCCCAATTAAAATACATATATAGTTTGGTATTTTTTAATTATCTCAATGTAAAACAAAACTGAGGGTTTATAAGTTTCAGATGGATTCTTGAGGGTTTATAACTTTGATCTAAAAATGAAATTGCACTCCTACCATTTTCTTAAGACAAAAAGAGGAAAAAAATATCAATGAAAGCTGAGAAAAACTTTGTGATTTTAAATCTGATTACAACAGGTATGCAGTAAATTTTGTCCACACGTTTTATAAGGATTTTTACTGGCACAGATCCTAGCCATGGCACCACATCAAAATCTATAATCAGTCCACAGGTGCTGATCCATTCCCCTACTCATGCTTCACGCAGAAGACTTCTGGTAGTCTGTGGCTATCAGGGCTGGACTCTGCTGTCATGCCCAATGGTGCAAATCCACAGACAGTTCAATTAAAACCTACAGACTGTTTCCTCTGCCAAGAAACAAAAACACACAAAGCTGCCACCCCTGCTTTCCCTCAGATGCTGTCCCTCGGTAGAATGGGTTCTGGTGGCACAGCGGGACACAGGGAGCTCCATGTGCTGCATCTCTTCCCCGTAAAAGGCAGAAAACAGCCTTTGAAAGAAGCGCTTCACCCACAGAGTGCCAGAAGTGAGGCTGGCAGATGTGATGGACCCAGAGCTGAGCATCAGATGCGTGTAAGGCACTGGCAAGTCTGGGATGAAGCCAGAGCAGCCTGGGTGAGGGAGGGAAAAAATGGAGAGCTGCCTGCTGGACCAAGCACAGGCTTTCCCTGCAGACAGGCAATGAGCATCAGGAGGAAACGCAGCTCATTCAAGAGTTTTTAATAGCCAGCTCCCCAACTGGCTATAATTTTAGCAGGCAGTTTAACTAGGCTGGACTGAGCTTTTTCCAACACAGCCCTGTTCAAAGAAAGCTGGAGAAATCCCTTTGCCTGCCCAAGGCCAGATGAGAAGCACATTTCTCAAGGAAGCTTTAACAGTGACAAAAATGAGACCCAGTACTACAATTACCACCTCAAGCACTGCGTGCATCCTTCTCCTGGTAGCATGCACTTTCCCTACTTTTCAGCCTCCTGTATCTGAATATGCTCTTACATCGTGCATGCAGCAGTTTTAACTCCATTCTGATCACATTCCTTTCAGGAGGGAATTTTTGGGAAATAAAGAAGATTCTGGTCAAGGCTGGACTATGGGATACACGTATTTTCCCACTTTGCAAGGGTCATTTTATTGCACCATAACCCTGTTTCCTCAAGGCCTGTTTGGAGTAGGCTGGAATCTTCTGAGCACTGCTCAGAGTTTTGTCTTCAAATTAAATGTCCGAGAACAGCCCCCTGTGGGCCCAGCTGTCCCCTCCTTACCCAGCTTCGTTCTGGTGAGCTGGCACACCCATTTAAGTCAAGGGAGTCTAGAGGTGAGCCATTACTGCTTTGGTCTTTGCTGTAGACCCACAGCAAAGGTAGGAGGAAAAGGCATTTGGTAGAGATGCTTGTCTACGAATGGGACCAGTGGAAGGGTGCTGAAAGTCTCAGCTCTTCTTGCAATGGACAAAGTGCATAAAACTCATGGCCAGCTCATCTTCTGGTGGTCCCTCGCTTTGTGCCTCACCTCATGAGCTCAGAAATTTCCAGTTTCTCTAGAATGTGACTTGGTTTCAGTTTGTCAGCAGGCCGAAAGCCGGCACCACAAGCCAACTTCTAAATAACCACCCCAAATCTCCTTGGCCCACATAAATTAAACACTTCCCTACTGCAAGTTTAATCATGCCAGGGTCTCAGCACACGCCGATGAGAGCTACAGAATCCGGGCTAAAGGTGACCAACTTATTTCTCTGTGCTATCCCGCTCCTCCTCTTTTTCTCACAACAGCCAAGTGTTAGCGCATTACATCATCAGGCCTTTGAATTTCCCTGCTCTTGTCATGTTTAAACTCGATTGTCTAACACTCGCCTCTCGCGCCGTTGCCTCCAAGCTCTTGCAGTCAGCAAACCCACTGCTGACAGATGGTGGGGAAAAGTGGGTTGAGCTGGACAGCTTCCAAAAACTATGTCTAGCCACATGATATGTAAAACACAGGCTCTCATTTAAAATCTGGTCCATTTTTGTTTCTGTTGATCTTTTAGAACTATTTTTATTTTGGGGACAGTTATTTTCTGTTGGGGGATCTTTGTTTGTTTGTTTGGGCCAATGACAAGAGCGTACTTTCTGGCTTCTATGCCCTGCTTTTGGCAGTTTCTGAACTACCAGACAGGAAATTCTCCAAAGTATTGCAGCTGATAATTGGCCCCTTTTGCTGGAGCAGAGATAAATTGGAATAGTTTTCTCAGGTCCTTCCCTTCGTGTGGAGAAACCCACAGTTAATGCATATAAAAATTTTCACCCCAGAAATCCTCAGCAAGGGACAGTGACTGATGAAACTTCTGTCAGCCGATGATCTGACCATTGTAAAGACAGCACCTGGAGTGGTAGCTTATTAGTTCTCCTTTTTTTTTTCTTCCCTAAATATTTCCCTTTGAACACTGTCATACATCAAACAGTTCCCAGTAAAACCTCTGAAAAGGCAACGTTACTCCAACAGAATGATATGACTTTCCATCAGGCCTCGAAATATATTTATGAGATGATTTTGTATTTATTTACTTATTTGTTTGAAAATATTTTTTCCTTTCCCAAGTTAAAATTAAGACATGTATCATGAAATGTCACAGCTCATTTTTGTGGAGGACCTAAGGCTAGGAAGGAATGCAAGCATGGTAGAATATTATATTTGCTACACTTTCATGTCTTTAAAAGATCATCTCAATCCTCTAGATGAACGTATAAAATAACAAAAAAGGCCCTGAATACATTACTAATACAGCATCATGTTGGAAAAAATCTTGAATGATCCCTTAGCATCCTTTTCGGCTGGCTTTGTTTTCCACCTGGGACAGGATATGAAAAGGACAACCCCACTTTAGCTTGTTCCTGTCTATCTAATCAGGTATTTGGATCGCCTCATTGGGAATGGGGACCATGGGGGAAAGCAAATATTAGAAATTCTGTTCCGAAAATTGGAAGTACTGTTCCTAAACAAAAGTGTAATGGGTGAGACGTGGTGTTAAATAAATGAACTCCCTTGTGGTGAAAAAGGGCGTCTACTGTACAGTTGTGTGCTGCTGTACTGTTAATGATATCAGGCCATGATTAAGGGTATTAATTAATTGTATTAGAAGATAACACCAGTTTCAAGGTTCCTTCCAAAACAGCTGGAACTTGATCCTGTGAACTTTTCTGCACCATGCAAGCACAGCAGAAAAGTCCTAACTCCTAATTACGAACTGCCTACATCACATAAAAGCAGAAGCAGATCAGGAAATAATCAGGAAAAGAAAACTTTGCAGAGATGTATTTCCTTGGGTTTTTATGTGAGTGGTTGGAATGGTGTCATATATAATTTTAAAGATAATTCTCAGTGAATAAAGAGGTTGCTTAAATGGTTCTTTAGAAAGAATCCAAAACACCATATTTTTAGTGAAGGTTTTAGTGCCTAAGATTCAAATTACGGTGCTTCCATAAAAGAGAAAAATAAATTAAAAATTAATATATTTTTCAAAAAAGTTGTCATCATGGTTTAGAGAGAAAAAGTGGAAGTCTTAAGGAATTTGAAAAGAAACTCTAAAAATATTTTCAGAAATATTATTTTCAGAAAATTCTAAGCCTATTTGGGTACCACAATTACCCATTCTGTGAAAGAATAATGGGTTTATAACATCCGCAGCTGTCAGCTTCTGTACATGCAAAAAACACCATGTCATGATAAAAATGCATCATTTTAGAGTTTAAATATATGTAGAACAATATTGTGCATGCTCACACATTTAAAGCCTTACTAGACCTGCGCTGGATCCTGAGAAATATTCAGATTGAGAGCTACTTTCAGAGAACTTTCCAAACTTCCCGGAAAAAAATAGGAGAGAAATGACAATTTCAATCTGCTCTCAAATTGTTAGTTTAACCATAGATATAGTGCAAGGAAAGTCATAAATCTGAATATATTTCCTCTGTGTGGTGATATGGTCTGTGTGATAATTCGTAGAGCTGTATAACAGTAGGATGTATTCAGGGCTTGCAAATATAAAGAGATACAGACATTTGATTTTTCACTTTTTTGCTGTTTTGGCTTATTCTCCTTCTTTGGTTTGCGAAAAGATGCAGTTTTATTTATAGTGAATTATACATATATAATATATTGGTGACATTTTGATCCAGCAAATACAAACTCCACAATTACAAGTTCCAGGGTTCTGCTGTAAAGCTGAACTATCAGAGATAGAAAAGAAAGATTGACTTGAGACAAAAACTGGACAGGGACCTTACCTTTCTTTATCTTTTCCCCCCTCTTTCCTCCTCTATCTGCTTTAGGTCCCTCAGATTGTCATCCAGATGGTCACACTGGCCTTAAACACCCTCTGGCACAGATCAGCAGCAGCATTTGACTGTCACGAGTGGTGTTGAATGAAACCCCCTCATTTCCTTGTGCCCCACGTCACGGGATTTGTAGCCTTGCTATGCTTTACAATGGTTGTGAAACATAAAGAAGAAGTAAAAAAGGAATAGAAAAGTAGTTGGTGGGTAATCAGAACCAAGAAATTATTCTGTGAGAGGTCAGAACAGAAAAGACAGGGAGGAAAGGAAAGGTAAGGCTGAGAAGGATCCCAGGGAATATATACACATGTGGATTCTCCTTTCATGCACAGGCATCTGGCATAAAGGAGTTAAATGACCTTTCAGATCAGTCAGAAAATGGGCACTACAGTGACTGTTCCACTCTGTCCTTCAGCACCAGCAGATGCAGCACCTGTTGGAATGGATGTGCACAGTCATCCTGCCAGCTGCCCTGGAAATCAATGCAATTAAGACCTGAAGAGGTCAAGGCAAAGGAAAAAAAAACCAAAAAGACTACAAAGAAAACTCATATAATATCTAATAAATAAATAAAGGCTCTGAGATAGGGGCTAGCTAAGGAAAAGTAGGCCCTGATCCAGAAGCACTCTTAAGACACTGTAAATGAGTCGAAGCATAGGAGGAGGCAAGTACTCAGGAGCTAAAGTGCTTTGCTGGAGCAGGGTCTTTGCATGTAATAGGATAACTGGATCTTGAAGAAGGTAGGATGTGTTTTTATTGCAGGAGTAAGTTCGCCCCGAACTTTTCCGTCTCAGCTAGGTCCTGTTATTTCCTCAGCCTGCTGGCTCGAAAGCAGTCTGGTCCATGCAGTGGGAGGTGTCTGAAGGAATTACTCTCCGGCGGGAAGCAGAGGGAGATTCAGCAGGATCAGAGATCAGCTGCAGGAGAGCAGCAGACACGAAGGCTCAGCAGCTTGCCCCAGTCAAACTGAAGCATCCCGCAGTGCCAGCAAAACTCTTGCCAAGGAGCCAGCCTCCCTCAGAGTGAGGGAGGATGGATCTGTCTTGCTGCACAACTGGCCTGGTGTCCCATTCCACCGGGACAGAATTCTTCCAGTGGCCTTGCAATTCCTGCAGTATGTTCTTTGATTTCACAGCTGACGGTTCCAGCTCTGATGGCACACTCGGATCCATAATATTTCATGGGAAGCAGGCAGAAACAAATGCACACTCATCTAGGCACTAATTGCCAGTGAAACAGCATCTCCCACCGTTTGCCAGCCCTGTCCCCGGTGTGCCCGTCAGCAGATCTGCTGCTTGAGGAAACAGACAAAAAACAAGGCAGGGAGGAGGACACTCCTCAGTGCAGTTTACAGCAATCCATGGCTATGAAACTCCCCCACCAGTGCCAGAAAACCGACTTCAAGCTGGCCCTGTTGGTTACTATAATATGGGCAGGGTAATGCCGTTCTCATTGAGAACGAAGAAAGCTTTGCCACAGGCATGGGGAAGCCGATAATGATCTCTTCATAGGAAAAGACACAGACATAACTTAGATACGTTTTGTGGAAGAGTCCTCTAGATGCAAGGCCTCTTGCTACCCCGAGGCTGGTGTTTAGATGGTGGCTGGCTGCTGTAAATAAGAGTGGCTGTCATCCCCTGAGTCCTTGGGAGCACAGACATTGGAATATGGAAAGCCTTGAGCTCACAGCAAGATGTCCAAATTGGGGAAGCCCACTGGCTACTGAAGCTTTTCACATAATGGGTGAAAAACTGGAGGGGTAAATCTTTGATTCAAATCCAGCAGCTTTTTCTGAGAGATTGTTTCTTTCCTACTAGACGGTAAATGTAAAAACAAATTTCAGTCTGCTTCAATGCAGAATATTTGATTTGAAGAAAAGCTTTTGCTTAAATTTTTTGATTTTAGAAATCTTTAGTCTCAATGTCTTTTTATTATTATTGATGGTAAATGTTTTGAATATCATTCAAAACAAAATATCCACCATCATCTCTGTCCTAAACTGTCAAAACAAATTCTTTTAGCCTTTTGTTTTTGAGGGGACTCCAAAACAAAAACAAATAAACAAAAAACGTATACCCCCACACAATAAATTACAATAAATGTAATCAAATTGCTGGAACATAATATTGCAACACAAAACACCCCAAAAATCAAATCCTCCCTCATCCCCTTCCCCAGGCCAAAATTATTAATTGAATTTATATTCCTGTGACCCAATTTGTAGATATTTGTAGCCACCTGAAATTTCCTAGGGCAAATGTGCAATGGATTCAGAGCTCTGCTCTGTACTCTGCACTTCTGTTTATCACTTTCCTTGTGCCTGCTGAGTGAATTTTACGGGGAGGGTGGACGGTCAAGGTGAGGTGACATTTAGAGGGGGGCTGCCCTGCCTTGCTAGCCACCAGCAGCTCTTGTGCCACTCTTGTGACCTGGAGCTGCCAGCCCTGGAACCAGCACTGCCCTGCCAGCCCTGTCCCCACCCCAGGTCCAGCCTGCTCTCCAGGCTGGCAGCAGCGGTGGGAAGCAAGCTGTGGAGAGTAAGATGTTGCCAAAATCATTAAAAGGCAGGAAGAATTGGCTGACAAGCAAGGAGAGGCAGTCTTGGGCAGCTGTTGAAAGAGGGCTTCATCTCTTCCGCTGGTTATACCTGAGGAGATTAGGGATAAAGCAGAGAGGAAGGAAAAAGTGTTTTCTTAGGCTGTGAGAATAGAAAGCGAGGGGCATCAAAGCAACAGGGGAGCGAAAGCCAAATTTTCTTGGCAATCATCCCTCAGCTTTAAACTCGCTGAGAATTCTCATCCTCAGCATTTGAAGGGCTTATTAATAGTTTTCCTGTAGTTGGATTTAAATCTGCATCCTAGGTTGTCAAGTCTGAATTAAAGAACCAAGTGGAAGAGGAGGAATGTCTCATGATGGGCTCTGAGCCAGCTTGGAAGGGTGCTGGTGGGAGGTTTCGCTGCCTCTAACATGAGCTGGATCCTTTTGATGTGGGAAGCATCTGCAGAGAGAGACAAACGGTTGGGCTTGGGATGTCCCTATCTAAAAATAACTGAGCAGTTCATGTCAGGGAAACTGCTCTTTGGCAAATTCCATTTTCACCTGGATTTGCATCTTGATTTCACCCATTCAGCAGCAATTTACAGTCATGTTTCAGCACTACGGATGGCACAGAGAGAGCAGGCAACCAATCACCTGAGATTTTATTATATGTAATATAATATATATATATATTAGGTATATTATATATAATCATAATATAGCAGATATTGCTATATCTTGATATACACCATCACTTCTCTTTCCTAGGCATCATCAGTGCCAAGTCCCCTATGACACAGAGGAAAGTATCCTAAATTATTTCTTAATTCACAGTAGAAAAACAGCCAGGAACACATTTCTTAACCATCGAAAAAATGAAAAAGTAGCTCAGTGCCTGAATGTGGCCCCTATAAACTCGTTTATTCAATTCAGATCGAGGCGTTTGCAGCCCACTTGGTAGAGGGCAGCAGGGTTCTTTGTCCCTGGAATCCACCGGGCAGGGAGAGAGGGAATGACCTGCTCTTCACACTGCCTGCAGCACCAGGAAAGACACTGAAACACTGACGGAGAGAAGCAGTATCCTGTTTTCACTGAGGAGCCAAAACTGTGTTAAAAACTACAGTTTGCCTCCCATTTGGGCACCGTGCCAAAAGCTTCGGCAGATAAGGTGTTTGCAAAGCCCTTGGAAAGCCCGGAACAGAGCAGTGTTTAGGGTATGTGATTTAGGGTTTTTGTGGAGAAAAACGGGGAAACTTCCAGATTACTAAGGCTCGTCTCTTTGGTGATTGAAAAAAATGAGACAAACGAACACCAAACCCAAACAACCAAAACTGTTAAAAACCCAAGCCAAAACCAAATGAACACAAAACAAATTTAAAAACCACAACATCTCTGAGCTAAACAACTTTGCATGACGTAAGGAATGACCCAACATGACCAAAGCACCTTTTTCTACATCTGGTGAAAAGATAGTTTCCTTACTGACTGGCAGAATTTGGGATAAAATTACAAAGCACTAATCCTGCTAAAGGCAAGTTCCTGCTTTGAGAAGCAATGCAGGGAATGCCCACCGATTCAGGTGAATAGCTCACGAAATGACGTTTCCCTCTAATCACAGCTGTGTTCCTTTGGAACGCAAAAAATGTTTGTAATGTTTGTGTGTTAGTGCTGCGGGCTGGTCATTCTGGATGCATTTTGGTTAATTCAAAGCCTCAGACTGCCAGGTTTCTGCTCCAGCTTTGTAATGTTAGACTTCTCTGACACAGGTGGATGTCAGATCTGACCCGAGTGATGTTCACTGAGCCAATAATTTCCACTCTGTGCCTGCACTCCATTTGACGGGACCTGGAGCAGTTCAGGGCATGCAGGCTTGCTGAGCACAGAGCGGCATATCTGTTTGATAACATAGCTGCCTTTCAAAACTCCAGAAGGGGAAAAAAAATTAGACTTCTCCAGATTGCATGGAACTTTCTATTCAATCCAAAATATGTTATCTGAAATTTCAGAGTCTCTGTTACATTTTTCCCAGCTAAGAAAGGATTGTTCGTTTGTTTTTATTTTGAGCTGTTTTTTTTTAGTGGGGTGCTTAGACTCAGGAGGAATTATTGGACAAATTAGTATCTTTACTTTCTTCTGTAAATCTTTGGGACAGTTGTGTCTCCCCAAAACCATGGGGTGTTTGAGGTGAGGCTGTCTAGAGCCACAGTTCAGTGAACTTTCTGTTCATTTGCAACTCTGGCATGACTCTCACCCATCCTTCTGCTGCTCTCTTCTCCCTCCTAGCTGCTTCCCCAGTCGTGTTATTACAACTGCTGGCAGGCTTGAGGATAGAACAAACAAAAAAAAAAAAAAAACAAAAGTGCCCTCCAAAACCTAACCAAAAGAAGGGCATTTTTAAATGAGATAATTTTCCTCTTTATCTTCAGCTGCAACAAACTTGAGCTGGTGTGACTGAGTGGCCAGGAGAGGCCACAGGAGAGGTAAAGGACGAGCTATGAACAAGTTTTCCTTTTTGGAAGAGGCCAGTGTCCATCTAATCACAGCCTTGAATTTTTAAATTTTTTTTCCTGTTGGAGCTGTTCAGTTTTTTGCAAGTAGCTCCAGGCGCATGGGGTCAGAAAGGAGAAGGAAGGACTTTGCAAGCTGGTGAGCAGGAGAAGAAAAGTGCATTTAATACTTTACTTGGCAAAGCAGCAAAACAGCTCGTGAACGAAGTTGCCTGTTTCTGAGGAAGGAAAGGAATAACCCCTGGGATTCCTTCCCCTCTTCCTCGTGCCCAAAGAAGGGGGAAATTTGCCATGAGCAGCAAAATAAATATTAAGGAAAGCAGGAGGCACAGACACATGGAAGGAACGCAGCATCATGACAGCTTCAGCCGTGTGCAAAAGCAGCTAGGCAAGCCTGCAAGTCTGCCACCATCCACCAGCATCTGATACTTTCTTCTAGGTGACAAAGCCAGCAAAAAGCAAAACTGAGTGAGAGGGATGTGAAGCATGACAAAATTAGAGGAGAAATATGGGGGAGGATATCAGTGAAATGAGTGGTTAAGGAATTTGCTAGTTTCTTCTGTCTGAACAGGTGACGTACAATTCAGGTTATGGATTTAAAGGAGAAGTTGTTGGGATAGACTCCTGGAATCACCTGAGGTGAAAGAAACAGAATAAGTGACTGTGCTTGCCCTTGGGTGCTGCAATATTCATGCAAATCTCAAATAAATAAATTGCCAAGGACAAAAGATGATTAAGAAAATTTTCCAGCCTTGCCAATGCTTTCACTGAAAGCTCTGATCACAGAGGTTTTCTGCTTTCACTTGATAGTAGGAGTGGAAACTTACACCCAACATACTGAGACATCCTGGTTTCCATATGTATTTCTCTCAGACACCCTGCAGAAAACCATATTGCTGAACCCTCGGAAAGCAGGGGATTTTTGTTTTGTCTGGACGTTTGAGTGGCCAAGGAGAAGGACAAGGAAGCCTTCTAGGAGGACACTTACGAAAGGTTAATTACCCAGTCTGCTCAGAGGAGAAATACTTGGTGTATCTACTTAACAGACTGCAGCACCATGAAAAGACGTTCAGAGATTACTGATACTAGAAAACAGAACAAGTCAAGGCCAGTGTGGGCGAGTCATATTTTAAAACATATGACACTTTCAATAAGCCTGGTGATTCTGCTGATAGGAAATGTCTGGTGATGCTGCTGATTGCAAATTTTAGTGGTCCTTGCGCAGAAAGCAGCATTACTAGGATAATGTTTTTAGAATCTACATGGCATCAAAAGGAAAAACAAAGAGAAGAAGCTGACTTTATGCATCACCAGGGATTCATTCCTGAAGAAATGCATTTACCTCCCTCGAAAAATACAGTAACAAATGCACATTTCATTCTTGTCTAGGAGTTTGCTTGCTTATCCTCAAATGACATAAAGAGATTAATTGAGAGCCCTAGTTTCAGTTTTGAATTACATGAAGCATATTTTCATATTCTCTTTGGCATTACTGGTGAATAATATAAATACAAAGCATAATATAACAGTATATGTATACAGCTGGCAGTGTAATGAAAAATCAAAATGTCTAATAAGATGGTATAGGATTACCACAAATTAATTACTGAAATTAACCAGCAAGTCTCTGTGGCTCACTGGCTGCAATAACACTGAAGGAGTTAATAGAAGATGTCCATAGCATCTCTGTGAGAGCTGGCAAAACGTGCAGGTAGAAGGACAGCCCAACTGCAAGGCCTATTTATTGTGGTTTTTTTTGTTTAAACGCCTGCCTGTTAGACTCTTTGGGCATGATCACAGGTTTTTCAGGGAAGCTGACATGTGAAATGTGGGAGAAGCCACACTCACCCACTAGGAGATCTCTTTCCTTTGCGTCTCCTTGCAGCTCCACTTTTGAGAAAAATGCACCCTTTACCCTTTACCAGCCACCTAAAGGGGAAAAAGCTACTTGGTGAAATCTGTCAAGGTCCCGAGGCACAATGATTGTCAGACTGGGAATTTTGAGTGGTTTGGACTTTTGCTTTGGCTTGTTTTGGTTTGGGTTTTGTGGTGTTGGGATTTTTTTGTTTGTTTTTGGTTTTGTTTCTTTGTGGTTTTTTTCTTTTGGGTTTAGTTTGGTGGTTTTTTTTTGGTTTTTTTTTTGGGTGGGGGTTGTCGGTTTTTAAAATTATTTTAGGCTTTTGGATTTTGGTGTGGTTTTTTGTATTTTTTGCAATCTGGGGCCTTCTGTGTTGCTGACAAGACGACTCTCTAGAGGATGAGCAGCTCAGTGGCAGTCACTCTTTGCTCTCTGTGCTTAGAAAGCAGGAGGTGAGGGATTGCACACTCAGGCTCTGTGAAACAGGCACTGATTTCCTCAGTTTCACTGTTGGGAATGCCTGGCTGGTCTCGAAGTGGGTTAAAGCAACCTATGAAAACGAGTGCTTGTTCTTAAGAAAAACATTCCTGCATGGAGCTGATCTGGAATACTTGCATGCACAGAAGCTCTGATTGCCTGAGGACAAAAAGGAAAGCAACTACTGGGAGATGGTCTTATTCACTCCTAAAAATATATATTCAGCAACAAAACCAAAGAGAAGAATTAAGACTTCTGCCCACCTCCTGACTGCTAGCCCTCAGCACCTCAAGGAAGAATGAACCTCAAATATTTGTTTGGAAGCAGTTTTTACAGAAAATACATATGGCTGCCCTTGGTTCTCCTCTTGTGTGACATTAATTTAGCTCAAATATGGGGTCCTCTCCAAATTGTGACGTCAGACCTAAAAAAAAAACGTAAAAATATGCTGTGTTCAGAATTACATCCAGTCCTCAGAAGCAATCCCCAAGCTTAACACAGCCCCATCCACCATGTCTTTCACATCTCACAGACTTCAGTGTTGTCTTGACCAAGACTTCAGAAAAGGCTCCTCATCAGAGTTACCATACAGCATAAATAATTTATACATACATTTATATATTATTAGAATATATATATATTATATTTTATAT
>VXBU01018253.1:165022-184649 GCA_013400315.1 Bombycilla garrulus | reverse complement strand
GTTATGTCTATTTCCGATTTTTGCATTAGTACAAATAATTTCTTCAGTAATACACTAACCATAGTGTTATCTGATAATAGATTTGACAAAAAAAGAAGAGTCTTCTGGATTTTACATTTTTTCTTTCTTCCATAAACTTCCATTAATTGATAAAATAAAATACAAAATATCTAGTATAAACCATACCTTCAGTAACCAATGTACCTTTTTGAGCAGCTTGTATGCAACTCTGATGCTGTTACGAGGCAAAAAATAGCCTTAGGACACACCATCTTAAAATACTGAGAAATTAAATCCAAGATTCTATTCACATCCTAACATATTTTATCTATTTCAGGAATTTAAAACTCACGTGGTTATTAAACAGACATTGGTTGACAAAAGCACTAAAAGCAAAGTACACTTTGTGCTCTCAGAGTCAGGCTCTACTAGTAGTGATGACACATACCACCCGAATAGTTCCTGCCTCTCATGAGCTTTAGCACCCTCCAGGCAAAGGTCCTTAGTCCTGGGATTCATCTGCTCCCTGGGCAGCAGTGAGCATCCATGGGTACCAAGCACAGCCATAACAAGTTCTTCCATGCCCACAGCTCCTGATTTACCTCTCAGAGCTTCTTTAGGAATGAGTTAACCAAGTTAATGACATCTTCAGAACATATGGTGTTCATACATAGGATGTGCCCTTCATATGGGGATATCTTACACAGAGTCAGAGAAAACAGTACTGAGCTTTGCTGAAAACCTCAGCAGAATGACCAGGAAGACTGGCTTACTGCTCTGCCTCTGAAGAAGCAGAGTTGTGATGGAAAAAGAAAACCTGACTACTGCTGACTGGTTATTGCTATGAAAATTCTGCAGCAGGATTGTAAGACTTCTCTGCAGCAGCATTTGGCTGTAAATCATAAAGCCTTTACCAAAGACATTAATTCACTTGAAATAAGACAGCCTATGTGAATGGAATAAATCTGAAGATTATATGCATTTAGAAGGGTGAAAAAAACATTTTCTGAAATAAAGAAATAAAGTTGGCTAAGGAGCACCCACAGTAATAGAAGCTAAAATTTTTTAACTAAACTGAATTGGTACTTTTTTTTTTTTTTTCAGCACAATGGTCCACTGGAAAATATGGTGGTTTGCAACTTTTTTTAAAAGAACAAACGTATTTTGTGACTGCATTGTGCAACACTTTAAAAAAAGTACTAATTTCCTCTATTAGGAGCAAATTCACCCTAGGAGATACATTTTGGATTCCTTGATGGCTCAAAAGCAGACAAATACAATGTCATTCCATCAAATGATAAAAACCCTTTTGGTGAGAGTCTCTGTGCTAGGCTTCATCTCAGAACAGATGATGACAGGTGATTCAAAAGCAGCGTAACCGGAAATCCTGTCAGATTGTTTGCAGGAGACACAAATATAGCATTTCTGTGCTGTCAGATGTATCAGATAAATGGCATCCCTCTTGTTCTGCCCCACACAGAGGCTCTGTGTGTCCTATAGTATTGGAGCTCCAGCAAGATATTTACACTCAAACTTATTCCTGACTGCGCATACAGCNAATCTGAAGCAAAAGGAAGTTAAAACAGCAAGCCAAGTCTACAGAGATAGCTGGCCAGTAATGTCAGTGTGGTGGGTGAGGTTCTGCATCCCCTGACTTAAAAGCAAATCCTCAAAAGCTCATTTTTCAGGAGGGAAAAAAAGATACTCTTACAAATAACTCCAGGCATCTAACTGAGCTGATTTGTCCTATGTAGGCCCTTATCTTTCCCCATTTTTACAAGAAATTCTACATCCTGACAGGATATATTAAGTGCTTAAAATACTACATTGTAGATAGTGCGATCTGCTTCCTAACTGGCCTGAATCCTAGTTCCATTAAAGTGGACACACTCTGATAATAAAACTACTGCCAGTTTTGTAACTACCGGAAGGCATTATAGCAATGCTACAGCAGTGTTGAAGAGCTTTGGTGTTCACAAAGGCAAGTGCTTATCGTTTTTTTTAAAAAGACAGACTTAACCCATCCCAAAGATGTTCAGCATTGCTATGGATGGATACAAGCATGACTAGATATTTGCCTAGAACATCCTCACAAGTGCACTGCATTGAGAATTAGTATATAAAGAGGTCATGCAAATGCATGTAACTTCCAATCACTTTTGTTTTGAAATTCAGTGTTCAGTGTATGTAATTAAAGCCTTTTGCTTTGGAGAATTGTTTCAGTTTATCAGTAATTTATTAAACTCATTGATCCTGGTTCTTCTTTCTTAATACTGCAAAATAGAAATTTACATTTCACAGTAAGTGGCAGACTCTTACGGTTATGAGTCCAGAGGGGAAGACTTTCAAACCTCTGCTTCCTCCATGCCCCTCAGTACTTTACAGGGTTTTCATAAAGGTCTGAGTTGGGCTTGTTAAAAGGAAGTAATGTCAAAGGCTATCACTCTCATGGTGTGCATCATGTTAGAGCTCTCAGTCCACTTGGCAATGCTTGGAATACTAGGCAGCTGCAGAGCAAAGCAATTGTGTATACCCTTATATCTAAGACAAACAGACAGGAAGTTATCTCAGTTGCTGAGCCGAGGCACTAATTTAAATTAATTGTCTGCTATGCTGATCATGGTTTTGTGACAATTCTAAGTGCTATTATAGTAGAATATCAAAGCCTAATTTTGCCTTTTGCCTGATGTTTCTCCTGCTTTAGAGCCATTTAACTTACATTTTAGAACACATGTAAGTTTGACTTACAATATAAAACCCCAGGAAAGCAACCAGTGGTAAGACAAAATCATGATGGATGTCCATCCATTTTTCCTTTATGTATCCCAACACAGGCTTGAAGCTTCTGCTTGAACTCTGTTTTTACATTTTTACAGCTTCATTCCTTGCTTTTCAGAAGAAACAGAAAACAGAGTGTTGCAGATCCAAAAAGTAAATGAGAAGCTTTGATAATGAAGAATTTGAGGCTGGGAAAAGTAATAATGCCTGCCTGGCTTCTCTGAAAGATTCCCTCTACTACTTTGTACATCATAATTTCTGGAACTATACAGACAAATTCCTGACCTTATATGTCTTTCAACTGGAAACAACATTGTCTGTAAGCTCAGTTTTGTCAGGAAGAAAAAAAAAAATTCAATAACCATGATCTAGGCTACATAATTCAAGATATTTTTCAGCTCCCTTCCCCAGATCTCAAAGCGGTATTTCAGTTCTTACTCAAGGCTAGCAGAACTCAGTTACCTGGTGTGCTGGTTTGAGATTTGTTTGGGTTTAACATATCAAGCACTGAAAAATTCTTATTGAAATTTCAATATTAAGTTAAAGAAAATTTTATTTATAGCCAGAAACTGAACTACTGCATGCAAGAAGGAAACAAGAGTCACCTAGAAAGGTCAGTGATCATCCAGTGAAAAGACAGTAACTTTAAACTTGCAGCTAAAACACGCATGTCTTTACTCCACTTATCCTCTGTTATCTTAATTTTCAAATCCCACCACAGATATTTTCTCTAGCTGCAGCAAGGATTTCTGTACGAAGCACTTACAAAGGTTATGATGTTGACCTGTGACTCATGCAGTATGAGACGGATGAGATTCTGGAGGACACAGACCTTTTCAGTCATATATGTTCTATCAGTGGTGGGGGAGACACTTCCAGCCACTGTCAGATCAGCTAGTAATTGTAACTCATTTACTTCTCTCCTTTCCTGGTGCTAAACTAAATGCTGCCCTGACTTTAAACAACTTTCAATCAGGAGCTATAATGCAAAAAATATAACCTGTTCAGCTAATAGAAGACTAAGGCCTATCTTTGTGAGGACATCTCTCTCAGACTTTACATCCACCAATCTGTCGAAGACAGTCATATATATATATAGTTAGACTCCCTTTTCCAAGAATATGTGTGCTGTTGCAGCTGTCAGCAGATTGCCTTTTCCAAGAATATGTTTGCTGTCAGCTGCCTACTTAGAATCACAGAATCATTTGGGCTGGAAAAGGAAAAAATCCTTATGATCAAGTCCAACCACTAACCTTACACTGCCAAGCCAACTACTAAACCATGTCCCCAAATGCCAGATGCATACATCTTTTAAACACTTGCTGGGACGGTGACTGCACCACTTGCCTGGGCAGCCTGTTCCAATGCTTGACAGCCCTTTCACAGAAGAAATTTTCCCTAATGCTTGACAGCCCTTTCACAGAAGAAATTTTCCCTAATACCTGATTTAAACCTCCCGTCTCACAATTCTTCTCAAATTGTGAGACTTGGCTTGTTACATGTGAGAAGAAACCAACTCTCACATTGCTACAACCTCCTTTCAGGCAGAGAAAGATAAGGTCCTTTAGCCTCCTTTTCTCCAACCTAAACAATTCCAGCTCCCTCAACAGTTCCTCATCAGACTCAATAGCTGTTGCTTTTTTCCTTGGACACGCTCCAGCCTTCAACGTCTTTCTTGTTGTGAGGGCTCCAAAACTTAACTCAGAACTCTACATGCAGCCCCACGAGTGCCAAGTACAGGGGAATAGTGACTGGCCTAGTCCTGCTGGCCACACTATTCCCGATCCAAACCAGGATGCCACTGGCCTTCTTGGCCACCTGGGCAACTACTGGCTCATGCTCTGATTCTGCTAATGTTGATCAGCATCCCAGGTTCTTTTATGTCAGGCAGCTTCCCAGGCAGTGCTCTCCCTGCCTGAAGTGCTGCACAAGGTTATTGTGACCAAAGGGCAGAACCCAGAAAACCTTGTTGCATTTCACAAACTGGCCCATCGATCCAGCCTGACCAGATCACTCTTCCTTTCCCTCCAGCTGATCAACATCCCCATCCAATTTGGTGCCATCTAAAATCTAAATGAGAGTGCACTTGATCCCCTCGTCCAGGTTATTGATAAAGATATTAAACAGAAATGGCCCCAGTACTCAGTCCTGGGGAATACCAGTAGACACTGGCCACCAGCTGAATTTAACTCAATCCCTACCACTCCCTGGGTTTGTCCATCCAGTAATTTTTTTCACCCAGCAAACTATGCATCCATCTGAACCATGAGCAGCCAGTTTCTCCACCAAAAACTGGAGAATGTTTCCTACGCTGTGGGAAACAGAGTCAAAGGTTGTTCTGTACGTGTCACATGATGGCACTCAAGATGATCTGGTCCATGACCTTCCCTGGCACGGAATTCAGACTGACAGGTCTGTAGTCCCCCCCAAATCCTTCTTCTGGACCCTTCAACTGGGACCAGGTAAACCAGATTAACCAGAACTGCTGATAAATAACTGAGAGTGGTGAGCTCTTGCACCAGCTCCCCCAGTACCTTTGGGTGGATCCCAACTGACCACATAGAGCTGTATGTATCTAAGTGGTGTGACAGGTCACTGACGGTTTCCCCTTGGATTATGGGGGTCTTATTCTTTTTCCCGTTCCCATCTTTCAGTTCAGGTACCCAGAGAACAACAGGTCTTTTTATTGGAGAGGTATCAAAAGGTAAAAAGGTACTAACTACATCATCCTTTGTTATTATCTTTTCCCCTGAAAGGAGACTACCCTTAACTGACCTTTTGTTGTTAATGTATTTATAAAAACACTTTTAAATTGTCTTTTACTGCAGGAGCCAAATTGTGTTCAAGTTGGGCTTTGGCCCTTCCAGTTTTCTCACTGCATAACCTTATGACATACTTGCACTTCTCCTGAGTGTCCTGCCAGTAATCGCCCTAAGATGATAAACTCTCTTTTTCCTCCTGAGTTCCAGCCAAAGCTGTGTGTTCCACCAGGCTTGTCATCCTTTCATATTTCAAGCACAAAAACCCACTAGTCTAGCTTACACAGGATATATTCCTCACTCCTACACAGACCAATGCAACTTCATGTGTTTGGTGTCTTACTGACAACTAAAGAAAGCTGGCATATTACAATAGCTAGACTCAAAGCTTCAGTTTCACTTGCTCCATCCACTGTGTGTATGAGCATTAGGGGTACTGGCTACCAGTACCATGTGAAAATATCAGGAAGTATCTGCAAGAATGGAAGGTCTTTTTATAAATGAACAGCTTTCATTGTTTGACATAACCATTTATGAGTGCTTGCTGTTTTTGAAAAGTCTTATGCCAGCTTCTGACAATGTTTTAAAAATATAATTTAAAATTTATTTACACTTGAAAGTTATTGAAAACATGCAGTATGCTGTTTATGAATAGTTTATTTAGCTTCTCTGAAATGCATGCATTGTAAAGATATTATTGCTAATTTCTGAATTCCTGCCTGGCTGCTGGTTACCACAAGATAAATTGATAAATCTGTCTAGTCTAGGTCTCCTAAATAGGAGCCTAGATAGACTCATCTCTTTCTCACTCCCAGACTGCTAATGCTCAGCTCACAACTAATATAATCACCACCTGTTTTATTAAATACTGTTAAGCAATTATATTAAAAGACTCTGAAATATTAAGTGACTAATGCCTTTCAGTTGTCACCCTTCTACGGAAGCAGCAGATACTCTGGCTAACCAAAAGGGATGTGACATAATTTTGTTATTACTTCTTGGCAACTGAGACAATTTGGTTTCTTTAGGAAGCATACCTCCTCTGGCCCTAGGAATGGCCTGAAACTGGAAAAACTGGATAGAATTTTGATTTCATTTTATCTTATCTTTCAGTAGCATTTTATTTCAGTGTACTGAAGTGTTATCATGTGTGTTTTAGAGCCTGGAAGAGTGATTTATGTTCTCTAAAAATTTCCCTGCAAATTAGTAGTATTTCTCCCTCTGAATGGTCTGTTTCTCCAGAGACAGTATTTGACAGTATGTGGAGCTTCACTTACAAAGAACTGTTTATACAAAATCATCATTGTTCTTAAAAATGCAGTGCTTCATTCTGTATCTTTGAACTCAGAGACAAGTCAACATTAACGCAGTTTCCTTTTTTATAAATGCACTTGAATGCTCTGTTGTTGACTAAACAGCTGACAGAACAAGGATTTGCGTCCAATCTGCCATAGCAGAAACAGATCAACAGTTTTGTTATCTTCACAAAAACAGATGCTGTCAAGTTTTTTCCATAAAATCAGCTAATTAACTGCTTTAATTATGAAAAAAAAAATCTATTGACAAATTACGTGTACAACTGACTAAGCAGAGAATATCCTGAGTATTAAAGTCTTTCTTTTTAGACTAGAAAATAACAAGTTTCTGAGAAAAGATGCATGCTGTCTGACAAGAAAACAATAAAAAAACTCCCACCAAGTAAAAATTTTTGCTCATTCCTGAGTTAATTTTATTGACATGAATTTAATGAGCACTGTTTAGTTGCCAGAAAATTAAACAAATAACAAGCACTGCTTCAGCAAATCACTAGCTGGCTTAAGTGTTTTTCATTAATTAATCCTTCTTTGTATAAATTTAAGACAGTAAAAAAAGGACATCTTGAAACCAGTAATGACATCTGCGAGCTTTCTGTGTGTTCCGCAATGGCAAAACACTGCCAGGGACTATGGCAAGGGAGAAGGTTGCCATGCAGACCAGCAAAACACTCTTAAATGGCATGCTGACCCACTTTCAACTACCAGCTCTTGCTGACCCTTTGTTGAGTGAAAGATTTTTTTCAGGTTTTTGCTGTTTTTCACCCTTTCAGTTCTTATTTCTAAAATGGCAAACTGTCTTTATTCTTGTTTTCCTCTTTCTCCACTAGTATGTGCTGAAGAAAGATGGATTGTTGCTTGTGATTGTCTGCTTCAGATAACAGAAAAAACTAACTTCCACTCCCTCTTAAGAACATGCAGTGGAAGAAACATGGATCTTGTCATCAACAAAATTATGATACAATTCTTTAAGGAACTCAGCCTGATCAGAGTATTTAATCTATGAAAAACCATGCTTTAATTGTTACTCTTGGCAATAGTGAAGGATAATAGTGTAATATTATATTAAATATTGCCATGTCCAATATAAAATTTCAGTCTTGCCAGCAGTGGTGTGCAAATTCCCTTTTGAATTCAGGTTCGGATGTTGTGATTTAAACTAAATCTTTTGCTTCTCATTCTTCCAAAACCAACAGGAGTTTAAAGAGAGATGTCTTTTTATTGGAACCATGTGTTCAGCCTAAGTTGCCAAAATAATTTAGCTAAAACTAATGCTTTTATTTGGGTTAAGGTTGATTCCTGAGCCATGCAGAGGTTAAGGCATTTAGCTCATCTTCCTCTATTGCAACTTCACCATAGAGTCTACAGCAGAGTTCAGCCAATTCAAGTTGGTTTTCCTTGAATCTAAGTTACCAAGTTGAGCTTATCTATGTTTGTGACTTCCCATGAGTGGAACAAAACCTGTTTTCATACTTTTTTTTTTTTTTTTACCCTATATATGTTACAATACATAGAAAAATGGTTCCAAGGATTCAGAATAAGCAGTGGTTCAACACTGGTACAACACCGGTTCAACAGCGCAAGTCCTGCTGCCAATGCTGCTGCTGCTGCGACCTTAGTGTGACCTGTCTTTTGATAATGAGTGACAGCTGCTGTGAAATGACTCACAGGGTGTTTGCCTCTCTTGGGCAACAAGCAGAAAAATATAAAAAATATAGAATTTTGGAAGTAAGATATGAAAAAAAGAGCTCTGCTTTATGTTACTTTAAAAGTGTTCTTTGACCTTCATATAGCTTCAATAAACATAGAATAGAGTCACAATCTCCTGATAAAACTTTTTAAATCCTGGGAGATGTTTCAACAACAAATACAATTGGTTTGGATCCAAAAGCAAAAAGTTTTGGTTTTTTTTTCTATGCCATTGCTTTCTATGCCACTGCAGCAAAAATGTCATAGGTCAGAGTTATATATTAAAGATGCTCTATGTTACCACTGCCTTGATCCAAAATAGATTAAATATAGGCTTCAGTTTTAAAGTGAAACCAGAACAAAGATTTGATAACTCTTGTATATTAGATTTTTCTCTCAGGAGATCCTGGCACAAACAGATCAAATCTCATGAAAGGTATTTCATGAGATAGAATTCTTATGAGAACCAGAAAGAAGCCATTCCAGGGTTTTGTTTAGGATGCAATACAAACTGAAAGCAGTAAGAATGTAGTGAATGGGAATCAGAAGATAATCTGTGCTGATATAAAATGTTTTATAGATTCAAGGTTCCATTTTAACCCACCCTGAAAATATGTATCCTATTAAATGGCACAAGTGTTTACCTCTGCTTGGATTATGTGAAAAATGTTTTTTAAGATGTAGCTTTCATCAAATTTACAAGATGGTACAAAATTTTAGAAATCTACATGACAGGTCACTGAAAAATGACTACCTGCCCCATGAAAAGTCATGACAGCTCAAAATTCGATTTTATCCAAAATCTGACAGAATTCTTATATATAAATAATGTAGAATTTCTAATTTAAAAATTAAATTTGAAAATACTTTTTCATAATTTCAAATTGAAATTGTCAGTCATTCGGAGTGAGAACATGGCTGGATTCCAGAACTGCTGCATCTTCAACTCTGCACTACTTTATCAGAACACTAGGTATACAACGGAAAAATTAAATATCCCTTATTTACTTATTTTTCCGGCAGCAGTACATGATACAGGACTGAAAGGGACTAATAAGATCAGGCCAATGCATTTTGTAACTGACAGTTTTGTGCATTAGTCATTCTGAAAGGTTTTCCTTGTACAAGAGAAGATAGGCCCCTTCAGACTGAGGCTGAAAGGTCCCCAAAATATACACAGCATAGTGTCAAACAAAAATATTAAATAATAGGTTGCTTGTGATAGTAAAGAAGAAAGAAAGCTCTCACCCTTATAACCAGCTGCATTTGTTTTCCAGTCATTAGCATTCAGATGTCCTGCACGTGAAGTCCTGACAATAATGTGCTGTACGTCTCTCCAGGTCAGAAATGGACTATGAAACAGGGGAAAGACAAAGTCACAGATCAGACATTTTACCAGGATGTAGGGATACAAGGTCATGTAAGCTGATGAGTATCCAAAGAAAAACAACCTACATTTATCTTCTCTACTTTCCTTTGCTCTATTCAAAATAACATGTTCCAATTTTACAGAAAAACTGTAGGAAATTATTTATACAACTGGGAGATTTGCCATAAGCAGACTGTAACAATATATGATAATATTCTGTTATATGAAACTTAAGGGAAGATGAATGAGTATATTTCACACAGACGCAATTTTTATGACCACCAACTACTGTATCTTAATGAGTGCAAAGGAGAAATCCAACTTTTGGCTTGCTGAAAAGCTCTGCTAAATCTCACTAACTGCTAGCTCAAACTGGAAATTCCTCTAGACTTTCAGTTCCTATTGAAGCTATTTCAGGTGCCTCTTTTGCTATTAATTTGTCTAAAACCCTGGTCTTGGAATTCACTAAGAGTCTGTGAGTATCTTGTAAGAATTCCAAGCAGTTGGATGGTTGATGAGTTGCAAGGCAAGGGCCTGATTGCACAGATATGTATTCCTTTAAGGGATTCCTAATAAACTGTCCACCTGGAAGGTGAAAGTAGATGCTGTTTCTATCCTCACTGTGATATTAATACACATTTATCTTCTAGGATTAGGATAAATCTTCAGGGACTGCAGTTTCCTCATTTCCTCTCTATCTACAACAGGGAGAATTTATTTTCTTAGAAGACAATCTAAAGGTGCCATCATACGGCTATCTTTTCTTTCTCCTTCCAATTTTTCAGCTTTTCTACTACTTGCAAGAAAATGAATAGTATTCTTTTTAAAAATGCAATGTAGTAGAGGAAACAACAAACCGAGCCACTAAGCAATGAAGAGGAAAGAAGTATTGTGATGCAGAACACCAGGCACTAACTACCATTCCCAGAGCATCATTACCTGTCCCTATTGCACACACTGCCACAATTCCCCTCAGTGGAAGACAGACCAAAATGAAGTTTGTAAGAACCAGAACTGGCTGCCTACACTGCCCAGAACTATGCAGTCATTGAAAACCAGGAAAACCTTGGTTCTTAAACCACATATTTAGATATTTTGTTGTATTTAATGAGAGCAGATACCTTCTCTCTCTGAGAAGGTATTAAATCTCTGAAGGTAATAAATCTCTCTAATTTTTTAAAACATCACCATGGCTATAGGTACTTGTTTTTCTTATGGTGCAGTTTCTCAAACTAGGCTGCTGGACTAGAATGACAGTAAGTGTTTATCCACTTGGTCTGGTAAAAATTACTGAAAAAAAAGATTAAAAATTAGTCATGGAATGTAAGGCACATTAAGGGCTTGGAAGATAGGATGTGCTTCTACGTGTCACATAACATACTATAGCCTTTTAAACAGCATAGCATTTGCCTGTAGAACATAATTTTAATAATCTTCTAGCTCTACTTTACAACATTCAGTTTATATTCATTCCACATCTCCACAGTTTCTGAAATGCATCCTGATCTCCTCATGAAGCAGTAATAGAAGGCTCTACCACAGAATCCACAGCCACAGAACAACACAGCATTTTGGGCTGGAAGGGACCTTTAAGCTTCTTTAGCCCAAACACCCAGCAATCAGCAGGAACCTGTTCAACTAGATCAGGTTGCTCAGAACCCTGTCTGGACTGATCTTGAATGTTTCCAGGCATGCAGCATCTACCACGTCTATGGCGATCTGTTTCAATGTTTTACTGCTCTTATTGTAAAATCAAGAAAAAAATACCATATTTTGCATTATCTATGTATTGGTTTTTAGGATAAAATCCAGACAAGCTGTCATACGACATGATGCATTCCTTTAGATGAACAGTGGTGTAGGCAGCTATACATCCACCAGCAACAGTGTTCTGGTGCACCTGTGTCAAATCTGCAGTGCATACAGAGATAAAAAATCAAACAAATAATAGCCTAACTTCAGGCTGATAATGACGAAATTGGGGGGAGAAAATCCCTGAGAGAAAGGTATCTGAATTATATCCTTTATTATGTCATCTCCAAAGGAACAATAAAATGAGACTGTCCAAAAGACAATGCTTACAGTCTGCTTAATAACAGCATGTAAGGAAAAGCAACAAAACCTTAGGTTAGTTGACACTCTTAGAACCAGTTTGACTGTGAAGATGGAGAAGGCTTACAGTGTCTTAGGTTAATAAAGGAAGCTATGGTTATCATGGTACCCAGGCTATTTGGCCTGTCTTGCACATTTCAAAAGACTGACTACAGGGACACTGCAATTTAGTGAAACTGCTCCTCTTCCTCCCTCCTCATTTTACTCTCAGAAGGAACTGACAGGAAAAAGCAGCTAGAATCCCTGCTCTCAAGGTGAACAGCCAAAAGCACCTCAAGAGTAACTTCAGAGACTAGCCTCTAAAAGCTGATGCTGGAAAACACCTGGAGAGCCAAGAAACTACAGGGGATAGAGCTGCTAAACTCTTAAAAGTCTCAGCTGAGAAAATGCCAGCTGAGATTTCTGAAAAGCTTATACAAGTTAAAGGCATTGTCCTGGCACCAGAACAACAGCTATCCACTTGTTTTATTTCTAGCTGTTGCTCCAAAGAACAGACATAGAAAAACTCAATGAAGAAGTTAAAAATCATCACAATCAAACATTTTTCTGTTTTTAACCTTGTTTGAGTTTAAGAAATGTCTGAATAGAATTTTCTTAAAACCTTTTTAATGCAAATTAAATGGAAAATTTCAGCCTGGATGGTTATTCTTTGGCAAATCTATATGTAACTCAAAATAGGAACAGGAACCAAAGTACAACCAGATCAATGTCAATACAATAACTGAAATTCCATAAGTGGCATAAGTGGTTAACCTCAAGAGAAAGATAGGTTCTAACATAAGCATTTATTAATGGTTATGTTTTTCAAATACTTCAACATTAAGAGCAAACTACTCAAAAAAATGCAAAGATTCAGAAGGAGATTTTTCAACTCACACTCTAGCATTGCCTTCTATAACAGGCAGTCAATCAATGGAGCAAAGACCTAGCTAATGCTGATGCACTTGGATGATATAACCTCTCCTCCTGCACTTAAAGTCTAACTATAGAAGTCACTTGGCAGCACTTCCTCAATTCACCTTAGCTGTCTCATCACTTTTAACCTCTGACTACATTTATGACAAAGCCCTCATAGCTTTGATAACACAGAAATATATTTCATGTATCTAAAATTGTAGACAGTGCACTGCTCTTCTCCTTTCTGTAAGAAAATCAATCAGTCTGTGAAGCATGCAAATATCTGTTCAGTTGCCAGAAATCCAAAGTATCTACCACTGACACTGTTGATAACTTACAGTGTGAACTCTGCTTTCCTTTATCTCAGTGATTACACTCGGTGGTAATGTCTTTTAAGGAATGCAGTACATCGTCACTTTTCTGTCACTAGATTCAGAATTCACTAAAATTCTTTAGTTCTTCCCAGCACTACCTTGTTCTAGCCTTAGTTTCATGTGAAAAAAGACAAATGCAGGAACAACATTGATCTGTTGGAGCAAATCCAGAGGAGGGCCACAAAAACAATTAGAGGGATGATGCACCTCTCTTCTGAGGAAAAGCTATTTTCTTTCAGAGAGTGGCTTTAGATTAGGTCTTTGCTTGCAGGGTGGTAAAGCACCGGTACAGGGTGTTTAGAGAAGTTGAGGGTGCCCCACCCCTCGAAAATGTTCCAAGGCCAGGCTGGATGGGGCTCTGAGCAAGCTGGTCTACTGAAAAGCGTTTCTGCTGATGGCAGGGGGCTGGGATGAGATGATCCTTAAGGTCCCTTCCAAATGAAATAATTTTAAGATTCCATATCACTCAAGTGAAGAGAATCATGAAAGAAAACAGCCTCTCACCAAGGACATGCCACTGAGTATACCACACAGTAAAAAGGTAGCAGACTAATACTTCCATTTCAGTTGCTGCTTCTTACTAATGAAACTTGTTTATATGCCACATGCTGGAAAATATGCATTGGCTTACAGACAGGAACAAGCAGTTCAATTGGGGATGTATAATGTATTCTTCTGTCAGCAACATAACGGTTTTTATTTAAATTTGGCTTCTTCAAAGGAACATGGCACAATGGTCTCTGGAACAAATATGGGGCCATTGTCTCTCCTGACTCTGATTTGCTCAAATCCCAAATCCAACCTTTTTATTAATGACAAAAACTATTTCTGCTAGCAACAGTAGATGATACTATGCAATGAAAACAGTTTACTTTTAGTATGAAAATTGCTGTCTCTGTGCACTAAATTGATTATACTTACTTTCTCATTTACAATTAGAAAAAATTGACATTATGTAATCATTAAGTGCAACACACAAGCAAGTACTTACTCATAGGACCTGACCAAGGTACTAGATATACTGGGAAACGTCAATTGGGTACAACTAGAAAGCAATTTACTACCTAAATGCCATAAGAAAACTGCAGAACATGAAAATTAAGAGATGTCTTTGTGTGATAGTTGCATATTTACAACCCTACATTGCACCCTCAGGGATTCCAAACAAGCAGTCCAAAATTCAGTTCTAATTCTTTGATTCCTGAGTGTAAACATGCCACTTTTATACTCAAATACTATGTCAAAAATAATAAAAACATGTTCACATTATGCACAACAACATCTTCACACACTTTGTTACCAGGATTTCAGAAGCAGATCCCTGTTGGAAGAAATTGCTAAGTGGAGGGTTCAAATAAGTAAGCAGGTAAGAGATCCTCCATTTGCCAATCCTACCATATGGGGCTTGTCAAATAAAGAAAGTGAAAGACTGTGGTGTAAATCTGTCTTGCCTTTTTTTTTGTTTGTTTGAATGTACCTTTGTGTGTGAGTTGAAGCAACCTCTTGGCTATTCTAACTCACACTCAGGCCATATTAGTACTCTGTTCAACTCACAATGTCTCCCAGGAATAGAACTTGGCTACTGGGGAAAACTGACTTCCATAGTATAAGTTATGTTTTCCAGCATGAAGTGGAATGAACCCGTACATTATTACAAACATAGTCAAGAAGTTTTCAGGACTAAGTGCTCTAATTTTTAAGCAGCTTGCTGTACAAAGAATTTAACTAACCTCACAAAACCTTTTTCCAACTTGTCTTTTTTAAAAATCTGACAGAAATACTGTCATTAGCAAAGGTACTAATAGGGAATCTAAGGAAGCATTTATGAAAATGCAAACTCTGTTCAAATCAAAATAGTTCCAGTAAGCAGTTACACTAAGCCACAGTATTATGTTTCCTTTATATCCCATTTTAAAAGTATTGCATAAAATACTTTGATGGCTTCAAAGCTTCTTTTTGCATACTTTCATTCCTAACATTTACTTAGGGTCACCTAAATCAGAAATTCAGAAACTGCATAAAATAAACTTAAAAGATGCCATACAAGCAAACCCTAGACATTAAAATTTAATACATCACAGTATGATCTCCCTATAATACTAAAGACTGTACTTCATAATCTATAATGTCACAAGATCAAAGCTTTCTCCAGCTGGTGAAGAAAACCAGCATGGGAAGCCATAGCATGAGAACTATTTCTCTCCATAGTTTCTCCCTTCTTCTTAACTTCCTCTTCTTCTTTCTTTTTTTTTTTTTTTTAATTTTTTTTCCCTGTTTTATTTAGTGGCTGTGGTCATCAGTAGTGGCAGATTTTAAGTATACATAAGACAGAAAAGTCAGTGAATGGAATACAAATGAAAAAAACACACATTTACGGTACTATTAATATAATTCCTTTGGATCTACTCAAATATACTGGCTAAGATCTAGAAACAGAACCTTCCATTTAATGAAATGGAACAGAATCTAAAAGGAGGCAAAATCAACACGTTTTCACTCTGAAATTCCTTTTAGTATCATGCAATGGAGTACTACAAATACAAAAGAGTTACTAGGATATTTAGTCACCAGCACATTTTGTCTCCATCACCACATATAAAGCTTTAACACAGTCTTGTCTTTATGCCTATTATAGCAACTATTAGCTCTGAAAAAAAATGCTAGTCCATATGCACTAATAGAGATTTCCCACTGGTATAGTCACTAAAGGTCACAGAGAAAAAAGAGTAAGCTTCTCAGTGTGTTTTAAGATGTCACAACCAGAAAGAGCTTTTGTTGTAGGTCTTGTAAGATATAACTTTTCTGAAACTTTCTACTACACCAAAACAAAAATAACCATTACTAATTTCAGTTCATTAAGCAAGAATAGTGAGAAAAATTTACAGCAAGTTGAAATGTACACACACAGTCTTATCTGCATTTGCAGATTATTTGAATGAACTTAAGGATTTTAAAACTGAGGTTACAAGGAGGTTTAAAAGTTTAAAACCTCCCACAATAACATTATATTAACTTTTAAAAATACCTTTTCTTTCTGATAACTGCATTAAGAAAACACAATTATAACAACATGTGCTGCACTACTTAAGATTATATCAGGTCTTCAATGACAAACTCTTATCCTTATAACTCAACAGCAAAAAGTATTCTATGCCAAATATTTGTTCAAGGTGTCTTCAAAAAAAGCAACATGAAAGATGGAAACTTAATTCTAGTGTTATGAGCTACATGCAATTTGAAACTATTATTGTGTGCAATTTTTTTACTTCCTTCAAAGAAAATGGCTGAGGCCACAGGAAAGTAGTTTTCTTCAGAATTTAATAGTATCAATCTCCTAGAACTTAAAAACATTGAGGATTTGGGGTGAAGCGGTCCATCTTAAACCTGTAGTTATTATCCAACAGAGTACAAAGTGATGCAAAAAGTTCTGAAATACAAATTTACCTGAATATCCCCCAAATTTCTGCTGCACATAAAGCACATTAGAGGTAAGTATTAGGCATAAATAGCCAAATCATGCAATTGAGAAAATGCTTGTAAGACGGGAATTTTTCTGAATTAAAGGTACAAGGACTATGGAGCTACACTATTCATGGTTTTAAAATCTGAGGCACTTGATCCATGTTAAAAAATAGACTTGTGTCAGCATGCAAAAGTTGAGATTTTATTTTTCATACTACATCAACTTATGTTCAGGTTAACCTAACACATCCCAAAACCTCTTTCAGTGTTCAAGAACAGACATAGCCAAGAGGAGCCCGGTGAATGATGGAGGTGACCTATAGTACCCTGCGGGGTACAGCAGATCTAGGCAGCCTTCTGAGTGAACTGTAAGACATTGTGAGGATGCTATACATCATTTAATGGAAACCACCAGTGCTCAACTTTGTTTCATGTTACTTCAACACTGAGTACTCCATCAGCATCTCCCCCATGTGTCAGCTTTCCCTCATGTGAAGTAAGCATGGAGATATTTCCTGGCATTAGAAGGTTACTCTGTATTATGACGAGAAAGGTTCCAAAGCACTTTGTGATGTCTGCATAGAGGTGCTGGATGAATGAGAAATGCTTATTTTTTGTTTCAGAAGATATCTCAGATCTTACTTTGCTTCCAATGCCAGGGCAATGATGCCTGCAGCCATAGGTGCAGAGGCTGAGGTTCCAGTATGGCTGTCTGTACAACGCTGCCTCAGGTCTGTAGTAATCTGGAAGAAATTCAATGTGTGAAATTAGAACATAACTTCAGAAATCAGAGCATATTTCATTTACTTGAATGAGTCACAGGTATGCTGAGGGTATTTTCTTCTTTAATAGCAAGGAAAGGAAGATAAATTATGTTAGATGCTCTGCACTTGGAGTCACTCGTGAATTTAGACAGTGTTCTCTATGTTGCTCCATAGCATGATCAACAAAGATACTTTTAAACCAGAAAAACATGCAGAGGAGTTTGAAACTGCACAACTGCAATTCTGCCCTTCTATTTGGATTTTCAGAAGACTTTCCCTCCAAGAATCTTGAAGTGCTTTACAAACAGGAAGGAACTAAATCTTATATAGAGGCTGCTTATGCACATTTTAGAGACTATATAGAGGAGGGTTTAATTAGGTTGTCTGAAGTCACACTGGAAGCATGTGACACAAGAGAATACAGTTTGGCTCATGCAAAGTATCCAGTTTAACCTTTCATTCACTCCTTATGCAATAAATCACATTAAATTAAACAGTAATACTTCGAAAAATCCTGATGTGATCACAAATTTGGCCCAGCCACCACCAGCCAATTAGATGTTCTCAGTTTTAAATTGTTGTATCTTATGTATAGATAATTACAAGCTGTGTATAATCTAACTGTATGCATGAACTCTAATGTGCAATACCAACTAGACTCACAACCTTCTACTTAGTGTTAGGATGTTTCTATCCAATAATGAATTTTAGACAGATCTCTAAGAATGTAAATCATGCACAAAAATGTGTTTATACTAAATCTTGCTTCTTTCAGGCAATGTCAATTGAAAGTGATTCTACTCTATGCTCGTCTTCCTGAAGAATTGGTTCCTTGCAGGAACAAGGCAGCAAATATAATATAATATAATTTTGTAATCTTTACCTACTGTCAATTTGTCCTACAATGTGAGTTTCTATGCCTGTAACTATGCCAGCCCTTTGAAGCTGCACTTGAAAACACCTAAAAGTTCTTTTCCGTAAGAGCCTATGCAAAATGCAGTCATCTACTGGCACCCTTGGAACATTTGCATGCTTTGAGCATTTTAATATATCCAAAGGCTGGAAACTTAGTTCATAAGAGGCTAATTATCACTGCAATAAAACTCAGTACACTATTAAGTCAAGTGCACTTGGTGTACCTTTCCTGAACAGCATGGAACTCTTCCAAGAAGGTGTGTCTACCTGTAATTGTTAGCTTAAAATATTCTAAGCCGTCATTGTATAAGACAAGAAAACCCTTCCAAGACTAGAAGAACTTCTAAAGTTATCTTACATCCAATATTTTTAACAAGCAATTATAAAAAATGGATAGCAATGCAAAGAGAGAAAGAAGTGTTTTGTGGAGTTACAGAAGTGTTTGTGATTCCACTACTCCACATTGAAAGCAAATAATTTTTATAACAATTTTTAGTCTACAAAGTGAGTTTCTAATATTTGGTTACTGCTTGTTCATTTACCTTAGAATACATTCTGCACTTACTGGACAGAAAAACAGAGAAGAAAAGAAAAAAGAAAGATATTCAGTAAAGAATTGCCAGGAAAAATAGGAAGGAACTCTGGAACATGACATTATACAACTGTAACCTATTCACTTTTCCTAAGTCTTGGGTAGGTATTTCTGTACATTGCAGAATCTCACATCACTGAAATCTGTGCTGTGTTACATGAAAAAAAATTACAAAAATTGAAAAAACCCACAAAACCAAAACAATCAAGCAAGCAAAAAAAACCCAAAAAACCAAAACCAAAACAAACAAAAACAAACAAACAAAACAAAAAAAAAANNCAAACCAAAACCTCAAAACAAAACAAAAAAAAAAAAAAAAAAATTAAAACCCCAGAAAATAATTTATAATTTAGTTCATTTAATTGTTGGTTGTAAATCCTATGCCACATCACTTCTTTCTGGTTTACTGCTGTGGTTTTTTGTTTCCTATTTGAATGTAGGAGTCTTACTCCAACAAGCAAAGTCATCTTATGATCTAATTAAGTATTGTTACTCTTCAAATTCTGGCAGAGTTGAGCTCCATATGAGCAGTCTGTCAGCTGCATATAAATTTATATGCGTAATAGAATTTGGATAATTTTAATTTAATAATAATAATAATCT
>VXBU01018253.1:120125-151651 GCA_013400315.1 Bombycilla garrulus | reverse complement strand
TATTATTATTATTACTACTACTACTACTACTATCTTGAAGATGTGTTAAAGTTATCACCTAACCGCATTTTTGCTGGGCAACCCCCATTTGTAGAAAACTACATCATATCAAGTTTGAACGACATCTGCAAAGTCATTAAGGCATCTGAGATACATCAGAGAAATCCAAGGTAGTCAGACCTAGAAATTAGGCTTATTGGTAAGTAATAAAGGAAAGTAGACAAACTTTGCAAAGCAGCGGCTTAGGAAGTTTAAGGCTATGGAAGGTAATCAATTGGGAATGAGCTGCCCTAATATAGTCTGTCCATTGGATTGGTAAGTAAGGTCTATATGAACCTGTCCACGGAATAGGGAAGCAATACTATGTGCACATAGAGAATGCTAAAACTGGCATGCTCCATTCTGGTATCCATACTAGAAAAAAAAATGCCAGAAAACAGGAAATGTTTCAGAAGGAACCAGAAAAATGGAGTGTGATTTGGAAATTCTGATTAACAGAAAGAAACTCAAGATACAAAACATTACTTTTAAGATTGCAGAATAGATTTTAAAGGACACTAAGTGGCACTTGCATTATTGGACAAAAGTTTAAAATGCAATATACACTTTAAAATTTCAGATAAACCTATGATGTTTTTGTCTGGTGACTTATTTAATGCAGAGAAATGTATTAAAACCAGACCACCTGTCTTCTACAAAGATGTGATGAGCCCTGCAAGAAATCAGTAATGAAATAAAAGAAAATTATTATTGTAACATCAAGGTGGGAGTGAAAATGATTGTATAGGAAATAATATAGACTCTGCTGGACAGACATAGAAGTCATGGAAGTTATGGACAGGGTATTTTAAGGATGAGTCTGGGAAACAAAGTTATTAGGTATTTTGACTTAAGTGAGTCTGGTAATCACCATCACCTGCATTCAAGAAAAGAATTCAGGCTGGAAGACATGGAGAAGCATCACTTTTAATGAGCAAGGAGATGGACAGACTAGTTTTTAAGTGGTCAGTGAGTGCAGCATGTCTATCACATCTAAATGAAGTTTGAAAGGAGACTGTTCTAAAAATATGACAGAAACAAAAAGGGAGGAATGGAAGGTATTTAAGATGAGGCACAGTTTATATCCAGGAACAAATGGGCAAAAAACTGCACATGAGGAAACCCTGTTGTAATCTCTAACCAATAGATTAATGTTGGCCATGAAATGTTTTCCCAACAGAATCAGACAGGAAAAAATTCTGATTTGCTCTAGAACATAAAATACACATGTATTTAAAGGGCACAATGCTGGTGGTGGTAGAAAACTCTGCTGGATCACCTATGTTGTCATTTCTTGTTTTATGTCCTATGTTCCAATTCAATTTATTCAAGAGATCATTTGGTCAAAATCTGTAATGACTTACATGTGGAGTTTTCTAACACCTAAGATACACCATTAGAACAACAAAAGAGGCATTTTACAGAAAAAAATGAAAGTAAGAGGCTTAGATGAGTAAATTATACTATTTCCAGTTATGAAGGTTGCTTTGCCTTGCAAAGACATGGACAGGAGATTTCAGTTAAGACTGGCTCTTCCCAAAAGATTAAAGGAAACCAGAAAATAATCAAGATCAGGAAAATAATCAGGAAAATAATCAGGATCAGGAAAACAGGGATATTGGTGAAGCAACAACTGGATGAAATTTTGCTGTTTGGGCTTATGACAAAAGACAGGTGCAGATGATTTTTAGAACTATGAGTATCAAGCCAATGGTGCTACGTCTTGTGACATCAGCAGGAAGAAATGCAATGATAAAATATTGAAGGACTTATTGAAGTTCTATTATGTAATCAGCATCCACCACTACTACAGAGCAAATCAAAGTTTAACTCGGTATGTTGAAGCATACGTACACAACTATATCTATATCTATATCAATATCTCATCACACGTTCAGACTTTATATAATAGATGCAACCAGAATACATAGTATATATGCGAATTATATAATAGATCAATGCCAAGACCTAACTAGATTACATCAGCATACTGCAAGTCATGTCTACTGAGACCATCCCCAAGCACAGCACTAATTCTCTGATCAATTTCCAACAAGTACTTTTTGCCAACTAATTTGAAATGTGCAGGAGGTCTCATACATGCAAAACATATCCACACATAATCACAGATATGCATAAACACAGATATGTGTTATTTAGATTCAAATGACAGCTGTACAAGGTGAAAAACCACAACACACAGTTTAAAAGATCATTTAAAAAATCTACTACATATCACTTGAAATGTATTAAAAAGAGCAATTTTGACACATTAGAAGTCTTCCAGCTGTAACTTCTACCTTTGATTTCTGAAATGCAATTCTCTCGTAAAATAAAAGAGAGTAATTCCTCATGGTGTAGGCAACACATCCCACTCAGAATGATGCAGAGACATGATGACAGGACAAATAAATTTAATAGAAACATCTGCAGTAGAACACTGGGTGCAAACTTCTGCCTATACACTTGCAAATGATGAGCAATCTCTTCCATTTTTGGAGCAGAAACATATTGTAATGATGATAACAATTAATGTGAAATCCTTCGTCTTGATTTCTCCTTTTCTTCCTCTTTCTTGCATGTGGGTAGGATGCTTGTAGTGATGGTAAGAGAGTCTTTCTGCTCCCAGCAAACACTTTGAACAAACACTCTGCAGCCAAAGTTGTTGAAGTGAAAGAGATGAGAAGCAGCAGTGATGATGCCAGGGAAGGCACGAGGCTGAGTTTGCGCAAGAGGTTCCAGCCACACAGCATCTGGTCATTAATGTCCATCAAACATTTTGGCTCGAGTCTAGCTCGCTAAACAGAGTGGTGTCACGGCAATAGGATGAAGGCCCCCGTGCTAAAAGTTTCCATTCAGATTTCTGTTCCTCTCCACCCTCTCTGGGTTATATTAAGGATGACCTGACCAGTTGCTGATTTATATATACTTCCTTATGTGTACTACAGAAACAACATAAAGCATGTATTGGTAAGACACTGGAGAGTGAGATAACCAGCTCTTTGAAAACCTCCAGCATAAAACATCCACAGTGGTCACATATCCAGAAACTTGACTATTAGGTCTTTGCCAAACAGCAGTGAGAGAACAAGTCTGAATATCTGAAATGTTTTCCTCTCCAAATGATGTTAACACTATCACAGAATACCAGGCTTATTTGTAAGAATACACATGAACCAGCCTGAATACTGCATGGCAGAGCCATGAATCCGCAAGGTCAACTCCATCAAGTGCTTATAGCATTGTGCTTATTGGCTGTGAGACACTGACAGGTATCTCAAAAAAAAAAACCAACTTAGATTTTATATTTATGAATCAAGCAAGGCTTGATGTGTTGAATACCTTTGTGTTCTCCATTTTGTCCCAGACTCAGCACAGTCCTATTACATGATTTGGCCACAATCATGTTATGTAATCCTAAGCCTGTTTGTCCTTAAACACAGGGTGAAATGTGACATTACTTACCCAATCTTCCCTTGAATATGTTACTTTTGGACATACCACCATTTGTTTGATTTTTTTTTTTCAGGCAAATTCTGCATGACTACAATGGATTTTTCCTTGATATTATTAGGTCTACAAGTTCTAATGCATTAGCATTTAAATCATAAACATCAAGAATTTTTCACATTTACGACTTCACTATTTTCAAGAAAAGGACCTTCTTAACTGAAAGCATGCTATAAAAGGAGTTCTATATTTTCATAGAAATTGTTTGATAGTAAAGTATCCAAGGCTTCTCTTTGAACTAAATTATGCAAATTTTGTAAAATTAAACTAAATACCCCTAAAGATGACATAAAATCACAGTACTTGTGACAAGTTTGAAAATTTGTTTCCTCTTCCATTACCTTGGCCCTGGGCAGAATTTTTAGGTATATTTAATTTACAGGTTCATTTCATTAATTCATTTATTCCTCAGTAGCCTTTCTTTAAATAGATTTGTATGTTTCAATTCAAGGTATGTATTGTCTCTGTATAATTCTACAGAAAAACTGCAGTCACCTTTATTATTTTCTGCAGGATTTGAAAGGTGTAATCATATTAGCTCCTCAGATTTAAAAATAATAATAGTTGTGAAACAGACAGCATAAACTCAACAATGGATGGCTGTTGCATCCATTTCATTTTTATGCAATGACTAAGGTAAATTTTAAATATAATTGAATTTGATTATGCTGTAATCAAAGTTATTATTCAGCACTACCTTTGACTTTCCTAATAAAACCAGACGGACATAATTTCTTTTTCAGACGTTTTCAAAAATTCTTGGCATTTCCCTTTGCTGTTCCATTTTAAAATTCTAACATAGAGTTCTGTGGGTACATGAAAAATAAATTAAGAATATCTATTTTCAAACTTTATGTAGGTCTAAAAGAAGGTTTTGCCAAATTTTCCCATCTTGATGTGTTCTGGGTAGCCCAAAATGTTACTGCATTCCATATCCATCTGTGCCCAAAGTTGATACTCCCTCTTTGAGACCTGGTGGCCAGAAAAGGAACAATGAGGTCAGGGTGTGTGCTGGTCCTTTTTTAAGGTTGGAGGCTTTCTGGAAAAAGTGCTCTTTCTCTTTTGTTCTTGCTGTATGAGCGGAGGTAGCACAAGGCAGAGAGCAGCTGCACCACCAAGCCAAGAAAACCAGAACAGCCCCACTCCATAGGTTCAAAGCAGAAGGGCACGGAATCCAAGTTGTCCAAACCCGCTGCACGCTATTTTTGCCAAAGAGAAGGCAAAGTCCCTCCATAAGTTCCAGATTTTGAGATAGTTCCAGCTTCCAGGGAATCTAGGTTTTCTTTCTGTTTTGTTCTTGTTCCCTGTTGGTTGATATCTGGGGGGAAGAGGAACATTTTTAATTGCAGAGGTTTGGTTTCTGTGCTGTTTTTATCTCTTTGTTCTCTCTCTCCACCCCAGGTTGTCTGTAGAGGGAGCCGTTCTGAGGGTAAGAGTTGTCTGCCACTTTCCCTTTATCTCTCCACACACGGTCGTCCATAGAGAGTGCCATCTTAGGGGAAGGCTTCTCTGCTGCTTTTATTTTTCCTGTTTCTGGGGAGTCCATGAGGAATCCATGAAATTCAGCAACATTATAGCTACTGATTATCACCATTATTTTTTGTCTGTTCCTGGTTTCATTTTTAAAGGACTGTTTTAAACTATTTTTTCACTTACACCTTCTTGCATTCATCTTTTCTAATTGGTGAATAGGGAGTGGTTAAAACTAAAAGGAGAGGTAACCCATTTTGGAGTGTCTGCCCCCTTTAATTGTCTTAAACCAAGATACAATGTTACTTTAATTTACTCGGCAGAAGCAATCCTAGATGCTATACTATTGTTGCTCAGTTCAATATTTCTGGAAAAGGAGAGTAAGGATCTGTACACAACATAATAAGCATTTCTGTTTGCCTATTATTATTATGACTCCTTTGGGAAATCTGTGTTTGGCTGAGTATACGATCATGACCTTGAACTATGAGCCCATTTCTGGGATATTTTGTCAAAGAAAATTCATCTTTTCTTCTTCCATTTGCCTCATCTTTTAAAATGACACAGCTTATGAAGTGTAAGGAATTATAGAAAAAAGTACCTTTATCTGAATACAGAAAGATATGGTTTATTAAAAAAGAGAACAGGTCATTTGGAAGTAATTCTTGATCTGAAAATAGTCTAACAGAAAAGGTGGTAATTCCAACATGCACTTACAATCTTTCAATCTANAAGAAGCTTTCATAGTCAGGCATAAAATATCCAAATATATGAAAACATTTATATCTATTCAATTCTTCATGGGCAACTTCAGGCAGAACAAAATTTGAAAAAATGACATAAATGCTAAATTGTAAAAATAATTTACTTGTGTCAAATACGACTTCTATTATTTCTCAAAAAAATATACCAAACTTTTTCTGCATTATCAGAAAAAGCCTACCTCAGAAAACTACATATTATGTTTCCACTACACACTGGTGCTTATTTCACATACAGAACAATGTGCTGGTAAAATGAAATTCATCTGGGTTCTCTAGGGTATCTTCTCATATTACTGCTATAATAATAACAGTGGAACAATAATGTTTGTAGGCAAGATCTATGGTCTTTGCAAGTTATTCCACATATTTATCCCCAGTTTGAGAACCTGAGATTTCAATGAGGAAATGGCTGAGTCCTTCTGGTACAGAAATTCAGGCTGAACTTTTCACAGTTGTCTTACCTACAGGAAACATGGCATTTAGCCAAACACATATATGTGTTTAAACAGAAATTTCTTGAGCAAGATCCCCTGCATCCTTGCAGTTCCATTAGTGTCCCACTCATCACAGTATTGTAACTTCTCTGAGATCTGACATAAATAGTAAAAGAACCATAGGTATGGACCTTTTCTTGTCCCCAACTCCCTATTAAAATCATCAAACTTACATGAAGAAATCATGTGAAACAAAGCAAAACATAAATGAAGAAAGAACAAAACACAGTCAAAGGTTTTGTTTTAAAATTTCTTTGCAACTCAGATTTGATGAGTTGGCACTGATGTGCAAAGTAGCATTTCTCAGTCAATTTATTTCTAATTACATCACTATCTCAGAGCAGCTTTAAAAGACACTGAGCATGATGTATAGCAGTTGAAAATGAAAAGAGCTGACACTTAGGTAAGACTGACAATCAGGTCACTACAAAAGAAAAAAATGGTTTTAGTTTTATGCAAAAGAAGTTTTCTTCCTTCCTTCCGAGTCTTTTGGCTTTCCCTATCCTGAGCACTTGCATGCACAGAGGTACCCTCACACGTGCCCATGAAAGCAGATGCAGGCGATGCACTTTGAGGCCAACCTACCATTCTGATGCCGTTCTCAAAGGCCTGACGTGCTAGCGAAGCCGGTCCATCCACAGTCTTACCGTCGTCATCAGGCCCCCAGCTGGCACTGTAGATGTGGATGTGCTGGGGATTAAGGCTTAGAGACTTTGCTTCTACCATATCTGTCACGTCTCCATCCAGCATCCGTACACCTTCAGAATGCAAAATACAATGAGCTGTACAGACAAACTCAAAATGTTTCTTTCCTCTGCCCCAAAGAAAATTGGTGTGTATGACACTGAACTGAATAATTGTAAGAATTCCTACTGTTATTAAGGAAAAGAAAACACCAAAAAACTGTTTCGGTATCTGTTTTCCTAATGTCTCTAGATGGAAAAAATATAAAAATATATTAACATTTTCATCTTGAATCTTCAAGTTTTAAAAATTATATATAAGTAATTTATCCACTACACAGCCTTGAAACTTCAACAACGAAGTTTTAGGCTAAATAAAATTTTAAAAGATACTTGAACCTTAAAATGTTTTCATGTCACTTAAAGATAACAATTGACACTCTTTCTCCTTTTATACTGCAGTGAAACTGCAGCACCTTCCTTGAGTCATTCACAGTTTTAATCATGTTAACAGATGTCATAAAAGGATCCCTACAGACAAGTAACCTTGGCATCACTGTATGAGGCTGCAAGAAGAACTGAGGAGAACTCCCTTGTGTACAGAATGATTACCACACGCTGTAGCACAGCAATTACAAGAGGTTATTAACAAACACGTGATGTTGTTCAACCTGAAATTACAATATGGTAAACATCCTTCTCTTGCAGAAAAAGCTTTCGTGATGTATAATCTGAAATTCTTATGTTAAAAGAATCCATTCATGAAGGTTTGGACAAGTCAATGTGCCAGCAATTCATGATGTTTTAAGTTTACTAGACTGAATATAGTATGCTAAAATCTGAAAACGGAGAAAATATGGAAGTTGGTTTTTTTTTAACTGTGAGATTTTGTGGTTAAATGTGAGAAAACAACCAATGCCAGTTTTAACCCAACCAAAAAAAACGACCTACACACAGCTAGTGTGACATGTGATCAAAGGGAGGCTAAATATTAAACGAAAATTTAATAAAATTGTATGATAGAGGGATGATCACTTCCACAATTTACAAGTTAGATGATCTTTCCCCTTTAGAAGGCTACTCCTATTTATAAGCCAAATTTACATATTTTTAATTACAGACACATTGCATTTTCCTTATGAGCTCAGATTAAAAAAACTTGTGTATTTAGCAAGACTTTAACTTCCAGTTAACAAGAGGCATAGGGAGAGCTTTGCTGAAAAAAGACATTTTTTCCTCCTTACTCAATTTGACTCAGAAATGAAAAGTGATTGTATTTCTCAGTTCACACAAAAGTTGCCTATGTTTTGTGAGATAATAAACTTCTACTGTGATCCCAGTATGAACTTTGCTTTATAAAAAAGAGACATTAAACCAACTCTGGGATTCTAGGATTTTATTTTCTTCTGCATAACCACAGAAAATTAATGATGGGTAAAAGCTATGTGCTCAATTCCTTTACAGTATATTAAAGTATCTCTCAAGCTTGGAATAAAGACAATAAAGGTATACAAGTTTTGAAAGAAGCATAAAGATTTCCTTTATGACTTTGTCAGCAAGACTAAACATTATATTCAACCAATGAATAATAACTCCAAATGCTGTCACTGGCATCTAAAGTAATTCAAATAATTCACTTTTTTGTTTGTTTGTTTGTTTTGGGTTTTTTGTTTGGTTTTTTTTTGTTTTGTAACGGTGAAGTGGTCTACTTTTAAACACAGACAAAGCTGTGACTTAGGTGTTGATCTCTGGAGCCAACAATGGACGGACATATTTCAAAGCTGTTGGCCAAGGCCAACTGTGTGAGGTTCAGCCAGGCCAAGTGCCAAAGCCTGCACTTTGGTTACAACAACCCCATGCTCCACTACAGGCTGGGGACAAAGTGACTGGAAAGTGATCCAGGGACAAGGACCTGGGCATGCTGCTTGACAGCCAGCTAAACATGAGCCATCAGTACAGCCAGGTGGCCAAGAAGGCCAACTGCACCCTGGCCTGTGTCGGGAACAGTGGCCAGCAGGATGAGAGAAGTAATTATCCCCCTGTACTTGGCCCTGGTGAGGCTGCACCTAGAGTTCTATTTCCAGACTGGGCCCCTCACTTCAAGAAAGGCATCAAGGTGCTGGAACATGTTCAGAAAAGGGCAGTGCAGCTGATGAATTGTCTAGAGGGTAAGTCCAGTGAGGAGCTGCTGAGGATGGGGGTGTTTAGCCTGGAGAAAAGGAGGCTCAGGGGAGACCTTGTTGCTCTCCACTATTGTCTGAAAGGAGGTCATGGTAAGCTGGGGGTTGGCTTCTTCTCTGAGGCAACCAGCAACAGGATGAGAGGGCATAGTCTCAAACTGCACCAGGGGAGGTTCAGAGTGGACATCAGAAAGAATTTCTTCACTGAAGGGGTTGTTTAAGCAGTGGAGCAGATTGCTCAAGGAGATGGTGGAATTGCCATCCCTGGAGGAGTTCAAAAAACAATAGGACATGGCACTTACTGCTGGGGTCTAGTTTCCATGGTGGTGGTGATCAGTCAAAGGTTGGACTTGATGACCTTGGTCTTATTGAACCTAAATGACTCTGTAATTCTGTACAAGGTGACTTTGAACAACAGATCTCTCACTGGATATTTGCAATGAAAATAATGATCTCTCCTCCTTTCTTCCTGCTTTCCTGTCCTGCGCAACCCCTGCCCCCCGCAAATGTCTGCAGTGGTTAAGTCTGCTGACTACACATCCTCCAAACAGCATTTGGCATGTGGTGATAGGAAAACAAAAGCAATCTAAAATCAATTAGCAGACTGTGTTTGCACACTGCTCCAAGACAGAGCCCTATAAACTTTTTCTAACATTTGCAGTAATTGCAAAATGTAAGTGGCTTTTTACTCAGAACAAATTTTCAATGAATCACAGGAAACATGCAAAACAGCTGAAAGGAAGTTTTCTTTTTAAACTTAAAGAAACAGCTGAACTAAACCTCGTCAACTGAAGACAATATACTGTTGTTCCATAATTCAGTGTAACTGTTTTCCCATCAGGACTTGAGCCCAGCCAAGTAACTAAGCACCAAAATCCCCACAGATGTTTTACAACTTCCATAATCAGTTTGCAATAATAACAGCAAGCTAACCAAGCCTTCCTATAAAAAGTCTCACAAGCTCTGTATGTGGTAATTTGTTTCGTGTGATTATTGCAGAGTTTAAATCTAAAAAACAAGGAAAAAAAAATCCATTCTTTTGTTGCACTGGTTTCACTTTTTTTAGTGAGAGGGATCTGTAGCTTAGCTACACAGAAACTTGTATAATCTTTTTATAAGAAACTTGTCATAACCTATAAAAAGCTGAAGACCCAGATTGCAATTTAATTAAAATTTTCTTTTCTACAGGTTACATCTCTACTTACAATTTTAAAAGAAAGCTCAGACTTTCTAAGAAACTTGGTCATCAGAGATTCTTAAATGTTCAGAAACGAGACACGAAGTACAAAAACATTTAGAAGTAAATTATTATTATCCATTATTAATGGATATGTTGTTAATAACTTCCCACCAGAAAGATCATTAACTGGATTTGGTTAACTGCCAGAATTTTATGGCATATTGATGGGACAGATTTTTTTTTCCCTTTTGCTTGATATCCTTAGTATCCCTTATGTGTCCAGAAATGCTTTCTGGTTTGAAGTAAAAGATACTTATCTTGGTGGAGCAAATCCAACATCATTGTAAGCAGGTGCTCCTCTATATAAGGAGAATGTAATTACTTTACGTCAACTCTAGTTTATTCCCCAAGAATATCTCAGGAGGGCCTTTAAATCCCTGGGAAACAAGTGAGCTGAATACTAGTTCAGCATGATATGATTCAAAAGTTTTACACTCTATCTGGCCCGTAGAGAGGGAACACAACCACTGTATATATTCACATGTGTAACTTATAGCTGTTCTGAGGGAAAGGAACAAGGCATGCCAAGCAGAGGTCAGCAGCAGCAAAGCTCTTAAACATATTCACGTAGCTGAAAAAGAAGCTTAACCTACCTTCCCTGGTACTTCCTCTTAACTCTGATTTTCTGCAGATTATTTGTTGAGCTTCTTGAAGTCTTATTTCCAAAAGCTGATCCTTTTAAAAGGTGGCACCTCAAGTGAGGTGTATATGCTGTTACTAATTTCCAGCTTTTCCAGCTTTCTTTTAAGAATAAATAATAAAAAGGCACATGTATCTAGTCTTTACTGTTCATATTACCTTCATACTTTGTCCATCTGAATCAGTTTTTACACTACATTTAGAAAACACTGTGCGTCAGCTAATAGGCCTGGAGAGTAGTTATTATTACTGCTTAATAATCAATAAATTATTAAGAAGCCACTGTTACTTCTGGAGAACTTTTCAAAGCCATGTCAAAGCTGTTTCAGGTTGTGTGATTATTCCACTCAAAAATGAAACTTCTCTAGTAGGCATCTCTTATTGCCATCAGTGCACTAACTCTCTTTTGACTCTAGTTTGACAGCTCAACAGATCTGATATCATAACTGCTGGTACATGATTTAATGCCATGTTCACATGAGACAAACTGTTCATCTGTCACAAACTCCCTCAGAACTCCCAGTTCTGATTTTCTAAACCACTGACAGGGTAGCTTTGTGCAGGAAGGCTCTTCACATGAGGGGATTTTTTTTTTTCTGCATCACTGTAACCATCCTGGATCTGGTATTGTCTACTCTAATTTTGTTTACCCAGCAGGAAAACAGAAAGCTGATGTGAGGATGATGTTGTGTGCTTCGGGTACTTTGAAATGTGTCTGTGCTCACATTTGATTTGGATCAAACTTGTACTGATCTAGCAGAGAATAGATGCAGTACTTCTAATAATGGAAACAGTCTCAATTCTGCCTGCTCATAATTTTGAACTGTCCTCTGATGTACAAATAGGTAAGCATGTTTCTGTTTTCACAGATGGGCTCTATTTTAGGCTCTGTTTCAAAAGGCAACAATTAATTAATTTGAGCTACAAGTCTTTCAGCTGAAAGCCAATATACCAATACCATGACTTCAACAAAAGTTCAGAAAAAACTTCACTAGAAGTATTACAATCTGTCACAGGCAGGCTACATCCCAGGAGATATGTAGATGACATCTTGATAATCATTGCCACAAACTAAGCTAAAGACATTAATTGAACAGCCAATGACTAAGAATTGACAGAAATTGAATGAATGAACTCTTGGCTGAATGAACAAAAAAATGTGATCAAACATTGATTTTAAGGCAATAATTTTATCACCCATGGGGATCAAAAGATTTTCACCAACCACAAACAACAAAAAAATGCATTATGTTTTGAGAGTGTTTCATTTGGGATCAATATGCAAGGCAATATTACTGATGTGTACTTTTACTTATGATTTGTCAAAGTTCATCACTTAAGAGCTCTGAATCTGTGAGAAAACCCCAGTGTCCTAATTCCAGGGTCATGTTTTCGTCAAAAGTCTGATTTTCTATTTTTTGATGTGTACTGGGAGGCAGTGTTCCAGAGAGCACTGCAGAAGGGCCACCACAGACAAACTCCTTCAGTACAGAAATTGAACAACCACTCTACAACTGAGCTTTACTAGCTAACACAGTGAGGCTTGTTCTACAAATCTCCTTCTCTTGTTCAGAAAGGTTTGAATGCACCATTTAGCACAAATGGCTCTTTGGTTCCATTTTTTTTTTCTGTGGGAGATTGTTTCACATACCTCCAATCTTGGCATTAAAGGCGATTCCTACTGTGCAGTGTGAGTTGTTTGCCGTGGCTGCCACTTCTCCAGCACAACGGGTTCCATGCCTGCAGTCAGACAAACATTTTTCCAAGTAAGCACAAACCATTGGGATTAAAGGCTTTGACTTTGCTTATTCTCAGGTGCTAAATGAACAACTATCCACCATGTCTTGCACTATTTAACCCCTCACAGAAATTTATACTCATGTTACAATATTCCTCTGAACGTTTTAACATTACCACAATCACTTTAAACTTTTTGTGCCTACTGGAAACACTCACAGTTTGTATAAAGACATACAGTGATGATACATTATTCATAGCAACAGAAAGCAGTCTTAGATAACGGTTCTCAATTTTGAACAAAATCCTACATTTAAACAAAACAGTTGTCCGGAATTCTCTAACAACCACTCCTATTGCTAGTATGTTTGTGTTCACCCAACCTCCAGCACACACAATATGCCATGAGGAAGATGAGGCTGCACTAATGCCCACGCTGCTGTTTAGAGGTGAGATTAAGACTGTATGCCAGATATGCTCAAAGCTGAGGCATATCTTGGTCCTGCCTTGGGCCAACCCAGCAAGCCTGCTTGCCTTTCTGGGAGCAATGAAAATGCCAGAAGCACCCTTCACATCAGGGGTATGCTCTGTGCCTGGAAGCAGAGCTGAGCTGCAAGTGTTCAATTTCAAGAAGTTGCTGAAGGAAAACAGGAAATGTCCAGTGTCTGCTCATCCCTTTCCCCACTATGCAAAGCAACAGTGGGATTATTTGCCTAGCCCTGATCTATGCATTCTACAAGGTGACGGTGGCCATCCATATTGTCCCCATGGTAGGAAAGCTGCCCCTATGTTTTTTGGGTTTTGCCTTTAACATGGGTTTCAAAGGGTGTTTTCTACAACAGTCATGTCTTTATCCTTGTGCAGTTAAGCAGCTCCACTGCAGATATAAAGTGACACAAGCAAGATGGAGGGAACTTTAGAGAGGTGTTATGAAGGGGAGATACAGAGTTTCAGATCAGACAGCAAAAGAGATGGGGAGTTGATAAGACATAGACAGAAAAATAATATAAGGCTTGGGTAGCCATAGCCAAAGAAGTTTAAGTCAAAGGGAGAAACAGAAAACTACATAGCAAGCACTTCAGAGGAGGCTAGCTGAGATCAGCTGTGTACACAGACACTCTTCTCCTGGTGGCTGACAGACTTGACTGCAGACACATCTGGAGAACACAGGTGCTTTTTAATTAAAGTTGAAGCTCATATTACAGACAAGAATCACTGCTGTTTTTCCTTGGTACAGCTTCTTTGGGGTAGATTCATTCTTTATTTCATTACTATTAGAGTAATTTTTCCCCCTTACCCTTTTAGGACACTTAGACTAGAGACACTAAGATGACTTTTTTGGAATGAATTAATGAAGAACAAGAACAACAACAAACAGGACTAGGAAAATAGGAGACTAAACCAAAAAATAAGCAATATAAATGATCATTGCTAAACAGCAAAAATGTCAAAGAATATAATTCATTTTATTTTACAAATAGGATATACATAACCTATGAGAAAATTATGTAATCTTAATTCACAAAATCAAACTGACAAGTTTGAAACTGATTAATTCTAAAGCTGGCTCAAGATTTCACAATCATATTACCTCAACTAGTTTCCTATAGATCTGTCACAATTCATTATACGGTTGCCAAACTTGACCAGAGAATTTTTCAAGTTTAAATTTAAAGTTTATTTTTCATATGAAGACTAATTTTAAAGCCTATTTCTTCTTCATTTGAAAAAATCCTGTTTGACTTTAATTGGCAAATAAATGTCTTATCCATTCATAGAATTATTTTGAAAAGCCTTAAGTAAATAATTCAAAAATCACAGATGAAAACAAGTTTTGAAAAAGATCCTTCTTTATTTTCAAGTACTTTCAAATAGTCTTCTGGCTCTGTGTTCGAAGTAATGTCATTTAAAAGTGTCTTAATACTTAAATGAAAAGACCCGTCTTAAAAAGTTTTACAAGACATTATATCCAAACAACCTTTCTTTTCATTATGATTTTGTTAGGTGTCACATGCAAGTTTTGAGGTGTTATCACTCAAACATCAAAGCACATACTCTAGAAATGTAGAAATACCTGCAGATATCAGCTTAGTGCATAGAATTTATAAATAAATCATTACTGTCTGGTGAAAGGCACGTGGCTAAACTGCAGCATCCCAGATGCAGACTGTATTGCCAAGAAATCCCTCATGGGTACCAAGTTTGGGAAGAAGTGATGGGAAGAAGGTCTTTCAGTAGAATGAATGGATAGAAGCCACACCTGGCTGAGGGAGGCTGCCTGGAGAAGAATGGAACAAACAGCTTGAATTTCTCCTTGGCTCCAAATGAAGTACATGGATACCTGCTACTTTGATAGCTACATCCAACAGGCCCTGTCAAAAGGATTAGATTTCCACTGTATCATCAAACATGCTGGTTACTCCTAGGCCAAATAATGTGCGCAATATCAGTTTTGCTAACACCTCTTGGGATGCCCTTTTTCTCGGAGGGGAAAACTTCCTATGCATAAAGACAATGCATTAGCACTTAGAAAAAAAAATCCAACCTAGTCATTATTACAAATTAGAGCAGAATCCCATGAACTAAACTATGCGCTTGGAGGGGATTGAAAATTATAGGAATAAAGAACTCTACATGTTATAATGATTTTTGATCCTATGGGAAGAGAAAGAATAGAAATTTGGATAGCTATTGGTATTTTTAGGAAAATAACTGAGTTGGAATTTATGTTTTGCAAAACTGTTCTTTAGTTAAACTTTCAAATGTTTCCAAAGTTGCCTCTTAAACTGCAGTATAATCCTCAACAGGAAATGTGGTATCTGAAGGGTTACAATGTAATAACAGCTGGAGAACAAAAATATTTAACAGCAATCATCAGAAATGCAGCTTACTGCATCCCAGACAAATGTCTTATATTGTGCTGAAAAATATTATTTTAGAGCTGTTCATATATACATGTTCTCTAATAATCTGGACAGTGGAAAACACTTTCCAAATTGACACTAGGTTGGGATGCTGTTCAAGCACATCTGAATAAGGGCATAAAAGGAACTGTCACACTTTAAAAACATAGGCAAGCAAAATATCAATCTTTTGCCCTTAAAATATAATCTGCTACAGCTGAAAAATAGCAATAATAAAGCTACTTCCCAAAGGAGAGATATTTGGATATTAACAGTGGAGAAAGATGACAGAGTAAATATGAAAAACAAGTTACACAAGTCTTCGATGTGAGATATCAAGAAAAATGCCAAAGACCTGGGTGTCATCACAGGCAGGATACTGTTTCTCAGCATCATGGTGTTGTAATGTGGTTACAGCACAGGACTGGAAGATCTCCAGTCAATGTCCCCAGGGCTAATGATTTTTTGCAAGATTATGGGAAGTTGCTTTTAGAACAACTTGAAAATATCTCATCTATTTCTCACAAAATCAAAGATGACAGCATTAAAACAAACACATGGAACACTTCACACGTCAGACACGCAAATTTTAAACTTAACAGCATTGGTAACAGCAATGCTGACTTGCCACTCTCTTAGCATTTGTTAGCTATTAGCAGTTAATTTGTCACAAGTGTGAAGTTCTGATACAAGCCTAGGAAAGGAATATGCCTCTACAATTTAATTAGCATTTTACACTTTTGTTTTTGTAAATGGGCAAATTAACAATATATAGAGCAAATATGCCTTTTTTCTTTATTTTCAAAACAAACAATGAATAGATGGTCTGATGGAGCCAATGAAATAAGATGTAGAACAAAAAATATAAAATAAAATCAGCAAATAATGTATTTAGCCAAGTATATAGTTTAATATATTAGGAATAAAAAAATTTTTTTACTGATGTCTTAAAATACTTTAATCCAAGGGAAAATCTTTTTCAGCCTCTTTTCTGGATGGAAAAGAAACATTGGTGAGAAGAAATAAAACCTGGTGAGTTCAATTACCAGGAAACAGCAAAACTTTCATCTGAGCTATTTTTCTCATACTGCTTTTCATACTAACTGCACAGTAACCTTCTTAAAGTGGGCAATCCAATTCTTGTTCTTAAGTCACTAAAGCAAATTGCACATAAAACCTGTATGGTTTAGTTCCTGTGCTCTGGAATTAAACCTGTTCAACAGTAACATCAAGGCTTGTATTACCTTGGGAGAGTATATGACTACCTAGACATACCTAATGAAAAGCACTACCTTGTCTACTTTTAAAAGCAGAAAGCAGATCAGGCTGCCTAGGCTTCAAGACTCCTCTTGCCACATAAGCAAAAAGTTCTTTTTATAACCAAATGCAGGTCAGTTGAAAGGCTGTATAAATGGTGGAAAATCCTAGAACAAGGAAGTTACAAGAATTTTGACAGTCTCCTTATGTACAGCCTAAAGAACAGAGGAGAAAAGGAGGCTCAGGGGAGACCTTGTCACCTTCTACAACTCTCTGAGAGTGCAGGCAGGGAGTTGGCCTCTTCCCCCACGCAACAGCAACAGAACAAGACAAGGGAGTTTCAAGATGCTCCAAGAAGGTGCACTAGGCTGGACATTAGGAAGAATTTCTTCACAGAAGGAGTGATGGGGCATTGGAATGGGCTGCCCAGGGAGGTGGTGGAGTCACCCTCCTTGGAGGTGTTTAATAAGAGACTGGATATGGCACTCAGTGCCATGGTCTAGTTGACAGAGTGGTGATGGATCATAGGTTGGACTTGATAATCTCAATGGTCTTTTCCAACCTAGTTAACCCTGTGATTCTCTAGCACAAACACTTGGGAAGAACCAAATACCTGTCTACACTTTTCTCATTCTTAATCTCTGGATTAGATAACTTTATCACTTTACTCATGACATACAGAAAAAAGGACCAACAAAAGCCTAAGTTCAAATTTTGGCTAGCAAAATGGTAAGGGAAGCAACTACATTACACATCTTAATGAAAGAAAAGGACAAAATCAGGAATGTGTTTTTAAACAAGGAAAAAAATTGAAGTACGTTTTAAAAATAGTTAATTTAGCTAATTCTTTACACTTGGGATTACCTGGTTCAACACAAAAATTAAATTCTCTATTCCAGTCTGCAACAGTCTCAGTGACTGGAACACAAACCTAGAACTGAAGATATTGCAATACCCTAATAATATTACTTGCTTAACTTTGAATAACAGCAGGGTAACACTGTACTCTTGCCTAAAAAATAACAAATAGAATAAACCACTTTGCCAGTACATCTCCTCTATGTTTGGGATGCTGGCTCTCTCCCACATATTAATACTGCCCAGAAGATGACAGCAGTAAAGTAACCTGCATTGGGTCATTCAGGCCTTCAGGTGTCTCTGGCTGAAATCCACAGTATTTCCACAGGACAGAAACACCTTGCTTCTTTGGGGTGAAGAAGGAATAAAGGTGGGTATATGGCTGCCCCTCAATAATTTTCTTGTAAAGCTTGACACAAACTGTCATTAAGCAAAAAGATATAAAAAGCAAAAATCTTTGCTGACAGCATCTTATACTATTTTAACAATATTTTACTTCATTTTAATTTACCCTTGTTCATCTCAAAAATGAAATATTTCTACCTGACATAAGTATACTCAGGATGAGATTTGGAAAATGATGCCTCACTGTAATTCTTCGCATAAAAAATAAGGATAATGAGCATAGTTGAAGGTTTTGTTAATGTATTTTGAGTCTAAAATTAATCCTAATTTGGGAACAAGGCTTCAGATTGCAAACCAAGTTAGTGTCACTCCCAGCGTTACTTTACACAAATCAGAAACTCTAGGTATGCTTTATGAATGGTTCCTATTAATTTAATCTTCTGGTTTATTTCTTCTTTTGCTTATGAACTGCTATCAGTGTTTCTGAATATATGGCTATCTAAAGTCAATGATCTATTACAATTTTCAATAGTCTTTGAAAGCTTTAGAGCATGAACTAGAACATGACAGTTATTGTTTTGGCTATGCCATGTATTTGCTATTCCAAGGAAAGTTCACCCATATTTACCCAAGATGTTCTTAGAAAACACAGCCTTGTACATTATGAACAAAGCTTGTTAAAAAGCTACTGAACATTCCAAATGTACTACCTACAGTGAACACTCTTGTAGTTTGGAAAGGTTACTATATACTGGCTGCACTATATTATCTGGACAGTGAGAAGAGCTTTGCTTGAGATGGATACAGTTTGTATGATGAAGCAGTTTGTAATCTGTTTTTTTTAAACGTGATTAAGTAAACCAGGCAAATTTGATTTTGCACTTGCTTGCATTTCATCACTTTTACTATAACATCTAAAGTCTTACAAAAGCAATACTTTCTGGATGTAAGAAGACACTTCTATTCTCATTCTACTGAAGAGGCACTGAGAGTTTGAACTGCAAATCTGAGACTAAAAGAAACACCTCTACTAGAATGCCACATCTTAATAATAACTTTTGGAACAAATATTTAAATTCTACACATTTTTCTTTGTTCTGTAAGCAAATCACCATATAACATATGTAAACAAAGCCAGGAATAAAACTTTGCACTGCAGTTTCTTGGCAACCCTGCAAAAGCTAGCTAACTACATTTAAGCCAGTGAGAGGCTGGAATATTTTGAAGAGAAGCAATAATGTTTTCTTCCACATTACTGCTTGCCTACTGTAGAGGTTTTCCTTGTGAATTAAAAGACTTGATACCACAACCTAATTGAGCATGAAGAAACCAAGTGATGTAATTTATTTGGTTTAAGATTTTCACCTATTTGTTCTTAGAGCTGCCAAGTTGATTTCTAAGGTTTTCAGGGGTCCTTAACCTGCTCTGTAGATAGTTTCCCATGTACTTGAAATGGATATACAAATATGTTTCATATGTATCTGTAGATACCACAAATTCCTCTAACAAAATGTATCTGCTGTTGTTACATGTAATACCTGAAATCATATGAAATAAAGGAACCAAAGCAGTGAAGTTGGTTTTCTGTTTTTCTTCTTTTTTTTTTTTTTTTTCCACCTCCTTTGCCCTGCCAGTTCTGATGCTTTACAAAGACAATGGACCAGCACAGCAACTGTGGGATCAGCAACTCCACAACAGCTCCATGTTTGAGTACTTCCCCGGACTGTAGGGACCTTATACCATATGTCTACTACATATGCAAAATGTAGCTTACACCACCGGAGATCCTGTGGTCAACTTCACAGTGAAACAGGTTGTAGGAATAGTCCTTCAGATATCTGTAGCCATAAAGAAGCCTTCCAATGCTTTTTTAGTTACTAAACTCCTGAGAACTAGTACATTTTTAAAAGACTGAGATATTCACCCTGGCAGAGCTAACTCCCACCCAGTCACTTGCTCCCTCCTTCCCATTGGGATTGGTGGGAGAATTGAAAGAGTATATGAGAGAAAAACTTATAATTTGAGAAAAAAAACCAGGAAAATAAATAAAACACAAATAAAGGAAAATAAATAAAACACAATCAAGTGAGCCATAGGCAATTACTCAGCATGTCCCACAAGCAGACTTAATGCCCTGACACTCTTCAGTCAACATTTACTTTGGCAATAACTCCCCCAGCTTTAGTATGGAGCATACTGTTACATGTCATGGGTTATCTCTGATCAGCTGGAATTCATTATCCCAGCTGTGTCAGTTTTGAGCCTCTTGTCCCTGACCAGCCTTCTTGAATGAGAAGGCAGTGCGAGAAACTGAGAAGGACTAGGTGCTGTGCAAGCACAGCTCAGCAGTAGCTAAGATATGCATTATCAACATGTTTTGGTCACAAAATTAAACACAGAACAATGACTTAAACATGTGTTCTTTCACAGAATCACAGAATCACAGAACCATTTAAGTTGGAAAAGACTTTCAGGACAAGTGAGGTAATCTCCGACTGATCACCACTACCTTGTGAACTAGATCATGGCATTAAGTGCCATGTTCAGCTGTTCCTTTCTGAATGCCTCTGGGGAAAGTGATTCCATCATCCCTCTAGGCAGTCTGTTCTAATGTTTAAACAACCCCTTCAGTGAAGAAATTCTTTCTGATGTCCACTCTGAACCTCCCCTGGTACAGTTTGAGACTATGCCCTCTCATCCTGTTGCTGGTTGCCTCAGAGAAGAAGCCAACCCCCAGCTTACCATGACCTCCTTTCAGACAATAGTGGAGAGCAACAAGGTCTCCCCTGAGCCTCCTTTTCTCCAGGCTAAACACCCCCATCCTCAGCAGCTCCTCACAGGACTTACCCTCTAGACAATTCATCAGCTGCATTGCCCTTTTCTGAACATGTTCCAGCACCTTGATGCCTTTCTTGAAGTGAGGGGCCCAGTCTGGAAATAGAACTCTAGGTGCAGCCTCACCAGGGCCAAGTACAGGGGGATAATTACTTCTCTCATCCTGCTGGCCACTGTTCCCGACACAGGCCAGGGTGCAGTTGGCCTTCTTGGCCACCTGGCTGTACTGATGGCTCATGTTTAGCTGGCTGTCAAGCAGCATGCCCAGGTCCTTGTCCCTGGATCACTTTCCAGTCACTTTGTCCCCAGCCTGTAGTGGAGCATGGGGTTGTTGTAACCAAAGTGCAGGCTTTGGCACTTGGCCTGGCTGAACCTCACAGCTGGCCTCAGATTATCAATCCATCTTGTCCAGATCCCTCTGCAGAGTCTGCCTGCCCTTCAGCAGATCAACATGCACTCAACCTGGCTTTGTCCATAAATTTACCCACTTCACACTCAATTGCCTCACCCAAATCATCAATAAACATATTAAACAGGACTGGGCCTAACAGTGAGCTCGGGAACACCTCTAGTGACCAGATGCCAACTGGCTGCAGCATCATTCACCACCATATTCTGGTCCTGGACATCCAGTCAGGTTTTCAAGAGGGAAGAGTGCACCTGTCCAAGCTGTTAGCTGTCAGCTTTCACAGGAGAATGACAGCGGAGATAGAATTAAAGGCTTTATTGCAGTCCAGGCAGATAACATCCACAGCCTTTCCATCATCCATTAGGTAGGTCAGTTGGTCATAAAAGGAGATCAGGTTGGTGAAGCAGGACTTACCTTTCCTAAACCCCTGCTTCCTAAGCCTGATTTTCTGATTGTCCTGTATGCGCCACATGATCAAGATGATCTGTTTATAACCGTGCTGGGCACCAAGGTCAGGCTGAAAGGCCTGTAGCTCCTTGGAACTTCCTTACAGCCCTTCTTGGGGTGGGTGTCACAGTGGCCAACTTCCATTCATCTGTGATCTTCCTGGTGAGCCAGGACTGATAACAAATAACGGAGACCAGCTTAGCAAGCTCTTTTAACAGCTCCCTCAGTATATTTGAATGAATCCCTCTCTGTCCCAGAGACTTGTGAGTTTCCAAGTGGCATAGCCAGTCACTTACTACTTTGTTCCAGATTGCAGGGGGTCTACTCTGTTTTTTGTCCCCGCCCACCAGTTTAGGGGGTTGGTTGTCTTTACTCTTAAAGACTGAGGCAAAGAAGGCATTAAGTAACTCAACATCTTCCTCATCATTTGTGATATTCCCTGCCAGGTCCAACAAAGAATGGTGATTTTCCTTGGTCTTCCTTCTGCTCTTCATGTATTTATAAAAACATTTTCTATTATCTTTTACAGCAGTAGCCAGATTCAGCTCTAGTTGAGATTTCACCTTTCTAATTTTCTTTCTACTTGACCTAACATCACTGTAGTCCTCCTGAGCTATCTGCCCCTTCTTCCAAGGGCCAAAAAAACCTCTCTTTTTTATCTGAGTTCCTGCAAAAGTTCCCTATTACACCAGGCCAATTTTCTTCCCTCATGGCTTGCCTTTTGGCAAATAGGATGGTCTGCTCCTTTGTCTTTAAGATTTCCATTTTAAACTATGTCCGGCCTTCCTGGACCCTTATATTATTAAGAGCTGATCACCTTAAATTCATGGCCATAAACCTGCTCTGTTACAGCTACATTGGATACTTAGGTATCTTATCTTCCATTCTATATTTCTGTTTCACAAGATTTGTATGATAGTGTATTATCAGTCACTGTATATTCTGATTCTTGTTTTTCATCCACACTGACACCAATCTGTATCATCTAAAGATATTTCAGGGGCTTAAGTAACCTCCTTTTACTTAAAATCTACACACCTTTGTAATGAAAACCCCAATTAAACAGAAAACAAATACTTCACGAAAATATTTTGCATCAGTTCTACTGAAATCATACCTAAGCAGAAACGAGAAATATCTTAAGAATACAAGAATGTAAATCTGGAGTTTCATGCTTAGATCTCCTTGTCAGGAAAAGAAGTCCTGGAAGCCTTTGGAGACCTCAAGAATAGTTTATGGAAACCCTCTTAGGGAAAATTTTCTTTCATGAAAGGAAGATGATAACAGATGCAAAGATCCTAAAGTCACAACACAAAAATGAGGAGCAATACAGTCATGTGCACACAGGTCATGGAGATGGATCTTCACCTAGTCTGCATACTCCATTCTTCATAGTGGTTTACTGCTGTGACAACATTTTAAAGTAAATAGGATTATGTAACTTGGGATCTGCACCACATTTCAGCTCAGAGACACACTTCCTACCCATCTTGAATTCTGAGTGTAATTTCAACTGCACTGTACAAGATATGTACTGTGCTTAATCCTGAATTTTATTTCATTTCATTAATGCTGTTCTGCATTAAATGGATCTTTCATTTCTTCTCACAGATGCATTTCAAAGATGAATGAGGAAAATGTTGAAATAAGTTCAAGTCCTACTTTTATCTGTGTTGATAATTGCTTTTTAATGAAACTTATTTCACTGATTTAGCACAAGCAAAGTTTTTTTACTTGGAAACATGGTTTCAGCATAAGTCTAATTCTCACACACTCATTTCAGTGCAGAACAAGTTAGCAGCTGTTCATCTGATGCTCATGGACTCTTAAGAAGAGAAGTGCAGAGACATAAGTCTGGCCTGAAAAGAGAAGTAAAACATACCTTCTCACTACACTGTCTTTGCCGCTTTTTGATAAATCCAGCTAACAGCCTCACCATGACACATTTTGGCTAAGTAAACAAGCCATAGTCCTCCTCAGTTTTTAACACCAGAAATCTGATGATTGTTTTGAGTCTGTATTGCAGTACAAGTAATTTTTAAACTAGTGCATATACTCATCAGTGCAATCTACATCTGTGATATCCATTCCTTTACTTCTACATCCGAATTTCTCTATCTTCATTATTTTCCTTCAGGAAAATGAAAAAATGTAATTTTTCTTCAAGACAGAAATCCAACTTTGATGAAGTGTCTACAGTAATAATCTGACTGTATCTTTAAGAAAAATTACAGAATGACAGAAATGTAAATCAAGGCTCTAAAAATAAACCTACCAACATCAATAACCTTAAAAATGCACATATTTTCATTTGTAAAAAAAAGAAGCATCTGAAAATTTCTTATAAAAATCCCCTAGTAATGCCAATAAGACATTAGAGGTCTGCCTTGATGCCACAAACATTAGAAGGGTAATCAATGCTATATTTGGGTGGGCTGAAAAGTCTCAATGAACTACATTTTGCTCTACCTCTGACAGTGCTGACTAACTGTGAAATCATCTGGCAAAATCAATTATCACATATGCAACATGGATCCACTCTTTAACTTTCTCCAACATCTATAACGTCTGAAAAGCGGAAAGCACAGAAAAAAATTTGTGCTCTCAGATTCCGTTCAGCTGTACATATATATGTGCATGCAATTTGAAACTTGTTTACCATTTTACCATATCAAAACTAGCCCACTGTAGCTGCAAATTCTCTCTTGCTAAGTTCAAAACCTCAAAATAGAGACACATAGAAAAAATACCTACTCTGGGAAAAGGAACATCTGAAAAAAACCTTTCACATCTAACTCTCGATATAAAAGAATTCAGGAAAGTTTGTATCCCTCCTATTGTTGATTTTGGATTGTAAAGGAATATCTGAGTCATTGCGATCAGTAATTTACATAAAAGCACTTGAAGTAGTTACATAATGCTCCAGAACTTAATTTTATTTGTGAGCTCATTGTCTGGTACTTCAGTAATTAGAAACAGAAAGAAGGCTTTCCTTAAGTGTTGTGGTTAAATGTTTTGAGACCACGGGAGTCTTATACATCATAAAAAGGAAGAGCCCTGATCCTCAAAGACCAGTTAATCAGTAAACAATACTGCTCAGTGACTGATACCAGGGTATAGAAAAAAGATGTTTTTCATCTTTCAACTGGAATTCCAGCTGAATTTGGGTTTTGTTTATTCCTCTGTTTCACTTCTCTCACTTTCAATGACTCCTAAAAGAACTGTCTTTCCTATGGCTCTCAAAAATTATAAATTATACCACTTATGGTTGTCAGACAAGACTATGTAACACAGTGTGATAACATAATGAGCAGATTAGAGTAGTTTAAATAAAAGACAATTTTTGGCAGTCTGACAAAACTTCCATTATGAGATTTTCCACTATTGAAGCTGTAACTTGGATCAACAGGCTACTTAACCAAGGCTTGTAGTCCAATGAACGTTTTAATGTCTTGTCAATGTGAAATACTGTCATCAAGGACTGATCATAAACACCAGGATGAGGGGTGACTATCATGGGTAGGTGAACTGACTTAACAGAGACTGCCTCTCCTCTAGCCTGGCTGATTGTCCTCAGCTTCTAGCAATCCTAAAAGACCCCATTTACTTTCAGAAAACTTCAAACAAACAGACATTTTATTCTGAAACATCAAAGATGAGAACTTCAAAACATCAACTGTTAGTTCGTTGTCTGTTCTATTTTAATGCACACCTCACCCCTTCCCATAGGTTAAACACCCGTTTTGCATTAAAAGAAAAACATTATCAAATGTGGTATATAGCAGGGATTTGTGCTCCAAATTTTTACAAAAACTTCCTCTCAAGAAAAGAAAGTTTTCTGCTAAAAGATTCTACACTCATGTTTTCAGTTCTACACTGAGAGAGAAGAAATGAAGCATGTATGATGATTGCCCCTGAGGTATGGCAATCTGAAGGATAAGCACCTTATAACAGCACCCAAAGATTCTAAGTAACAGTTAAAACAGAAAGAGAAAAAAATTGTTCCAAATGAATCAGTAAAATTATTGTACTTCATCACAGTACAATTCTGCAAGCCACCAAGTTCATCTTCCTTATTTTTACAATTTTACACTGGAACCTTTAACTACTGGCAAGCAACAACTACTGGCAAGATCTAGTATGTCATGCAGTAAGATATTCTCCATGCTCCATCATGCCCCATGGCACTTGACTGGGCCATGGCTTGGTTCTGCAGCAGCCAGGAGGGATGAGGCCACCAGTTATTTGCTACTACCTCAAGCCATGAAGAGGAGTGCTGTTCAGAGGGGTGCTGCTTGTGGGACTGCTGGTTTGTAGGACTGTGAGGTCAGGTGCTGGGTTCTGCGGTGCGCTATCGCGTGTAGACTGTTCACCTATCTTGCACACTCTGTTATTACTGTTGGTCTTCTTATTTCACTGCTGCTCCCAGTAAACTGTTCTTATCTCAGCCAATGATCTTCACCTTCTGTGTCTCCAATTCTCCTCTCCAGCCCTGCTGTAAGGGAGCAGGAAGAAGTGAAAGGAGCAACACAAGGTCTTCAGTATTTAGTGGGAACAGTAAACTGGGGAATATAATTTTTAAACCATGACAGGTCACTAGATTGTAACTTGGAGATTAGCTGACGAATCACTAATAATGCTCCTTGTAAAAAGTGGCATCTTATTCTGTAAACTGAAACAGACTGAACTTACTTCTCTGTTAACATCTGGTAAAACTGCAGCACAGTAGAATGTGGTCATAATAGCAATGATTTTAGAGTCAGAATACAACCAATATACGATAAATTGAAGTCAGTGTCTGCAGCTTCTATATCAATGACCTATGACTGCTTAGTTCAGACCCTGGTTTTTGCAAATGAACATGTCACCAGTTAGAGGAAACAATCCAAAATCTGAAGTTTCCTAAGAATCCTAACTGAAGTCCATGAAATTTGCAGTGACACTCGGATACACTAGACACCTGACGTTTAGTCACTGGTACCTGGAATCAACAATATCACACTTGGTGTAAGCATTTAATTCTACTGATATGAAACACATAGAAACACATATATATATAAAGTGAATTCTCTAGCCTAAATTACCTCCTCCCTTAAGGAGTATTTCTGTGCTATCAGAGATGCTTTTCTGCATCTGTGCTATCAGAGATGCAACTCTGCCAGTTGCCAACATCATTTCATGTTTTGTTTTTTTAAGCCTCCAGAGGTTGGAGAATGTCATGTTGAAAAGTCAGGGTACAGAAGAACAGCAAACACAATCGAGATTCCCTTGATCAAAAATGCCTTTACCTAAAAGCTGATACTTTACTCCAACTGAAAGCATAAGATGGTGCAGCAGCACTTCTCTGTACAGTTTATCTTCCCTTCCGTCTTTTATGCAGCACACAATACAGCAAATTTAAAATCAATAGCAACAGGTGTATATCAGCACTCAAACTGCTTAGAAAGATAACTCTCAGTTGTCAGTATTCCTCTTTGTCTCATTACTGCTGTGGGAACTTTTTGAGATGATCTTTCAAGCCACCAACGAGAGACTTCAGGCTCTGTATTTGTCTCAGTTTTTCAGTTATCTGCACCGAATAGTGTCACAGCAGGCAATAAAGCTTTTCAATTTTCTTCTATTGACTATACAGGAGGAAACAGAAGCTGATATGCCTGTCAAGTATCTTGTATCCAATATGATCAAATGACTACAGGCCTCCACCATAAAGCAGAGAGTATAAACTAGCAGTTTGTCACTCTGTGAAGAAAATAAAGACTTTGGTCCTTTATTGGGCATCTACATTAATGTGACTGGCACAGGAAAGTAATAATGAATCATAATGGATGCCATGGCAAAACAATGTCAGTGTGTTGGATCAAACAGGACTGAAACTTACTAACTCACTAATTTTTATTTGTGAGAAATGGTGTGAAGTTCTCCCCATACTACAAAGCTTAGACATAAGAGATTCTGTTTCTAACAACTTTGGAATGACAAGAATTGTTGTTTCTCAAAAATCTTACACTCCTTAAAAAGCAATTTAGGAGGTTATTGAAATAAATTATTTATGTAGTGGGATGCATCATTGAAAAATGTTGAAGAGGCATCCAAAGAATGACTCAGTATCTCCAAAACAGAAATAACAGCTCACTTTTACTTTTTCTTATGTAAGTTTAATAAGAACTGCATTAAAGTCCATTGGAATTATTTAGAGGAGTTTTTTTAGAAGTCCGTCTGTTTTATAAAAGTACCTGTCACCATAGTAAAACCTAAGCTTTGAAATATCATCCCTAAGAAATTTCTTACAAAGCAGAAGAAGTAATTTTTGTTTGGTCAAAATGAAAAAAAAACGAAAGAGCATTTCTGTTTTATTCCTGAGGCTATACAATAAGCACAATACTATTTCAGTGATCCCATTTACAACCTGTTACGGACCTGTGACTGATAATGCCTAGTTTTATAAACATAGATGTTAACAAATAGCAGTGGAATAACAGAAAAAGAATAAAGCAGTAAACCAAAACAAGATGCCTTGCATAGCAGAAATGACTTCATCCACAGCTGACTGCCTCTGAGCAAAACGAAACTCTAGTAATGTCTCCACCATTTAGCTTTGTGATTTGCTGGCAATTTGTAGAAACTGAAGTCAACTTTTGGCAGTACGCCTACATATCATGGTAGTTAAAGAAAGTATCATCCCACCCATTTTGACTACAAGCCTTGAAAGATTAGCATAATATTTCTTCCTACCTTCCCGTTCTCCTTAGCTAATAGAAGATTAACGATAAAATTTCCAAAATATAATTTTGGAAAGTGCCACTCTGGTGCTCACATCAAAGTAATCTACAGTTAATTTTTTCTTGCTCCTTTTTGCTCACCAATAAGCCTCAGCAACAGAAAGTCTTCACTCTAATTAAAAGTGAAAAGCTAGCACACAGATCCAACACTCTGATGTTTCACAGCTGCATGCAGAGCTGCCCAGACACCTGTTTATTTTTACAGCAATTCCTTTTGCTCTTTATCATTCCATCCTTTAAGGCTGGATTGTAAAATGAGGCAGAATAGACTAGATCATGTTGAAAATGACAGCGCATTTGTACATCCCACCTTCACTGAAAAACAGAAATCACTATTATGAAATTTTGTCCTTCCAGCTGCCACCACAGGAAGCAGAAATCAGCCAAGCTGATCTACACATTATGAAGTCTTTGTAATGTATGGCTTTCAGAATGTTCCCTGCCTGTGTTTAGCTTAACTTCCTGACACAACTGCAGTATCTAGTGCCAAATGGCCATGTATGCTGGATAATCTGAATTCCCGCACCAGTTTCTGAAGGTATTTTAGATACAAAAATTATGGACATGCTATTAGCAGTGCTTTTATTCTTAGGGGGAGCAACTAGGGGCAACTAGGAAAAAAGTGCAAAAGTTGCAAAAAGGTGGTTAGCAGCTGATTATCATGCTTTGTGTATCTGCTAATGGGAAACATTGAGCCTCTAAGCTCTAAGTCAAGGTTAGACTGCCAAGTAATCTTATTCTGAAAACATGATTGATGTATCATTGTTGTCCAAAAGCTGACTCTACAGTGACACTGTACCTCCCGATAGCACTGACAAAGCTCAGCACACAGTGCCCTCCTTTCACCACATTTCACTGCAGAGTCTTGGAGGCTGGGCAGTGAAAGTACTTAAGGGGGAGGCAGAGTATGAAAACTAAAATTCCCTAGGCCCTAGGAGATAAAAGAAGCAGTCTAAATTTATATCCTGTATAAAACTTTAACTACTAATAAAACAGAAAGCAGACTCCCTTTTCTGGAGATGCTTTGTAAGAAAGTGACTTCAGTACTCAGCTAAAGAAAAAGATTTAACTTCACAGGTGAAGGGGTAAGTGGCTTCTTGCTGCACACAGAAGTCCTTGAAATTACACTGAAATTTGGAAGTCTCCAAGCGTACCCTTGCTACGTCCCAAGTCCAAGAAGAGGAACATCTTCACAAGATGAACCAGGATATGTCCCTGAAGTGTGTGTAGGGATAGGTGTGTGCTGCACATTAGGAGAGGGATGGGTTGTGATGCAAACCTGTATCTCAGCTGAAGGGTATTTACAGAGGGCTAGTAATTAGGCCTTGTTCTTCAACTTAATGTAATAGCCTTCCCTGCCTTTATGAAGAAGGTTTTGACCAGGAGACGATTCTCCCACCAAAGTGTGATCCAAGGCTGCTCCAACTTAACTGTTTCTGCAGTTATATCAATGTTAAGTGTTGCAGCTCACTCCCAGTTTTCACCTGCTGCATTCCTCTGGATAAAATTTGTTTGTAGGAAAGAAGCAACACAACACCCAAAGCATTTTAGTTGTGTAAAGGACAAAGTTTCAACCTTCTAATTTCTTTTCTGTGGGCAGAAAGTATTAAATGATCTTTACAATTAAAAAGGGAAAAAAAAACCCTCAAAAAAGCAAAATGCATAATTAACATATAAACAAATAGGATTCTCCTTCCTTCAAATTATGCAATTCTACAGAAAGGTGTTTCTTTCTCCCAAGTACCAAGCTAATAAAATGTTACCAACCAATAACTGCCTTCAAATATCCATTGAGCTGAAAAGTGGCCTACTTCCTGAGGTAAGGTGTCCTCCCTGATTTTCCCCAAGCCTTAACCAGAGCACATCCGAAGAGCAGAGCTTGAATGAGAAATAAGCAGAACTCTGAAAGGGAAATGTGTCATTCACGGAGGTATCTCCAATTAGTCATGTGACACAGATACAACCTGCCAGAATTCCCACTTCTGTGTATCTATCAAACTCCAAATGAAAAATCTCCATCACTTCAAAAGACATTATTGGAAGGGAAATAAAAGCAACAATCTCCATTAACTTGCCTCCTTCAATAAAAAAAATTCTATGAAGATCAAGACAGTCAGAAACTCAAAGAGTTGTTAACATAATAAGCCCCTCATAATTCAATGAAATGGTATTTGAGAAAAGAAAGTCATCCATATATTCTGCCTCCCAAAGGGATTGGAAATGGTTCATTTCACAGGCCCAGAACCCTCAAACTAAATTTTATGTTTTTAGATAGTTTCAAATTCTTTCAAAGAGTCACATGTGTGCATGGAAAAGATAAAAATGTGTGTTTCACACAAATTTTAATGCAGATTCTGTTTTATGAGGAATCAAGTTTTGTAGAGTTTCATAGATTAATTGGTACTTTCTACCCGATAGCTCATACTGAAAATGTCAAGGATGTCATAGTGCCTTACTTGTTCTCGTTGCTGGCATCATATCGAGGCATAGGGTCAAAATCATTTCCATTTACATCAAAACTGGCCTGTGAATCCTGTATTCAACAAAAAAAAAAGAAAGAAAACATTTTTCTAATTAGCCATCAACTCATGTGGCCTGTACATTTGTTAGCAGGTTTCTACAAACGAGTAATTAGGCTAATTAATATTCCTGGGGTTTTATGGTGACCGTCTTTTAGGAAAGCACCTATATATATGGTAATTATATATATTTTTTTTTTATTTTGTAAAACGGAGAAGGATTAAAAAATGCTCTGAAAAAGTACAGGTCCAGCATTTGGGAGGAAATGGAAAATGGTGTTTCATTTAACCAGAAGACTACTTCTATTCTATGAACCCTTCAGAAGAGCGTTAATTCTCAAAACTGGGATTTTGCTGAATGTTTTAAGATTAAAAAATTTATCTGCATGACTATAACTGAAATTTCAGCCATTGTTTC
>VXBU01018253.1:102520-120103 GCA_013400315.1 Bombycilla garrulus | reverse complement strand
AAGAATGAAATTTTCTTAAGAATATTGTTATAAAATTACATCTTGGAAAGCAACACAAACTGCTTCCCCATTTCCTTGGCAGTATAACTGTTTCAAATATCTGCAAGATATCTGTCTTTTTGTTCCATATTTATCATGGCTCTTACAGCTGAAAATAGTTCATAAAGTGAACAGCTGCTAGTTTGTATGGCTCTCATTAATTGATGCAGTAGAATGTGGTGTGTTGACATGGCAAACAGCAATTTTGAACTGTTTATTCAAAACCAGTTACACATCTACCTCAAATATTCCTATTTGCAGCCCCATCACCTACACTCTAAGATATAGAAGGCATTTGTGATCCAACAGGCAATGTGTATTGCTTGTGAATTTGGGGAATTACTTGTTGGCTTGAGGAAAGGGAGAGAGGAGTGGTAAGGACATAAATAGCTGCTTTAAGTTTGGTGGGAGGACAGTACCGGAATAAGGTGACATGATACAATCTGGGTCATTCACTGCGGAGATAAAATTGTATCTGCTTTATTTAAATAATCCAAGATATTAAATTGAAATATGTATCATGTGCTAGGATCAAACATACATTGACAAATTGGGCAATTGTCCCCCACTTGTGTTTTCCCATCCTCCAAGCTCATCTCCCTATGCACATATAGCAAAAGGAAGGCTACGTATGTAAATATGGCTAATTTAAAATAAGTGGCTTTAAACTGTGGACACCACTGTAGTTTCTAATGGGTCATTAAAGATGTTTTTGACAAGATCTCTTCATGCTCTATCAAGAAGATAAACTTGCTGGTAAAAAGCCTGTGTCTAGGGCTCTTTAACAAAATCTACATTTCTAATGAGAATGAAGATGTGTGCATGCCTGACACCACTCATCTTCACCAGTCCAGCTCAATCCAAACATATTTGCTTCTTTTATTACTCCGTGTAGAAGTACACCTTGCACACTTTATTTCAGACAAATCATAAGGTTCTCACAGTTACATGCCTTCAGCTAATGCCTGCCTCCACAAAACAGGACAAATCACTCCAGCAAAATGTGGTCCTGATGCTCTGAACAGCTTCAAACTCTCACACCAACACAGGAAGCAACCCACTAGAGGAGAAGATTCTTATTTTATCAGCCTCCAAGACAGATTAAATCAGTCATCTAAATGCGGTGAACCACAAGCAAACAGAAACCTCCGGAGGCAACATAACACACAGAACAAAGAAAACAATGGATGCAGTTCTATCACAAGTTGTGAGGGGACTCAGGAGAGTTAAAAGAGATTTATTAGAAAGAACGTTCTACAACAGAATAGTCTACACCTGGTTTTAGCTGAGTGAATCATGAAAGGTCATATATTTTTCTTTCACATTGTTTCTAACAGTATGATAAGCAGCGTTAAAAATTAATGCATGGAAGGATTACTGTAGAATTACTGTCCTCAGAAAAGCTTCTTTCTCACTAACTAAATGGATTGTCCAAATATGGAATTCAGCTGCACGTGTTAACTGAAAACACCATATTCCATTTCTAAGTTCTGAGAGTGTGAAGAAATTAAATAAAAAAATTGCAAAAGAGATAAAAAATATCCAGTAATTGGTCCTTCAGAAATTCAGGACTCAGCTATTAGAGGAATCTAGATACTAAATATGTTCAGTTGAAACACAGTCTTAACTAAAACCCTATTATCAAAATATTATCACTATTACAAAAAACTGTTTTCCTTTCTCCCATTTGTATTAACATTTGAGGAAACACTTGTATGATTCTTTCTCCATCCCTTCCTCCTCTCTTCATCTTCCTAGAAGCAGCAACTTATTTTTGAGTAATAACAAAGCAGGAAGTCTGGACTCTTGGGAACACTCACATAATTCTGCAACAAATCTGGGTGGTTTCTTTCAATGCCGTCGTCCAGGATGGTGACCACAACATTCTTTCCAGTGTAACCTCTCTTCCAAGCACCTACTATATTCATATCTGATTGGCAATGGTGAGTGTTGTCACTGCAGTGCTGGGGAGAGAAGAGGAAATAAAGATGTATATTGGAGATTACTGACCAGTAATTGAGATACTATCCTACTTACATTAACATGACTAATTAAAATGGCATATGATTTTAATGTAAAAATGAACATATTGATTTGAATAGGAACGATACAACATCAACACCTTTATTTAGACAGAAAGCAATTTAAAAAGAAATGCAAACTGTATAAAAACCGCTAGTCCTGCTTATTTCTCTTTCTGATTACTCTTCATGCTAAGCAATACAAAAGTGAAGGACTCAGCTGTACTGAATTTGAAATATTTGAATTTTTTTTTTTTTCAAAAAACCAAACCATATGTGGATAAAAGTAGACAAATGCCTGTACTGAAATTGTCATGGGAAACAAAAAACCACCTTGCTTTTTAGCGTTTACATGCTGGGTACAATTTCTTGACAGAATGTTTGGAAACTAATCAAGATTATTTTCTATCTACAAAAGAAGGCTTTTGGCAGGTTTTGTGCAGTACCAGCAGGAGATGAGCTGCAGTTAAGAACCTGTAATGAAAACACTACCCTGAAAAACTTGCATCTTAGGGGTTTTGATGAATTGTAGATAGTGTTGATTGATAGCAGCCTGGGGTACAGCCTTCAGAGCAACCAAGTCCAGTATCATGGAGAAAGAAAGTTTAGCGTACATTAAAGCTGAAAGCCTCTTCCTAGACACAAATGCATCCAGTTCATTTGAAGAAAACTGGCTTGCCATGGCAATGAGACATGATCCTCAGGTATTTGTAATGCCCCATTAGCCACTCTCTAATCCACACACATAGCCCTCCCCTGTGAAATTAGTTCAATGAGCCTCTCTCATCAGTGCTGCTTTCCTTCAGCTCTGCCAGGCTCAGACAGAGCAACAGGCAAAAACAGAAAAAAAGAGGGAGTACAGGGAAGGGTAAAAGCAAAGGGGAGGAGGAAGAAAAAAGAAATTAAAGAAGAAATTTGTATCATAACAACAGTAGCTGTAGAGCATGCTCCATCTCAATCCCTGCCCCACCACCTCACATCCCCACTTCAGCCTCATGTCTTGTCACCCTACAACTTGTAAGGACTAAATAGATTTGGAGGGGTGCACTCCAACTTGACTAAGTCTCCCTCAGTCACCACACTGAAGAACCATTAGCAATCCTATGTGCAAACTGCTTTCTATTAAATCATAGTTTTTCTCCTCCTCCTTTTTCTCCAGGTTACCACCCAAATCAGAGGATTTAAGAGTGGTCATTTGTTCTTACTAAAGCAAGGTTATACCATTATAAATTATATAGAGTCTCTCTCAGGGTCTTTCCATTGTGCCCACAAATATCTGTCTCTGTCTATCCATCCCAACACAAAGGACTTCAGGGACCAGTTCCAAGGAATGTGTAGTTTTTGTTCTCTTTATTGCTTCAAAATGCTCATGCTGCTGGCTTTATGAAATTAATTACAGGGTAAACTTGCTGTCTGAATGTAATGGCTGTACACATGAAGATTTCTAATGTACAAACAAGATGGCTAAACAAATTCAATGTTTCCATGTACGTTTGTCTTTTTCAAAATGTTACTAAATGTTACTAAATTAAGTATCATGAAATACCTGCAAAAGTTTTTAATATCATCCTCCACATATTTTGATGTGAAGACAAAGAGACAGGAAGGTGGAACCACCAACCTTTAGCCACAGAGTAAACCAAAGAGTGAGCTACAACAGGCAATCAGGATTCCTGGCTCTGGCATCCAGTCAGATTTACTGGACCATTTCACTGTGCCTTTATCCCCATTTCTGAAATGCCAAATGACCCTCAGCTGCTTTGCTTAATGTCTTGTCCTCTCTTCCTAGAGGATGAGCTTATTATTTTGCTTTCATGCCAGCCAAACTACACAGGCTGGGCATGCATATGGGTATTTAAATTCTCATTCCTTTACAAGCTCTTTGGATCTCTGCCAGAAGGTCACCAGTACTTCCCTTACTGAGTCCATTGCCCTCACTTGCCTTACTTGAGTATTTGCTTTTGTGGTGGTGACTGAAGGGGCCTTTGCTAAGTGCAAGGAGACAATCACGAAAGACATCTCTTGCCTTACTGTGTGCTCTGATCATTCTCTCAAGAGACACATGAGGTCAAATTGATTAAACAACAGTAAAGCAGTGGTAGTTCTGGGCCCACTTGTAACTTTAGTACACAGCATATGTTAACATACTGATACAAAATGGCATGTAACGGCAGCAAAAAAGCATCAAAGTGGGAGTACCACAACAGCCCATGAAGGATTCAGTTATTATCATTACAATAATAAACAACTTCTCAGGTCCTTTTTAGAAAAGCATCTTCTTTTTTTTTTTTTCTTACCTCTACTCCCTACTCTTTTTTCTTCTATTCAATTACTTATTTATGTGTTTTTTAATCTCTGCCCTACTTCTAGCCTCATTTTTCTGTTCCAATACTGCCTTTTATCACTGAAACCCCAGTTTTGTTTAAGTCAACATCTGATCTAAGATTGCTATATTTTAATCCCAAATTAGACTTTTCCTCATATTTGTGTCTGATTTTCTCCAGATAAATCAGAATGGGCATTTTCCTCTTTAAGCAGTCTGATCTGTCTTTAATCAAGAACACTTTAAATATTGGAGTGCCATTACTCTAGTACCTAAGTGCTATCTCTTATGGTATATGGTATAGATATGCCACTCCATATACAACAGCATCTAATCTGCCAGCTATTACTTGGCTTCACTTACACTCTTTCCTGTCCCCTTTGATTGGTTTTGGTTGGGACAGAGCTAATTCTCTTCACAGTGGCTAGCATGGGGCTGCTTAGGATTTGTGATGAACAGAGTTTGGATGAACGTGGGATGTTTTCGCTATTGCTTAGAAGTGCTTACCAAAGCCAAGGCCTTTTTTTCTCTTCACACCACTTCCTCCTCAGTGAGGAGGCTGGGGGTGGACAGGAAGTTGGGAGGGGACACAGCTGGGACACAGGTGACCTCAACTGACCACATCAGAAGATATTGTGCTCAGAACTTAGAGCTAGGGAGAGGGAGAAGGAAGGGGAAAATGTTCCAAGTGAGGGCATTTGTCTTCCCATGTAATTTTTATACAACGAAGCCTAGCCTCCTCAACCTGGAGATGGTTGAATACCTGGGAAATGGTGAATGAATTCCCTATTTTGCTTTGCTAGTGTGTGCAGCTTTAGCTATTCCTATTAAATTGGTTTTATCTCAGTGCATATATTTTCCTGCTTTTACCCTTCTGATTCTCTCCCTGATCCCACTGCTGAGAGAGTGAGTAAGCAGCTATGTGGTACTTATCTGCTGGATTGAGTTAAAATTCCTCTTTCCTTCAAAAAACATTCCCTGGAAGGAAATTTACTGGGTTCCATCCTATAATTTTTCTTTAACTATCTGCTGCTTCTCTAACACCAATCCAAATTATATTGTCAGGTTGTTAGCAGAGGGCTGGTTTTAATTAATTAGGAAGCACCTTCTCAATTTACATTGTTACCCAAATAAAAAACTATTAAACATCTGTCATGATAATAAAAGTTATTATTAAAAGATCCAGAGTGATTGAATTTTGTATCAATGAGCAAATACTGAATTCTATGGTTTATTCTCAATCTATTCTCCATATTCTTTCTATTTTATTTGAATTAGAATTTTATTTGTTAGAATAAAAGCAACTTTTGCCATGATCATGCACAAATACAGTGGTTCGAAGCTTTTATTAGATCTGTCAATCTTTGAACTGTTGCTTCCTTAATTTCAAAGGAAACAGTATAAAATAGACTATTCTACTGTATTTTCTGCCCATCAAAACAGGTAATGTAATTCAGAAATTTCCTGCAGTGGTACTATGATTAGACAACTGCATTAAATCAGCACTACTTTGACATACATTGCTGTCATACATAGTCTGGAGAATACCATCAAAAGGAATAAACAAACTCTTGCCCAGTTATTTAGAGGAATTTTACTGAGATTTTAAAAGGGCATTCAAAGCATGATGTTTTTCTTTGAACTGTTTAATTTGAAAATGTCAGTGATACAACCAATTGTATTTAATAGAAACGATGTATAAGGTGAAAAAACTTCTGAAGTACACATAGAAGAAAAAGGGCTACTGGATGAAAAATTTCAAATATTGAACTTTTCCCTCACTTGAAATTCAACACTTAGAGCATAAAAAGACAAAACATATCTTATTCTAGATACAACTTTGATACCTTTGGACAGACATTTTGGAAGCCTGCCTTTTCACAATTAACAAACAGACATAACATTAGAAAGATTTTCTGAAGTTTGCATATTGTAGTTGGCATCAGACATGGGCATGAATTCTCATGGTTATTTTGTGACATGTCTCTAAAAACCACCTTATGGTCATTAGCATTATCTTAATGTGTCTGCTGCACTGATTTTTGTAGTTGGAGTCTTGGTATATCCAGTTAGGGATCAGGAACAAAACTGTAAACTGAAAAATCAAGAACATATCAATATTTTTGGAATACAGAGATAAAAATCAAATTACAAAAACAATAACTAAAATTCTGTTCTGTCTTGCCTAGCAATGCCTATTAGTCTACAAAGACAGAGTAGAAACAGAAGTTTCTAACTCTGTGACATGCAGTTTCAAAGAAATGGCATATTGTGCCCACTGTAAGTCTTCATGACTCACTACTTCATTGCAGTAGTTTATCGTAGTTTTTGAGTTACAATGCAAGATCTAGTCCTTATCTGTGGGGATATAGAGAAACACAATATGATAACAAGAATGACACAATTTTGAATACCAATTGTGAGTTTGACAAGTCCTGCATCTCATTTAGTGTTAGAAGTACCTACACTCCTCATCACAGGAAAGCTCTGAAATACTAGACCCCAGCCAGGGATCAGAAAAGATAAGATTCTGGGTATTGAGAAGAACAGCAGCAACAACAACAAAATCCTTAGAGTAGTAGTGAAATGGTCTTTGGCACAGGCAGAAACAAAAATACCACAGCCATATTCTCTGCATCAGAGGGTTTCGTCAGTACTGACCTGCGAGCATGGAAAGGACAGAAGTTGCACAAGATCTCTTATAGAGGAAGGACAGTCAGGGACCTATGGCTTGACCTTGATCAACACAAGCAGAGAGAAAGGGGACACACAGGGCTGATTCTGACATTCTATGGTGTTAAAGAAATTACTATCTCCCTCTTCTGTGAAGGGAATGTAATATGGGGCAGTTGACACTCCTAGCTTGGTCCAGGCAAACACACAGGCAGCAAACGTCACAAGCTTTTTAATAGAGGACACATCCTAATGATACATTCAGCTTTCTGATGTACAAGTTTGTGCAGTGTGTTAAGTTAAAACTTGCCAATTATTCCCTCTTTTCCTGCAAAAAATAGAAATCGTGTATTTTTATTATGCTTTTCAGGTGGTCCAATTTTAAAGAGGAATGAAAGAAGCAAGGTTCTTTAATTGGAAAGCTAGGGTTCTTATAAAAATGGGCATAAGACAATGTGATCTACTGAAATTACTTTTTGCCTTCTCCAAGAAGCACTTGAAAGCTACATTTTCTAAACAGACTATTAAAATAACGTTTATTTTTAAAGCTATTTCTCACTTTTCTATTATTTTATCTCTCTCTCTCTCTCACACACACACACACACACAAAAGATGATCAATGAAGAATTTTTAGAAGGAGGAATACATGCAATTTTTTTTCCCCTCAGGCATAATCTCATACTTAGTGCATGATAAACAGCACTTGCTAGCTGTATACAAAAAGTATTTCCTTCTGAGTTACATCTTTAAATAATTTCTGATTGTTACTCCACACTACATTTTTAAGATCTATCAGGAGTAGGCAGATAATATAGAGTCTGATTAATCTCAAATACAGTATTTGAGATTAATCTTGCACAAAGTATTACCCAACTTCTGAGTCAAGCTTTGCTGAATTGCTGCTTTTTTTAAAATCTGTACCTGTATCAAGAGAAATATTTCAAGACTGCATCATATTAAAAATTTAATTCCAATCTATTGCTTGTACAGCTTTAGAGTATTTAGTTAATTTACTTTAGAGATGAATTTGATTCTTAAGCTGCACTGATTCATCAACAAAGAATACACTTAAAAAGCCAATAAAACAATCACAGTCATACATTTTTTTGCCTCTTTAAGCAATGAAGAAGAGAAAACCAATATGAAAGAGCTTTTCGTATTCATAAGTGTATCTGATGACTATAGAAAGAAAATAATAACTTATAACTACACATATGGGCTTTCACAGTGAAAAATAAGGAGTTTTGGCGGTGATCAAACTGTTATTCTTAACAAAAATAGAATAATTCATAATGTGTTATATTTGTGTTCAAGACAACTACATCACTTTTTCATCATTGGCACTTTTTAAGATCAATACTCTTGTTTTTTCTGTAAACTGTGGGCTGGCTCAAAGAGAAATTAGTTTAGGGAAGCCCTTCATGTGTATTTTACACAGGCTGATGACAGTGCACCATTTTGGGAAGCACCCCTGCTTCGAGATCTTCAGACAGCAAAGTTTCTCTCCCACCTGCGATGGCCTCTAACATCACCTCCTCCCACACTGGCCATAATCTGTTTCTCCATCAGGGCTGTTTCTTTCCCATGTGGTGGCAACAGGAAAGGTTCCGTCAAGGCCAAGGAAGAAAAGTAGATAAAATTGCCTTGTGATTATTGCACATGTTCTGCCACCTCCACTAAGAGGCAAAGATGAAAAGTTTTGTTTAGAAACTTTTTAGAAACACTGTGAAAGGTTCACTACAATTATATGATTATAATAATAATCATTATAATCATAATAATAATAATCATTAATAATAACAACTACAGCAATAACAACAATGATGATGATAATAAATGGTATATTAGACCTGGTGCATCTTGTATATCCTTGCTCAACTGACTGTTGAGAGTCATTGCCAAATAGTATGTGTCAGTGTATGGACTCTCCCTGGGAAGCACTGGGAGAAATATAACAACAGCATGCAGAACATTTTGGGCAGAGAGAGAAAAAATAAACAATTTCCTGTGGTTATTGCCAAAAAATTCTAGAAGGAAAGAAGCATGCATTGAAATGTATGTCTGTATGTGGCCATATTCTCTTAAGATGACTGTACAATGACTTACTACAACTGCTGTTGTTACTACTGATACCATCAGTACCATATAAATAGCCTACTTAGCAGAAAAGGACAGGAAGGAGATCAAAAGCTAATGCATTTTTCCCTGTCCAAAGTCCTGTATTAAAAAAAAAAAAAATATGTAACTTGTTTTACTAATTGGACAGAATGTGAGAACAACCTCAGCGGTGCACCATCCACCCTGAAGATTCAGTATTCACAAAGGAAAAATCAGTCCTCAGAGAGACAATGCTTTCCATTTTACCATTTTACATGGCCTTTGACTCATATTTTTATTTGACTTCTTCTAAATCACAAAAAAGAAAAAGAAATATGGCAGTTTTATAGGAAGTCCAAAGATGCTTTTTTTTTAATGCATCAGTTCATGCAGTTGCAGTTCTCTTGTAAGATCAGATTTCTCCCTCTCTCTCTAGAGCTCGACCTGATATTTTCATTATTTCTAAAAATAAAAAATTAAAGAGAGAGACGGTAAACATGGCTTTAAAATAATTTTTATAAATTTCTTAAGATTTTTGCCACACTACTAAAGACAGATTCTTCACAATTTACTTGTTAAGCTGTTTTCAAGTCAAAGACCATTACTTCTACATCTATTTGTTAAGGAGCATGGAAGAGGAAGGCAGTTTTATTTAGACTTTGAGTAAACATATGTTACAGAATTGAAATAACTGCATGGAAAGAAGGCCCTGAGCAGATGGCTTCAATTAAGCGCTAACCTTCCAAGAGACTGATTGATGAGTGGGAGGAGCCTGGGGCTTACACAAATCCACTTCTTTCTTTCTCCTCTTTTTTCATTTCACAGTGAAAAGGGAAGAACGGTGCTTAAAAAGAATATATTATTTTGGGATGCTGGGAGTGGGCAAGGAACTGATATAGGATGGACCAGAAACTTTTTTGTAAAGAATGTTAAGAACTGGTAGGAATAAGAGGACTTGCAAGGAAAAAGATCAAGAGATGTTGACTCTGAATGCTTGTATGCAACTTTTAAGGACTCTTGCACTGCTGCAGTCCTTTTTGTTGTGGTCAGATCCCTCTGATCCATGAGGCAATACCCTGCTGACATCCTGTGTTAATGGCTGGATGTCCTGGGGAGAGGAGAAAGAGGGACAGAGGGACAATGAGAGGGAGGGATGTGAGACAACAGGACGTGTTCAGGGGGCTGAGGGAAAGATACATGTCCTACTTGTTCTCAAGGAACAAAAGCGGGTAGGAAATACAGGGCACTTTTAGGTCAGAATATCAAGAGAACCTCATATTCCATTGCTACTAATGGAGAATGCATGTGGTGTTTCTCAGGCTGAAACTGTTTCACAGTGCATTCAGTCCAGGAACAAACATCTATGCTACTAGATACCTAGAAGCCTTTTCCCTAAGAACCGTAAAAGCCACCATATTAATGTAGCCTTGATCCATTATTTGTTCAGGTATATCAGAGGAGATTATGAAGACAAACTTTAGGATCATGGAACTACTCTCTTGAGATACAAGTACAGAAAGTACTTCATACCATCCTTAAACAGCCTTATGAAAGAGTTTCATCTAACACTGAAAATGCATGCTGTGAAAATTCATTAATAGTAGAAGTGAAAACTAAGATGAATGGCTGCTATTTTAGCTTGCCTACAGGGAAGTAAGTGCTGTAGGCATCAATAGGCTTTTCACCATCTGAGTGTGCTAGGGTTGATGAATGCAAGGTCCACTGTGTAGTATAAGTGAAACTTAGGAAGATAGGGCCAAATCACTAGACAGGATGGATAGTTATATTTTGCAGTTGACATCAACTGGCATAAATGAGAGAACTAGCTCAGAGAAGCTAGGAAGTCCTGGGAAGGCAGAGGCAAGATTACTCAAAAACATCAAAAAAACCCAGCAAAGAAACATCAAAAAGTTTTGCATAAGATAAAGAAGTATCATACAATTAGTCTTGTTACTGTCTCAGGAAATTTGACTCAGACGATCAAATTTTGAAGTTCCTCTACAATGCTGAAGAAGGTTAGTCCAGAGGTCTATGATACAGCTGTGCTAGAAGGACTGTGCAAAATAGACAATGAATGTCAAAATTGCAAAGAGTCTCAGCAGAGTGTCAGGATTCAAGCTATCTCAGAAAATACATAAATTGGAGAAAGTTTCTGGAGAAGTCCAGCATATTTGAAAACACTGTTTTTATGGATAACTAGACACAAACTGATGTCTATTGAGCTTCAAGGACCTTGAGGAGCTGCTGCTAAACAAAATCCTGACTTTAGCATTAAAGATACATAGATTCCATTGATTTCAGCAGTGATATGAAGCAACTTCTGCAAATAAACTAATTGAATATAATGGAATTAATCTGAGAACACAGTTTTGAATTAATACTATAGGAATGTATTCCTCTAGACAGAGAGAATATACAACATTCCTTAAAAACTGTAAGGGTCCATTAGAGACATGGCATGAATCTGTAAGCACTTAATAACATAACTCATAAGGAAACTAGCAGAAGATTTGGCATATCAGTTTGTACTTTGATTATGATTCCTTAACATACAGTTCGTTGAAGGAGACGTTACTTAGCATGTGCAATTATTAAGCCTCAAATTGTAAGAGGCTCCGCTGTTTACTGGCAGTTCAGGAAAGTTGAAACCATGTTCTTGTATACCACACTCTTCTGATGACAGAAAAGTTTTAACGTAGCTCTATGGAAGGAACTACACTGAAGCCTCAGTTAAAAGTATGATACAGGAGAATTAAGCTTCTTTTCTGCTATTTAACTACCTTCAAATAATCTGTGATGAAGATTCAGTTTATGCAGTTGCGTGCTGCCTTAAATACATCATTAATAACTCCACTCTAAATACATACAGAAACATTAATTACTATGACGAAATCTCAATTATATATGCTAAGCAAAAATGTCAAAAGTCAACTAGATGATTTTAAAGGTCAACTGTTTTGCAATGAGCAGGAATTTATTTACCATGTCATTGGAGAGGCACAAGGCCACTCAAATGATCCTGTTGGTTCACAGATGAGTAGCTGCAGAGATGTAAGCATAGAACTGACATGAGACATTCAAATGAGTTGATATTTTGCACCTTTTCCTCTTCTGACATCTTGCAGGAATGAGAGCTACAGGTATGAGATATGTCATGAGATGTGTGGCTAAGGTCATGATGGAGTGATGGGTTATCAGGTGGAGAATGACCCCTAATGCTGCCATCAGCCAGGTGGAAGAGGGACTGATGCTAAACCACCTGCTCTGCTCTACTTTTGCACAAGACCCATAGTCTGTAATCTCTGAGCTACCCTTGATATCTCATTTACATATGAAGTGCCTGTCCACCACCACCACCATTTGTGATGTAAATTGTGGGATATTTAACTAGTCTCACTTTCACTACTCCCAAAAGTAAGTATATACTGTATAAGTATATACTTATAAACTGTAGAACTCCTCAGTGTTGGTAGTGAAAATTTTGATCCATTCACCTGTAGTCTCTTTTGAGTTTTTGTTCGTGTTTTTTCTTTAATTGGTTGGGGGGTTTTCTTGTTCACTTGTTTGTTGTTTTAGTTTTTCTCTAGTTCAGACAGTCAAAAGAGATGATGCAAAGGACAGGGACAGGATTGAGGAGCCAGGGGCTAAGATACTGTAGGTGGCAGGATGTGAACACAGAGCTTCAAGCTTGTGTGCTGTCTTGGGAAATTTCATCTTCAGAAAAGTGTCTTGCTCTTCCACACAAATTCAGTGGTCTACAAGAATTTGGATTTTTCGTTCAGAATCATGTTTTCTGTAAGCAGACTGATTCCTAACCAAGATGTAAGGGCCATGACACTTTCTAAGCAGCCTATATTAATTTCTTATTCTGCATTTCAATTCATGTATAGACAAGGTCCTAGCTAATAAAGGGTATGTGGATTTCAGTGCTTCAGCAGCTGGTGTCATATAAAGCCCATCCAAACACGGCATGTGAAACCTTGCATTTAACAAACTTTCCTCAACAGCTTATTTTTAGCCAGACTATAGACTTATAATGAGAAAAAGTTATTCAAACTTAAATCAGGCTATGGAAGAGTTTTTATATCTTCAGAAATGCTTTTTCTTTGATTAACTTTTCTTTTTTTTTTTTTTTTTTTTTCTAAATGGGATTTCTGGCTCCAAATATAACTGTATGACTAGGAGCTGATATTCATAAAACCCAAACCAGGAGTTTTTTACTCCCAAGCAGTAGTTTACTGTTTATTAATAAACTGTCTTGTCCAAAAGACACAGGAGAGGGAAAACCCTGCTATACACTGCATAATTAGTCTATCATATATCTGCTTCTCATTAAGCCACTGTGCATATGCTACATGGGTTTAATATAGTTTCAAACTCTTTTCAAAACTGGAAATAACTTACTTTGTTCAGTTAGAAATTCACATAGAAATCAATGTAGACAGGAAAAAATCTTAAATGGCATGTTACTCATGATTTAGTGAACTCTATAGAAAGGGTAAGACAAAAGTAGTATTAATACCCTAAATAATTCACACTTTCATCTCTCGAGGATATCTGAGGCTCTTCACTCCTGCACACTCCCCCTCCCTGACCACCTCCTTTTCTGCTGTTAGCAGAAATGAGTTCATTTTGAACCAGCCAGTTCTGCAGAATTTATAATCTTCTCAGCAAAAGAGCAAGCACAGATACTGCCCATATTGCTCCACACATTAGCATTGGAATATTTTCCAAAAAGCTTTACCTGCCTCTCCTTGAGGAAACTCTGCGCTGTCAGAGTCTCCTGTTCAAAATGCTCACTTAATTTATTTAGGTTAATTTTCATCAAAACATATTTAGAAGTCTTGCAGATGAGCAAACAGTTGCTGGACTTCTCTCCAAAATGGCATTGATAGAGTTTGCTGTACGGTTAGTCTCCCTTGCTATCTGCTCCTTGTTGGTTGAGAAGAAAATCCTATCCACAGGGCTTGAGCAGCAGATGTAATGCACAACAGAGATTTCATTATATCAGAATTACCTAGAAGTAATGCCAACGGTGACCTGCATTTAATGAAGTAGCAGGGAATGCACTTTATTGAAGTGTCTGTCCCCAGTGCATTTGTTTCTTCTGTTGTTGGGGGGAGGGGGCAGCGGTCTCCGTGTGCTTTGTGGGGTTTTTTTTAAAACATGGACAAAAAGGGTTCAGCAAGATGTAAGGTGCTCTGCAAACTGGTAATTTTAGTCACAACATTTGCTCCTGAGATATACAGGAAGACACAATTTAACATAGATGCAGGAATCTGGAGAGCTGGAGTTTTGATGACCTCATTCCATGGGGTCTATACAGCATCTGCCTTCAGTTAAAAGGGGCATACTGATTTTTAATAACCAGTTACAAGACATCACATCCTAGAGCTAAATACTGTTCTCCAGTTTCTTCTTCAACACAGTTCAAGCTCTCCTCAACAAATCATGGAATATCTCAGTTGAAAGGAACCTACAAGTATTATTAAACACAACTTCCTGCCCCTCACAATAGCACCTAAAACTCAATCATATGACTAAAAGCATTACCCAGACTTTCCTTGATCCTATGTACTGAATGGTTAGGAAATTGCCTCACACTTGCATAACACTTAATTTTTGCCTCCTAACTGGGAAGTAATATAGTACATATTTGTGCCAGAAATTCCTAGAAGTCTCATAGGTTATGAGTACACTTCTGATGAGGGCAAACTGAACATGTCACACTATTTAATTTCTTATCAATCAGACCACAAGACAGGCAAGCCTCAGAATTAATTCTGCACTGTTCCTGTGTACTTTTGGTCATTTTGGCATTCCTGATGCTTGCTCTTTAGGTGAAAAAATGTATAAAATACTAGTTAAATAGATACACTTTTCCTGAGGTATCTGCAATTTTTGTATGCAAACAGCAGCAAAACAAGACGTAAAGTTTGAAGCAAATTAATATTTTTGATATTAATTAAATTACCTCTCCTTCTTTTCAGTAAATGAAGATTATTCAGTACAGTGTGGCATAAGAAACTTTTGCTATTTGAAATTACTTGATTTTGATTTTTAAAAATCTGAAAAGGGGATAGTTAACTAAGCAGTCGCTCTTGTAAACTGCTCTTAGAAAGCAATGATTCCTTCTCCTTTGTAAACAGGAAAAATTACTTCCAGGTAATTATGTATCTCCGTTTATACATCAGTGGTTTTCCTGCTGAAGTGCAATGTAAGACAAAGACTGAAATATACCAGAATGTGCCCCCTTATGACATAAAAAAACTAAAAGCAGAAATTTATCAAATGTCATTAGAAATTCAGCAAAGCATTATAATTTCCTTACTAACTGCAAAAACTACTCAGGAAAAGGCAGAGAAGGAAATCACAGTATTATACATAAATAGAATTTCACAAAGAATATTATACAGACAAGTACCTATAGCTTCTTAATGTGACTCAGTTGCTGCCCAGAAAAAAAATCCATTTAAAATAAATTCTGGAAAGATAAAAGTGGATACTCTGCTTTTGAAGATACAATCACAGTAGTAAATAGGCAGAGGAATGTGAGCTTTTGCTATATGATTTATTACCAAATCTTTGACACATAGGAAAAGTTCTCCCAAATTAAGCATGGAAATTATTTTGGTATTGCTTCTCCTAGCTTCAGTGACACAACCCCCAGATAGTGCTGGCTTCCATTCTGTGTTTTCTGGGCACTTCCAGGTGTGGTTTATCTAGGAGACAGAACTGAACATCCCATAGGAACAGAACAAGAAGCCTATCTAGTCTCCATCTGTCTTCAAACTATTTGCTAATCTTGCTAAATCATCCGCATTAATAATCTCTTTTCAATATGCATGGATAAATCCACTTCTATAGGCTTTTGATTAGTTAAAGTATGCTTTTGTCTTCCAAAAGGAAATGAATTTAGGTCAAACTGTGTATTACTTGACCTCATATTATTGTTCTGCCTCGTCCACAGAGAACAACAAAATATGTGTTTCCACATGCAGATTTGCAAGGTAATGTTTGGCAGGCAGAGTGGTTCTTTCTAGCAGCACTTCTGCTGAAGTTAAGTCACAGATCATCTCCTTAATTCTATAGAGCACTAAAAGCTTGATCTTCTTATGCAATAAAACCCAAAAATATGAAAGTGCATGCAACGACCGCGTCAAGTTACAAAATATGCAAAACACTTTCAAGCATGTCATGCCACCTTAGAAAGAACAACCATTTGGCTTCCACTGCACAGATGAAAGGAGAGAACAATTCTTGGGAAGGCAATAAAAAAGAGTGGGATTTTTCCTTAGCTCTCAAACAAACTTTAAGGAGGTTGTAAAGAAGGGTGACACATATTCATTTGCTGTGGTGTTAGCATATAGCACATGAAATTCTTTCTTGAATTCTGCCTCCCTGTACCTGGGCCATCACTCAAATCCACTGTGACCTCTCCTTCTCCCTTTGCCTCTTTCCAGTCCATCTCATCAGGCTCCTGTCACTCCTTCCTTCATCCCTCTGTCTCCTTTCACAATCCCACCCACCATAGCTGTCCTCATTAATGGCAAGGCCAGGGATTTAAAACCTTTTTCTCTGGTCTGCCCCTTGCTTGATTTGGGAAGAGAGGCACAAGGTAAGCCAACTCCCTACAGACCTCATCAGCGGCATAAGGGAGGCAACTCACCTGTCTAACTTGTCACCTTCACCTTATTTCATGACCAGAGGACCTTCAGAAACTCACATTACTCACTGCAGATAAAGGTTTATAGTTCCATTCTGGCAGCCATCCAGAGTCAACTATATTGTGTCAGAGCAGAAGGGTCTGTCCCTGTTTGAATGCTAGTATAGCTGACTTGGGAACTCACAGCTGTAACTGGAGAGCACTGTGCAGTATACTGGAGGAATTTTCTGAAGAAATGAAGTAAGCTGGGTTCACCAGACACTTCACTGAAGCTCAAAGCAATGCTTGCTTCACAGTCCTCATTGAAAATGAAAAGTAAGCAATTTTTCCCTGGGTTTTGGTTTCAGCATCAGAGCTCAAGGCAGCAAGCACTAGATGCAAGTAATTTAGTACATACCAGCTTGTGTGGATTGCTCTCAATTGCAGTATAAATTACATTTCACTTGTTTATATCAGAAATCTTGCAGTGCAAATATACCAATAAATGGGATGATTGATGACCAATAAATACTGACTGAAGAGGCTTCTCAGCAAATCTTTTACTGTCAACAGCTTTCTAAAAACCTCAATACATCACTCTACATATATAATTGCGCAACAATAATATATAGCTGTTTGATCCAAGAAATTACTTTATTATTATTCACCAAGTAATTGGTAAATGTTCATTTCCACTATGGCTCAGTCACGTGGCTTTACTGTGCCTTGCTGGCACTTCTATATAATCCTCTTCTACCTTGAACACCCTAAAACACCTGGTATT
>VXBU01018253.1:58191-95163 GCA_013400315.1 Bombycilla garrulus | reverse complement strand
CTGACAGGCCTGAGGCATCAAGCACCTCTCTAGGAAGACTGACATCTTTGACCAACATCTTGATAAAAAAAATGCCTCCTGAAGTCCAGTGTAAACTTCCCCTGATGCAACTCTGAACTATTCCCACAGGTCCTGGATACCAAAAAGATACCAGGAAGAAGCCATCAGCATCCTCCTCTCTCTCATCCACTCCTCAGGAATCTGTAGAGGGCAATGAGGTTGCTTCCTAGTCTCCTTTTCTTCAAACTAGACAAACACCTGGTGTAAAACATTAGGATTCATTCCATATAGTACAGGTAACCACATCAGTGAAAGAGGGAAGTCTAAATGACCACTCTTAGTGACCATGCACTGCTATGAGGGAGACAATTCAGGATGCTAGACAGACTAACCTAAAACATCCCGACATGCCTGATCCCAGTCCTACTTATAGCTTTGCCTGGAAAGCATTTAGCAAATCCCTTATGTTGAGATCTGCTGATTAATTGTTTTTATTCTGAGGTTATATTGATATAACCTTTTAGAACTTAATTTAAATATCACTGGAAGACAATATACTCACCTGACAAGTCAATGCATACAAATTTGTTTACAGTTAATATCACTGCTACTTAAATGGAATAGTTTACATCATACAATCACTAGGTTATATTAATGAAAACAAGGTCAAGACTCAGAAGTTATATTAGTATTGTAACACATACTACCTTTGAGTATTTTGTGGGTATTCATCCACAAGTTACTGTAGAATGCCTGGTATATTTTCCATTTGTTTGATTCTGTATGAAAGGAGCTCATTTGTATAAAGAAAATATTTTTGGAGTAATTAATTATACAGATTCTCATTTCTTGCCAAAAGGTGAGTCTATGCAAACAATGAAGTTAATTTTAACATTTCCATAAAGTCGCACTTACTGAGAGGTTAAACAAAGACATTTTCCCGTTGACCTCAGCCTCAAAAGTTCCATTTCCTGAGTGTCTAGAAATCAAAGCCAAGCCAGACTGGAGACCAAACTATTTTTAAAAATCACCACTTTCAGTCTCCTCAGTTCAGGACTCACAGCACTGGTTTGTGCATGTTGCAGCTCTTCTTCACAGACCTACATGGAATACTGCTATGGCAGTGAAGCTGCTCTGAGCTAATTCCAGCACTCTTTTTCTCTAAGTGCCAGAATTTGAAATGAAATGTTATCTCTGTGTGAATCAAAACTACTTTCTATCATTTTCAGCCTCACTGATTCAATACAGTTCTTGGGAGAAAAGACACGTGTAGGTATGCTGCAGTAAGATCTCAATCATCCAGAGTTATAAACTGTGAAAATAAAAAGTTTGATAAATGAAGAAAAACTTACATGCTGGAAAAAAGACCAACCAATTTATCAAAGCAGCATGATTTTTAACATAAAAACACTGTTGGGAAAGGGAATTTTTTTCAAATATACCATGAAAAGGTTTGCTTGAATAAACATTTCAAAATTATTAAAAATGTGTCAACTACAATATATGAAAATGCCATTACTGTACAGCAGAAGTTACAGGCAAGCTGAAGGTGTAATCCTTTCCATTTTTAGGAAAAACATGCTTGGGGTGAAACAAATTTCTAAGTCCGAAGTTATAATTTCATACCTGAATTGTGACTTCTATGACAAAATTCAATGTGAAAGTGTGAGTCTGCAGTCTGTGAAAAAGAGATCCTGAAGGTGCCACTCCTAATTGAAACTGTAACTGTAACCCTTGTACTGCCTCCTTCACCTCCATCTGTTCTACGACTGTAAGAAGAAACTAGAAATTCCTCCTCAGATAACAAGAGAGATGCCACAGGAACACCACAGATTAAAGAGAAAAAGAGAGAGAAAATCAAGACAGAGTACGTGGAAGGTAATGAGCAGTAAACTGATCAGAAAAGGGGCTACCTTGTCATATGGAAAACAGACACTGAATAGCAATGCAGCACTGTTTCTTGGAGTTTGTCTAAAGACGGATTGCTCTGGGCAAGCATCGTCCCTCCCAGTCAGATGGTCTCATGCTGCATCTGTCACACATCATTCTTTACTTGCCTAAGGACCCTCAACACTTGAACATGTGAGTTCTGAAAGACCCTGCTACAAAAGGACAGAAGTGAGGATAACACACTCTGAGACACAATATGAGACTGCGCTGTCCCAGAAGAGGCCATAGGAAAAAATTGCTCCAACAGTTCCTGTCTTAGCAGGACGCCATCCAGAGGGACATTGACACACTTGTGAGGTGAGCAAGACCAAGTGTAAGGTCCTGTTCCTGGGTCAGGGTAATCCTCAACCTCAATACAGGTTTAATGAGTGGATGGAGAGCAGCTCTGCATATGGGTGGATGAAAAACTGGTCATGACCCAGCAACGTACATCCATATCCCAAAAAGCCAACTGTATGCTGAGCTATATCAAAAGACACTTCTCTACTCTGGAGTGCTGCATCCACCTCTGGGGTCCCCAGCATAAGACAGACAGAGGAGGGCCACCAAGATAGGCAGATGGCTGGAGAAACTCTGCTATGAGGAAGAGCTGAGACAGCTGTAATTGTTTAGCTTAGAAAAGGTCTTTGAGGAGCTCTTATGGCAACCTTCCTGTTCTTGAACGGGACCTACGGGAAGGATGGGGAAAGTCATATCATCAGCGAGTCAGTCTAGTGATAGGATGGGGGGGTAATGGTTTTGAACAGAAAGAGAGCAGGTTCAGATGGGCTCTTAGGTAAGGTGAATGCTCTTTACCCTGAGAGTGGTAAGGCACTGAACAGGTTACCCAGAGAAGTTACAGAAGCCCCCATCTATGGAATTGTTCAAGGCCATGCTGGATCGGCTTTGAGGAGCCTGGTCTAGTGGAAGCTATCCCTGCCCACAGCAGGAGAGCTGGAATGAGATGTCCTTTCCAACCCAAATGATTCTATGTTTTTAACAAAACAAGTAAGCATCTTAGATGTCCTGTCATGAAGTTTTCTGTGCTACCAACTCTACATAAGTGTATCATTTGACCACATTCTGTTTTTGCATTTCACCTTGTAATGAAACCAAAAGGTCAATTATTTAGGGTTAAAGTGAGGAGGACATATTAATATCCAAGGGCCATACCTAGGTTAGTGAACAAGAGACTCAAGCCATTACTCAGGAGTGCAGGAGAGATTATGAAGACTACTGACGCACCTCTTCCTAACTACATTCAGTCACAAAAGTGGGACTCCCAAAAATTGGATTCCTCATCTTAAGAAGAATTTTGTGTCAATTTTTTGATCATAATTAAAGCTCCACCTATTTTCTTAATCTATTATTCTTTGATTTACAATAGCAACAGCCACTTTTCACCATAAAAATAGATGAAGACAGTAAAGTAGATGTTGACATAGGTAAAGACCATGGAAAATTATTGCCGATACCATTTCACAAATGTAGGGGTCTAAAGCTGGATAAAAAGTCATTGACTCCAGTAGGGCTATGTGATGCATTCTTGCTGATTAAGAAAGTGTTTCTTCAGCAAGGGTCAATGACAATCCACAATCAAAGCAGTTGCATAATTATGCTACAGATTCTGAAAAAAAAAGCAAGATAAAACAAGTGACAGACGTTAGTACAGGCTGAGCAGAAAACAGAAAAGGAGACAATACAGCAGATAATCCTTGAAATTACGACTTAAGCCCAAAGAAATACATCTTGCACAACAGCAGGCCAACCTACTGCAGTCTCTCCCATGGACCAAAGCTGAAATTCAGTGCACATTTTTCCACCTCATAACCACAGAAAAGTCAGTCAGCCTTGGTATGACTTAAGTGGCTTCTATCTACTTTGCTATATATTTGTGATCAACTGCGGCAGTATAGCAATACTACCACATCCATGAGGTACAAGTATCCACAGCTATGTATTTTAACATAACTGAAGCATCCTTTGCCTTCCCCTTGCAGCATTCCCACCTGTACAGCTACAAGCTCTTCAAGTAAATCCATACATATCAGCCTAAAACTATGTGGCAAAAAAGTCTTCTCCCTTTAGGAAGAAGACTGTAGAGGAATAAATTGTGAAGAGCAAAGGGAACAGCCTGGCTAGTGATGAAGGAAGACAGGCTCTGTCCTGAGGCAGTTTAATAGCAGCCAGAGCTGCTGGGAAGAGCAAAAGCATCACACTGAAATTCTGGAGAAGCTCAGCATATCTGTTGCTGGCCAGGATTTCTGTACGACTGGAAAACCAAGGAAAAATCCAAGGCAAAAGGACCCACATTTTCTCTCCTTGGGGAAGCCTTGACAGGTTTTCTACTGCAGGCATAGCTGTGGTAACTCATGAGTGAACATGGCTACAGCCACTGCCCAACCTCCGCCCTTCTTGTGTGTCGTACCACAGATGACCATAAAGCAGCTCAAAATTACAGCATTGAAATCACATACAGCAGCTTTGTGGGAGAGCTGAGAACAAATTTCAGGGAGCCTGGGCTCCTGGCCAGTGGCTTTCAGCAGTACCAGCCCCAGATGTCATACACAAAGGGCAAGCAGCTAAAGTAGCTGGGGATTTTTCCCCTCCTCGGATCTTAAGTGGCCTAACCAGCTTGGATGTATTGGTTCTGTTTCTAAAATAACAGCCTTGCAAGAGTTGAGGAAAAGTTGTTACAGCATGAGCTTAAAAACAATTCCTAGTTAGTTTATAATTTTTAGCCACAGGTCATACACCTTACTTCGGAACAACTCAAGAGCTACAAACTCACAATTTTGAACACAATTTTAAGAGACCTCTAACTAATAGGTCTGCTTGGTACAGTATCTAAAGCTCTGCTTACACCATTGAATACAATGTTAGTATCTAGAAATACTTAGTCTTGGGACAATGTAATCATCTTGAATTTCAATACAGCAGGAAGATTAATATCACTCCAAACGTAAACTTGTATGTCACAACTCCATCTAACTTAGGCCTAATATTGCATATTCCTAAGAAACCAATAGGCTGATCTACTGTCCAATAGAGGATAAAATGCTGAGCTCTCAAAACTTCATTAGCTTTGGAATCTAACATGTGGCAGCTGAACTATCTTGGATTTCATGTCTGTATTACTGTAGCAAGTATTATATATATTAAAAAAAATTGTAGAAATTTCTGATGTCATATTTTTCTTTCCTTAGGTTAGTCCTTCAGACATCTGCTTGTGCTACTTAAAATGGCCTTAACTCATTTAATGACAGTTTAGGAAGACAAATTTCTACCACAGGGTTAAATTCAAGTGTCAAAAATACCAGTGTAATTCCAAAAGTGTTGATTCACTGAAGAGTTCCCCATGGTTTCAATTGCCTTTTAGAAAATCCACTGAGAATTAGTAAGACAGTAAAAGTATTCCATAAATAAGTGTTATGTAATATCCATCAGTGGTATACTGGACTTATCAAAGTAAATACATCTCCTGAGTAGACTCTTCTCTGACAAAAACCCCCTTAATAGAATGTAAGAAAGTATCACAAATAACTCAGCCTATTTCCAGCACTTTTGCTTAATGTTGTTTTGTCAACAAGGAAATTTTTCACGTAAGTCTGACATGGAAATATTCAGTCACAGAACATACATTAAATATCAAATTAAACAGTTTTATGATCAGAGTACTTTAAACCACAGGAAAAATTACTGTCAAATGGGATTGATCAAACTGATTCCATTTGAGTTTATTTGATTGTGCCTGTCTTGCTATTGTCTATCCTTAATTGTAAGAAAAGGATAATGTATTTTTTCCAAGCTGACCCTGTTTATAGCATATACTTAGAGGAAGTACTTAAAATTCAGAATCGAGCCAAAGTGCTTATACTAAGCTTTGGTTTTAGAGTTTTGTTGAGTTTTACACTTTATGGGAGTATCAGTGGCATATCCATTTCCCTAGTTCCTTGGCATTTCAGATGCCTTTGTAGCACAACTTGATTATTGGTCTTATTTAGAATCATAATGTTGGAAGATACGCTTGAAATCATAAAATCCAACCATCAAATCAGCACTACCACCGTGTTCAATGTTAAATCATGTGCTTTAGTGCCATATCCACAGGGATTATCAACATCTCCAGGGATGGTAACTCCACTTCCCTGGGCCATCTGTTCCAGTACTTTACAAACCATTTTGTTGTTTTTTTTTTTTTTCCTTTTAATATGTAATCTATAACTCCCCTGGCACAACTTGAAACCATTTCCTCTCATCCTGTTATTTGTCACCTGGGAGAAAAGCCCAACTCTCAGTTTCTTACAGCCTCCTTTTACATAGTTAGAGAGAACAGTAAGATCTGCTCTAGTCTGCTTTTCTGCAGGGTAAACAACCCCAGCTCCCTCAGCTGCTCCTCATACAACCTACTCTCTAGAGCCTTCACCTGCTTCATTGCTCATCTCAGGACTTGCTCCAGCACCTCAGTGTCTCTACAAAAGTAAAGGACTCAGAACTGAACACAAGATTTGGGTAGGGCCTCACCAGTTACTTCCCTAGCCTTGCTGGCCACACTGTTCTTGATACAAGCCAAGAATGCCACTGGCCTTGTTGGCCACTAAGGGCACACTGCTGACTGATGTTCAGCCACTGTTAACCAACAACCCCAGATCCCTTCCCACCAGGCAGCTTTCCAACCACTTCTCCCAGCCTGTAGTGCAGCAATGGGATTTTGCAACCCAAGGGCAGGACCCAGCACTTCACCTTATAGAATCTCATACAATTGGCTTCAACCTATTGATTGACTCGGCTGTCTAGATCCCTCTGAAGAACCCTCCTACCCTTCAGCAGATCAACACTCCTACCCAGCTTGGTGTCATTGGTGAACTTGCTGAGGGTGTACTTAATCCCCTCATTCAGGTTGTCAAGGAAGATACTAAACAGGGCTGATCCCAACACTGAGTTTTGGGGAACACCACTGTTTCATGGCTGTGTTTGTCTCTGACATAACACTTCCAAGTCAGCAGAGGAGAATTGCTAGCAGTTACCTTTGGAACAAGTTGCCTTTTTCTGCCCTGAAACTCAGTCTTGCAGTTGTCAGTGAAATTCACTGCTATTAAAAGTTTGATTACTGCCCCTCTTAAACATCATTATCGCCATCATTCAAAACAAACTGCCAAAAACTACCTGTGAAAGACACATGCAGCTAGCGTAAGAAAACACCCCAGTCCAACTCTCAGGCAAATGTAAAAGGACTGAAGTTTATTTTCCTACAGTCAGTAGGCCAAAGAAAGTCAAATGTTTTTTCAACTTCACACCTCACAAAATGTTGACTGCATTTCCAATGAGGCCATATCTCTCCATTTCTTCCTATCAGATAACATAAAGGCGGGAGTGATGCGTAATTAACAAACCAGCTGGTTACTTTCATTTATTTTAAAGCCCCAGCTGAACCAAGGGTAACATAGTTGTTTTGCAACTTCAGGATGGTCCCTAGGCACATTCTGGCAATTGAAGTGTGTCCACAACAGTCACTCTGTTATGGATTCATAATTCACAACAACTTGCCATATTATAAACTGAGAAAAGGAAAATGAAGTTTGTTATATTCATGGCTATACATAGATTTTTAAATTGCATATACTAGCTTTTTGGTCTCCAGTCGTATGACTTACAGGGTTACAATGTGGTCTCTACAGTCTTCAAAAATTTCTTTCACCTATGTTTATTTCATTTGAAAGCAATCTCTACGACTAATTCTACATGGTCTTCCATTGGGATAAAAGGACTTTGAGTAGTCTAATATAAATGTGATTTTTCTCCTATGATTATAGTCTAAGAATACTCTCTGTACTAATAAAACAACTTTTTTCTAACCAAGATAAACTTAAAATGTACAAACATGTATCTTCTGAAATATACAAACTTTAAGTTTTGTTTGATACAATCTCAAATGTGCTACAGATGTCTGCTCTCATTAGGGAAGACATCTCAGAAGCTTCAAAAACTGCAATGGTTTTCATAAATCTTCCTACTAATACTATTCTTTTATCTCTAATCATTCATCCATTTCCTTTACTTGCTGACAGGAAGGGCTGAAATGCAAAACTCAACTTTAGTGCATAAATAAACATCTATTTGCATCAGACAACAGCTTAAAAATCACCTGACTGCATTTCCACTCTTTGCAAGAATGGTGTGAAAGTTAAAAGAGATGTTATCTGTCTCTCACAATGACAACAATTATCCAAATGCCTTCTTCAGGCTAACTCTTCAGAGTGTAATTTGGCTCATAAAATGACTAGCAAGTTTACCAAACTTCTGCACTGAGCAGGGTTGCAAATTTCTCTGCTAGTTTCCTTCATGCAAGGCAAGGGAAGTGTGTTAATACAAGGACCCAGGAAAGAAGCCCAAATATGATGAAGAGAAAAACAGATCCAGAAAAGAAGCGGTATTTTGATGTCTTCTTAGCTGAGGAGAGGGAAGTTTTTTTTAGGTCACAGTGTCCAAACACATATGCAGGTCACCAAACTGTTACACAGTATTATTCTTCAAACTCACTAATCAGGAATGTGAAATGTCTGAAAATTGAAGTTAAACAACTGCCCATAAAGCAAAACCAGAACATTTTAAAACTTCTGGATACTTCGTATCATTGGCAGATTTTTAATTAAAATTGGAAACCTTATAAAACCTACACTCTGAATCAAATAGAAATTAATTCTGATGGCATATGTCATCTAATAGAAGATGGTTTGACAGGAAAATCAATAACAATACTTCCTTTTGATCTCACAGACTATGAGTCTATTGGCATTTGTATTCTTGAGAACTAGTTTTTTAGGAACATTCTGGGAGTCAAAAACCTTTGGAATCTAGAAATTCTGGTCTCATTATACAAAGTTGTTATAACACAGAGTTGTTATATACAAAACACAAAGTAAATAAATAAAAAAAAGTGTGTGTGTGTGTGTGTGCGTGCGCACATATATATATATATATATACACACATATATATGTATGTATATGTATGTATATATAAACACAAAGTTTTAACAGTTACAGCTGAAGTTATGACAGTTACAACAGCTACAGATGAAAGTGAATTGAGTCTCAGTCTAGTAAAGCTACTTTACAAGAAATTTTTAATCTGCATTCTTTACAAAATTTAAGTTAAACCAATATTCTAGCCTTTATAGATGTTTATATATAACTCCAGCACAATGAGAGTGGCAGCATTTACTCTCCCTCAAAATACATAAATAAAGAAAAACGAGAAAAATAATGTCAAACAATAACATAGGTTAAACACAGGTTAAGTAAGTGATAGTCAACACACTAATAGATATGACAGCTTTAAGTGGATTATATGGATTTGAAATAACTGTTTTATTCTACTGAAATGTTGCTTGGATTCATACAACATTCTGTGTGACACCAAGAGAAATACAATTCCACAGAATAAAATACGTAGCACTTGGTGTGCATTTGCCACTTGCAGAAATTTTTATTCAACTGCCAGCCTTTTGCAGGTGGGGAGTCAGAAGCAGGAAGGAGCAAATTTGTATGATGAAGGCTGCAGGCATCCAAGCAGCACAGCTGTGAAGGAGGACACAGCTGCCTGGCACCTCCTCTGAACTACCAAAACTGGAAAGGATCTACTAAAAGTAAAACAGATGAGCCAAGGATGATGAGTGGCTTTTCAGTGACACCGGCCTTTCAAAATTATTCTAAAAGAAAGGATCACAAAAAGTTGGGTAGTGGGGAGATTCTTTTGCTTTGGGCAGGGATATCTTCCCGTTCCCTTTTCCTGCCTTCAATTACCTGTTAATAATCTCAGATATGACAAATTATCTAGTTGTCGCATGATTTCTTGCGGTCCACCTTTTAGAATAGTTGGGTGAGATAACAACCACTGGAATTAAACATTATGGTCTTGCCTGTCAGAAGCAGGACAACAGATGAATGAAATTCATGATCCATTATGTCAGGAGCATACATTGCTGCCAGAATGTTTTCCAAGTGCCAGAGAGAGAAAAAAAGAACTTCAGTTCATTTTTCTATTAATGTCCTGCAATACAACCAATATCATCAATATCAGAGGAAGCTGGATCTCCTCAGGAGATGGTGTGTAGAAGCTGTCCTGTTACATTTCTATACAGTCAATTCTGAGATGAGCCTTTCCAAAATGTGTTTTCTTACAATTTCTCCCTCTCTCCTTGCTGGTATTTTGGCATTTGGCTTTGCAGGATCAGCTGCTTCCAGAATGCTGCATCTTTCTATGGTTCAAAACTAGGATCTCTTTAGTTCTTCCTCTTCTGACACTTTCTGACATCCAGCAGTTTTACAGCCCAGTAGCCAAACCACCAATTTGCTGTCTTTCTTAACACTCTCAATGCAAACTGACTTTAACAACAGCTTAAGCACACTTAGTGAAACATAAGACCACTGCAACTGTCAGAGCTGCTGTCTTCACTATCAAGCTCTTAGAATACGGACTAAAAATTAGAGGACTTACTCTCCTTGTTTTTTTCTAAACATTTAGTTGTCCAATCATTTTTCACCTATAAATGCACTTCGCTGCTAAAAAACATAGGAGCAAGTACTATTTTTGTAGTTGAACTGTAGAACTGTAAAGGAACTCAAATATTAACACCTACTAGCATCTAAGGACTAAGGATTGCAAATATCTTTTCTTTACAACCCTCTGCTTTTACATGTTTATATCAGCTCTGTTGAAATTGTCTTCTTAAGGCTTTAAATTTCCCATACATTTATTTACCTAAAATGCTTTTGTCATCATTAAGGCTGAGCAAAATCCTTTAGTGCTTCCTGAATTGTGTGAGGAATGTAACACCCTTTTCCTTTTTAGGCTCAAAATGGATTTTCCTTGGCTTTCTTGTGCATGTGTTTGTTTTCAAATAGCATTTGCACTTACAACATAAGGCTGCACAAGTCTGTGTGATCTGCCTTCACATGCATTGTAGGTCCCTCCATAAGTGGTCTCAATTTGTGTGAGGATGAGCATTCCAGCTTGCACAGGGAGAGCAAACCAGACAGATGTGCCATTAAGCATGAAAGCAGACAGTCTGACAGAGAAGTGCAAAGAAAATCCCATCCCAGAATGAAGAGACTTTAGAAAGCATCTAAACTGGAGCTGGGACAAGGTGACTTTTAAGGTACCTTCCAACCAAAACCAAGACACAACTCAGTGATGTTGAATTAAGTTAGCTATTCTATTCTGCACACTACATACACCTTTTGCACTCTCAACAAAAGCAGCTGTGACCTCTACTAGTTCCTGCTCAAATCAGTTGCTAGCTGAAGACTCACAGTGTGTTGCACCATACTGGAGTGAATGCTGCTCAAATAACTTCTCCAAATTTCAACTCTGTGACCACGATGCTAACATGTTCTCTGATGAAGCAATGGATGGACAAAGTTTTTTTCCTCCTGTTTTTGTTATTTCATAAATGTGCAGTCAACTTTGCACTTATGATAACCTGGACTGTTCTAATGCTTATAGAATATAAGCAAGGAACCAAAAGAAGTATTGATAACTAATTATCTGTACCTTAATCACTTCTATTTTGTAAAATAAGATATCAATAGCAGTTAGGTCTAGTAAGATGTTTTTTCTGAATTTATCCATTGCTGGGATTAGCACTGCAGCTCCAGCAGTCTGCACAAGAAAATTTTAAGTATTATCATGTATGAACTCTATGTTAGTTCCTAAGATAAGTAAATGTGTTTTTGTTGAGGTTTCTCTAGTGGCAGTGAAGGGAAAACATAGTGATAGCGAAGGGAAAAGTACAAGACTTTTTTCCCCACTTTTCCTACGAACCCTAGAAATTTAAGAGGTATGGTACATTTAGAATCTTCATCTTACTATGTGAATGCAGCCTTGTATAACACCAACTTTCAGAAATATTTGTTCCCTAAGCAGCAAAAGTATGCCCTGAAGGGAGTTTTTCCCCTCAATTATTCCTGAAGAATATTTCTACATATTTTTGAAGGTTCATAAACAAGTTTCTGTAACAAGATCTAGGCTATAGTTGGAAATACTGTCACTGATCCTAACCTGTGCTCAACACATCTCCTGGCAGAACACACTCTACAACACAAAAGCCACAGAGTACTATTGCCACAAGTCCCAAATTCCCCAAGTATAGAGAGGTCAAAGAACACAATTTCTCAAAAGAAAAATCCCCCATGGTTTAAACAGTTCTAAGCTAAAATCCAGCTACAATCCAGCCAACATTTTTAAATCTTTGAGACTTACCATATTCAAGACACGCTGGTCTGCAAAATTCAGAATAGGCTACTTATATATTTCTTCTTCTCTTAATAGCATGAGTGCCTTGCAAAGGCCCAGATCACTGCATATACGTGGGGTCTTTTGCTTCTGCCTCTCTAAAACCAGAGGGCTCCAAATACCTCAAAGTCAAAAAGACAAATGAAATCTGCATAATTTCCAATATTCCTGATCCAGAGTTTTAGTTACTTCTGTGAAAGATTGCTGAGTCCTTGCCTGCCAATTTAGAGTCAGCCAACATCTTTCTCATTTGACCCTGAAGTCTAGAGACCATAACTGCAGCTCTACCACAATCCACAAAGACTGCTGAGTCATGGAATGAGTTATCTGACAGCTGGTCCAACACTTCATCATGAGAAGAACAACTAAAAATCTGGTGTTCCTCTTCTGCACAGGGAACATGTTCTGTCTGTGGAAGATAAGAAACCAGTGTAAGGATGAAACTTGGGTGACTGTAATCTAAAAATGAAAAGCCAAGGTCACATGAATATATATGGCATTTTTTTTTATTCTACTGGCCAAATCCATTGCTTTTCTAAGAGAAGTAACTGTTCTTCAGTCAGCAAATTTTGTCACATAATGGTAATTTCTCTTAATTTATTTACAATAGGTAGAAATATTTAATGAAGATAGTTTTAACACTAATGAGACATTTATTTCTGAAGAACAAAAGCTTTATGAATGTCTAATTAATAGCTGATTTGCTGTTTGTACTTAAAGAAATAAAAAACAGTCATTGAAGCATCCTAGTGGAATTACCTTTTGATGTTTTCTACTAGCAACAATAAAATAATCAGTAGGAGTTCAGTGTAATGCAATTTTAGAAAAGGAAAATATTCACTGTTGGGGAATATAGAGGTTTTTCTTGGAATATACTACTGTATTCAGTTATCTACACTTAGATTTCCCTTTCATCATGATTTCACATGAGTTCATCATGATTTCATGAGTTGTTGGCATCTGCCTCAAAGAGGTTTTGTGCCCTCAATATATCTAATTTCAAGTTCATTAAAAAGAAATATTAGTTTAGATTCCAATTTTTCCCTTGCCAAGTCATTTTACAGAATTCCTTGGCAATGACAGTCTCATTGTTAACTTTTGCAAATATTTGGAGGGGTTTGAACTGGCTTGCTTCCTAATTAATGCAGCAAATGAGGAATCAAATCCTCCTCTCCCACCCACCGGAAAAAACAAAAACTTTATTTTGCTGGATTATACGCCTAAACTATTTTCATGGTATTATTTTCTTAAGATGGTAAAGAGATGAGTAAGGAACCTGAAAAACCTCAGAATGGCAAGAAGAAGGGTCAGGATTTTGGCCAGGGTTATTTTTGAGAATGAAACTGTGGTCCAACACCCAGGTTTCTGTGATGTTGCAAAAAATTGATTAAAAGGGTGGGCACTGAAGGTATTGGGTTGGCACAGAACCCTGGAGTGCTGCATCCAACTCTGGGGTCCTCAGTACAGAAAGACTTGGGAGTGAGTCCAGAGAAGGGCCAATAAATGGTTAATGGGCTGAAGCACCTCTTCTGTTTGGAAAGGCTCAGAGAGTTGAGGTTGCTTGTCCCCAAGAAGAGAAGTCTCCAGGGAGACCTTATTGAGGCTTTTGAGTATGTGTAGGGGACGAATAGGATGTGGACAAACTTTTTACCAGGTCTTTTTGCTACAGGACAAGGAGGAATGGTTTTTACACTGAAAGATGATTGATTCAGATCCGATATAAGGACAAAATTGTTTGCAATGAGAGTGGTGAAACCCTGGATCAAGTTGTCTAGAGTGGACAGGTAGGTGCCTCATCCCTGGAAACATTCAAAGTCAGGACAAACAGAGCTCTGAGCAACCTGATCTAGTTGAAGATGTCCCTGCTCATTGCAGGCAGGTTGAACTAGATGACTTTCAAAATGTTTTTTCCAACTCGAACTATTATAGAATTCTGTGATAAGGGAAAAACCTGCTAGAAAATGCAGCTACTTTATTTCTATATTCACTGGGATTTATCTCCATTTTTATTCTAGGTCTAGGTGCATTCTGAACTGCTACATAGTCATTACTGAATGATGAATGAAAATACGTGTGATGCAGCCTCATCATGCAAAATATATTCTTGATTCCTGCTGAATCAAGAATATTTCCCAGAGATTTTTGCTGCTGATTAATATAGTTTAAATTGAATCTAATATAACATGCACCCCTATGACGACCAGGTATCAATAACCATTAAGCAAACAAAATACCAAACAACTTGTACAAATTTACAACACAATTAACAGTTAGAGTAACACTAATGCCAGCAGGATCTACTGAAATTCCTTGTCAGTGAACAGCAACTTCATTTTTAAAAAGCCCTGAAAAAAAAATCCATGTTGTAGGAGTATTTGCTCATATTAACATGAAACTAATTAATATTCCAGAGGCAGGTGACAGAGAGAGATATTGCTATTCCCTCTCATTCATTGTGATTCAGTTCATGTTCTAACTTACCCAATAACAGGTTCCTTGAAATTAGAAAAACTTATACTTGATTTTTACTAAGTTAAAGACAGAAGGATTGCTCATGTAAAAGCTTTTCCAGGTAATTAATTAAAGGGACTACAGTGATAAATGCTGAATTATTTAAGAACTAAAACCTCCAGTCAAACTCTGAATATCAAGCTGATTCCTATTATTTTGCAACCATCTTATTGATTCTTGGTCCCTGTGTGCTTGTACATTTTATGGCTAACCATACAGACATCAGTAACTCACCTGGTCCCACTGTTTAATTGTTGTGATATGTTTAACAAAATCTTTTGTTCACTAAGGTTTAACAACTAAATACCTCCTTACCCACAATAACATTCTCATCTAATTTCTCCAAGCTTTAAGTCCATAGTGCTGGCTTTAAAAGCCTCAGGTTACTCACAGCTACTACAATTCTGCTCCCTTTGTCCTCTCATGAACACAATTGTCCTACCAGTAATAAGGACAGGCTTCCAGCATTACTTTCCTATCCTCTGAATACAGCCCATATCATTTGGTGTCATCGAAGATAAGCTTGCCAGCATTTTACATGCTGATACCATGAGTTCTGTTCATCTTGATATGGCAAAGATAAGACTTTCTCCTCTGTCATCATACTGCTACACTCCGTGTGTGGTTAGATCAGGCTGTGTAAAATGTTCTCCCAGGTATTCTGATGCCGGAGTAGAGTTGACAAATGCATGACACTAATGCAAAATTGTGCTCAAGCAGAGTATCTTCCTTAAGTATAGGCAGCCTTACTTATTTCAATGAGACTGTAAATCTTTCTGTTTCTTTCTTTATGTTTCTGTGACCCATCAAACAGAATTCAAATCCCAAATAAAGCTACTCAAAGTTCACTAAAATTAGAAAAATATGAGATGCCATCTTAATAGAGATTGATAAAGAAATACTACTGCTCCAAAGTTGGCTAATGTCGCACTTCACAGGAACTCAAATTATTAATTCCATAGTTTTTAGCACCACTGTGGGCCAGATGTCTTTTTCAGATCTCTGTTGTGATGGCAGACTCTGGGGACCTCATGAGAAAAATGGAACAAAGTTTAGTACATCTATCTGAGTATATAATCAATCTCATACCTGCCCTCTATTACTTTAAGAAATGCTGTCTTCTACGATTATTTATGCTATCTATTCTGTGGGATGTTTTTTACCACCTGAGTCACAAATTTCATTATCACAGCCCTACACTAAAACCTCTTCATTTTATGTAACAGTTCAGAATAAAAAGATAATTTTTCAGCTGTGCTGTCCATTTAATTTACATGTACTATTGTCCTGCATAGACACTTCAACTCCCACATTTCACTGGAATTGTAATCTCTTTACTAATAGAAATATCCACCTGATTTCCCTTATTGCTTTTATTGATGGAAAGTCTGGCCTTCAGACTTCAGTTTCAATTTTTGCTTGCAATGTGTCCCACTTTGTGGCTCCTCATTTCACCACTGCAGCAAACCCAGAGCCATACCTCAGTTCATTCTTCTCAGCCCTGGAAATGCTTTAACAGTCTGGTTTCAACAAATGGTCTACCATCAATACAATCAACTATTTAAGATTGAATTAGTGCTTCATGATACCTTTCAACGATGGACTCATTCTGTACATCTTCTCACTTCTTTTTTTGCTCCTACTCCCATAGTTGTATGCATTGTAGTATCACCAAAATAACTGCAGAAAAAACTCTAAAGCTAAAATAAGCACTTGATTCATAGTGTGCTCTCATTGACCCCTGCCAAAGGCCAACCACAAACAGCACATCAGCTGGGGAGACCAGAAACCTCTGTAAATAGACTTCACTCAGTTGGCTTTTATCTCTGCTTTAAATCTACAGACTTCTTCCACTTCTATGTTTTCCCACAAGGACATGCAAAACAACACATTCACATTCACTGGCCAAGAAAGATTATGTGAATAAAGCTGTGCTTCAAATTTTCTCCATTACAATCTACATTAAGGAAATTACAGCCTTTCTTGTGCATCTCTTCCTAAAACTGCTTAATTTTCTTCTTTGCTAAATGACAACACATAGCATTGCTAGGTAAAGATGTGGATGAAAATTGTCAAATCTGTGTTATACTGCATATCCTTTACCTTTCCATCTAAATACGGATGATACGAGGTTAATAGAGGCTAATGCTGGGGAAAGTGTCAAAATGTGCAATCCACATGTCTTCAGTTTATCACAGAATCACAAAAGGATGACAAACACCTTGAAGATCATCAAGCCCAACCTTTGATCAACCCCCATGTTGTCAACCAGAACACAGCACTAAATGCCACACCCAGTTATTATGTTCCCTGTTGCATCTATTGATCTTGTTTATAAGAGTGTCAAGAGGCTTTTCCAGAAGAAGAAAATCAAACGAAAAATTTTCAAAGCAATTCATTTATTTAAATCCACAATAACAAGACCTTCTATTAGTTCTACATCTTTCATTGTGCATACACACAATGAAATCAAACGCTATCCATGAATAATTCAGAAATACCAAATTTCATAACTTCTTCCATTATATGCACACTATTTACATAACAAATTGCCACTCAATCAAAATTCCATCCTTTAAAATTTTGTGAAGGAGCAAATTAGTGACCCATGTCTGAAGCAGCACAGAACAGGTTAATTCCATGTAAACATAAGGAAGAGAGCTTTTCAGGAAGAGTTTTTTCAGCATTAAGTGAATTACCATTAAATTATTTGGATAGTAAACAAACCTCAGTGTTTCTTTGTTCCCAAATACCCACACTGACTAATCTGCAGCAAATATTTGCATTAGATACCATTCCAATCATAAATATAGTAGCGTATGGTCCTTTCAAATTCTTGCAGCAATGCAATGTGCCTTATTTAGTATTAAACCTTTTGTTTTAAAAGAACTAGCTTATATAGAGTAACTAAATAGCCAGTCTGCTTTAATAATAATTAAATGTTATACGCACTGAGGATAAAGTCATCTTTGTGCTACAAATACATGTCCATTTACTGACATGTCTGCAGCCACATAAGAATTACGAAACCTAGGTTCTGTGAAGCAGTCACAAAGTGAATCATACAAACATTTCTTGCCAGATCTAGGTATTGGACCATCAGCTTCTCTTTATCTACAGAACCATAAACAGGGTTGGGTACCTTGCACAATCCTCATTAGAGCTTCTCAATATTGAAGTGATACATAGCAATGGTTCAGAAATGTAGAAATTCTTAGCCAGCAGTAGCACAGATTGGAGACAAGACCTAAATGGTGTAATAAATAAATGGTAATTCTAATTTTCTGCTGTATTCTGTCTTGGAGTATCTAAGTATTCTGGTCAAAGTAGTCCAGACTGCCTGACAGAAGTGCAGATAGGGTATGGTTATGGTGGTACATGCACATGAACTTGTGCATTTGTGTGTTAATCACTCCACTGCTGTGCATATGGAAAGAGCGTGGACTGATGCAGATGTGAACACTTTCCCTTCCTTTTGCATTTTTGCCTATTCTACATGCAGTATAGAATGCTTGTTTGAATGGTGGGTCTTAGTACTCATGGGAACAAAGATTTGGGCCCTGATCACTTTTATACTAACTCCCAGTATACACTGCTCAACAGAGCTGCTGGTGCTCTCAAAGGGTTAAGCAGTTCCGCCTTATCAACAGAGGACTGAACAGTTTTTTGTGTACATTCCTGTCTTGTCCCATCCTCAAGAGGAACTTCAGACCTAAACACAGTTTTCCAGACAGCATAAGTATTCCTATATGATGCTCAATTTGTACAGTGTTCAAACTCTTTCACCAGTAACTTTTACTTGTCATCAATGATTTGTCAAGTAAAACCAGACAAATCCTTCACAGAAAACATTCATCATCTAATAATTTAAAAAAGCTTGACTCTCTTATTACCACACCTGGGGCCCGAGGGCTTGTTGGCAAGACTGCATTGCATGAACAGCACAAAAAAGCTAATGGGATCTTCAATAAACTTTTTTTTCTAAAAGAAAACCAGAGGCAATCCAATTCTGCAGTCAGTGAATAAGCTACTAACAATTGAAATCAAAGGATTCAAACAGAAGTGTGTCATGGGTAGGATACAAGAGGATATTATACTTAACTATGAACCAGTAATTAAATTGTGTTGACAGTTAACTGTTATAGTGTATGCTAAAAGAAATGGCACCATTTTTCATGCAGATCTTAAAATTAAGACCAGTGAAAATAGTAATAGGACCACAGAAAAGAGTACTCTTTTTAATATCTCGTAGACCAAGTCCAGAAGAAGACAAGAAAAAAAAGCAAGAGAAACTTTCCTCCGAACATTGTACCATCCCACATTGCACATTTTTATTTTTAAAGCTGGTTGTTTCTGCAGAAGGGATCTGCAGACATAGATCTTACATGTGTGGTTTTGCAGAGAAGCATAGCACAGTAATTAGTGCATTATCAAAATTCAAGTACTCATCCAGGAATAATGGTGGACCTTATGTTCCAAGAATAGCACATACTTAATAGCATGGTATCTTTTTCACTTTGTTTTAATGAGAAGTAGANTCCTCTGGTATAGTATTTCATATAAAAAATGCAAAGGCTTTTTCCTCAGACACATGCAAGGATTTTCTTACCTTTGGTTCCATTGAAATGAAACTGTGGGTACCTCTACTTGAGAGAACGGACCTCTTAATTGTTTTACTATGATAGAAGTGGTAGTAGTCCTTCAATGTTCCAATCTGGAAGAGCAGAAAAGAAAAGAAGTGGAAGACTTAATTTAATGAAACTGGTTTCCTGTTTTTCATTTTGGAAAGTCTATAAATTATGCAATTTCCTCTGTGCTGAAATGTTACTTGAACCCACTGATCATCTTTCAAAAGAAGGACATATGATATGAAGTAGATGAAGTATCCTTGAGGCAGTAACTGCATAACCAAAGATTATAACTGAGCTGCTTAGTCTGGCTGTATCTACCTTCTTAATGTTTAATTTATATGCAGTACTTTACATAATTCTATATCAATCTATATCCAAACTGTCCTCAAACAGCAAGTATAAAAATCATTAAATGGCTATAGGGTTATTAAAAAGCATTCCATTTAGTTTGTTTAAGGAAATGTACTATAAAACACACTAGACTTGGTTATTTATATAATTAAATTATAAAAAGGACATCCACAGCATCAGAATGGAACAGGAATAGTTTTTCTGCTCGGTCAAATGAGAGCAAAAAGTAGAAGAAAGAAAGACAGAAATGGTAACTTCATAGGATAATAACTCACTTGAGGTACAAAATCAATTAAAGCAAAATTGCAAATTTCACAGTGGTGTAATAAAAACACTTCTTACTCATCCCTTCAATATACAATAGAAATATAAATACTGAAGTGAGATGGCCTTCACAACTTGAAAAAGAAGAGTCATCAATATGTCTGTTTTCATTTTTCATTTTTAACTTGAAATTTCAGTTTTCCTCACCTACAAACTAACATTCAGTCTCCTTGTCTTTGGGAGAATGCCTCTCCAACTCATTTGGAATTTGACCTACTAATGCACTCCAAATCTTGTAAGATACTTAGTAACTTAGTTTCAAGTTCCTCAACAATAAGCAAAAAAGGGACAATTGAGCCTACTGACATTTCAAGTCAAAAGTCAAAGTGACCTCATGAAACAGGCTTGGTTTTCCCAATACAGCTGAATTATATCACCAAAGAGTATGGAGCAACACTTGAAAACTTTCACCTTAAAAAAATCCCTCAAATTTTTTAATTTGCATCTGTAAGAATACACATGCAGGAAACTTGAGAGCTCAGCAGTAAACACTTGAAGATAACTGGAAATAAGTCACTCACAATTTCCAAGAATATTTAGAATACTATAGAAGAAAAATCTTGAGAAAATATCAAAGTAGTCTACAAAGGAAATATTGATATTAATAGAAAACAGCAACAATTTAAATTAATTTGCCTAACAGGGAAAACTGGATCTAGGATATTAACTTCAGTCTGTGTGGGTGCTCCATCAATATCTTTATTTTGGGAAGAGTAACTTATGTCGAGTGTAAGAAAAATACCTAAACATTCAGTTAAATCAATTTAGTTTATCATAAATTAAATGGGAATTAGTTTGTCTTAGACTAATGAAAGTATATCAGTAGTAGAGTAATTTTCATGCTGCCTTCTCTCTGAAAGGCAATTCCACCTGAAGTGGCACATCTCCACAGCAGTTGTAAGTGAACAGGGTTGCATCTAGCTGGTAGCCAGTCAACAATGCTGTTCCTCAGGCCTCAGTCCTAGGACCAGCTCTGTTCAATATATTAAACAACAATTTGGATATAGGATTTAAGTGCTCCCTTAGCATGTTTGCTGATGATACCAAACTGGGAGGTGCTGTTGACCCTCTTGAGAGACCAAAGGCTTTGCAGGTGAATTTGGACAGATCAGAGCATTAGGCTATGAGTAATGGGATGAAATTTAAAAAGTTGAAATGCTGGATTCTGCACTGGGGATTAAGTAATACCAGGCACAAGCATAAAGTGGATGAGAGCAGCCCTGCAGAGAGCAACCTGTGGGTTGACATTAAGCTAAATGCGACTCAGCCATGTATCTGGGCAGCCATGAAGCCAAACTGCATCCTGGAATACCTCAAATACTGCACAACTAGACAGACAAAGGAGGTGGTTATCTCGCCAAATTCAGCTTTGGTAAACTCATTTACAGTACTCTGGGCAGGTCTGGGCCCCACAATTGAAGAAGTATGTGAAAGACCTTGAATGTGTCCAGAGGAGGCCAACAAAGGTGGGGCATGCCCTGGAAGACATGGCTTATGAAGTGAGGCTGAGCACTTTGGCTTGGAGAATAGTAGGCTGAGGGGTAACCTCACTGTCCACTACAGGTTCCCGAGGATAGGACAAGGAGATGGAGGTGCTGATCTCCTCCTGACAGGATTCAGGGATGTGACAGCATTCAGAATGGTTCAGAATGGCACCAAAGGAGGTTCACACTTAACTTCAGGATGCGTTTCTTTACAAAGAAAATAAAGAGAATATAGGCTCCCTGGGGAGGTTGTGAATGCCCCAAGCCTATCAGTATTTATGAGGCATTTGGACAATGCCCTTAATAATGTGCTGTAACTGTTGGTCAGCCCTGAATTTGTCAACTAGATGACCACTGTAGGTCACTTCAAATTCTATTCTACACCATTCTGTTCTCTTCCACTCTGTTCCACTCCATTACTTTTGTCTACAGCAGCTAAGGTTTATTCTGATTTTAAGAGCCTGTAGCACAAACCAGTAGCATCAGATTACTGCTGCATTCTTTTTACATTCCTATTATTTATAACAATCACTGAAATTTGGTGCCAGGCTTAGCAAAAGTGCAAGTGATGGCATGCTACCCTGAGACAGAGGGATGTAATCAGTTATTTCTGGATGTTTCCTGGACTCATCAGTAGAGACAAATAAGATTGAAGTGTTAGCTGCTGGGAAGTGATATTAGTCTTGCTTGGTAAGTCTTCAGAGACCTGTAAAGTGCATACTCACCCCACCAGTAACCTATAAAGGTATCTGAACTTTTATAGACCTTGCTGCTTTCAGAGTGCATTAGAAACCCAGTACTTTGTCTGTGTGTCTACAAAAGGACACATGTTACTGAAAAGACTCAGCTCAGACAGGTATGTGGATTTTACAACTTCACAGAACTGTTTAGATAGAAAGGCCATATTACAGGGGAAATAAGCATCCATCCACTGTTCTGTTCTACAAAGGCCTCAGTATCACCCAGTCCTCAGTGTTCTGTTCTACACTGTTTAAGGTTTTTATTTATTCATTTACTAAAGATTAACTCTAGCTGACCACTCTGAGGACATCCAAACCAGCAAATGCTGGAGATTACCTAATTCCACTCTTGGAAGTTCTACAGGGGAACTAGTCATCCATGGAAGATTACTAGAGGCATCTACATGCTTCTAGCCCAAGGGGGACAGCACGAGGCTTTGTAATTCTTGTCAGATCTACTCCCTCTGAGAACTTGGTCTGAGGAGACAGAATTAAGCCCTGGGGAATTATGTATAGTAATTGCAATGCAATGTCTTCCAAACACCATCAGTTTTCAGTTAATAGTAGTGATTATTCAGAATTGTGAGATCTACAGCTTTAGTTTATAACTGACAAGGAATTAAAAAGAGCCCAAATCTTTTAGGTGTAATTAAATTAATATTCACTAAATGCCAGTGCCTTTCACAGCAAAGTAACACCAGCATTACTACAAGCTTTTTTGCCTTCTCTTATCTTAATTAGGGAATTTACTTAGACCTCCCAATTCCTTGGACCACTAGGAAGAAGAATTAAACCATGTAGCTATAGCACAATAAAACTTCTCAGTGTGTGTATTCTTGTTAAATTGTTTTTTATACTTCTAACTCCCAGGTCCTAGAGGCACTCTCAGAGAAAAGCAATGCAAGGACAGAAATACCAGAGCTAACTACTCTACTACTGCTAGAGACTGCTGGCAGTTTCACTCTTTGTAATCTCCTTCTTTTTTACACAGAGGGCATGACTTCTTTAAAAAGAAATATGGAAATATTGCCTGGTCAAAGGAAAAAGTGGACAGCGGGTGTAGAGAAGACCTAATCTCTTTAGAACTAGTATTTGTAGAGAAATATTTTCAACAGATCTATACACACATTTTAGTTGTACTGGACTATGTTTATTCAAGGATGAAATAATTCCCAGGAATTATTTCAGTTCCCAGGAACTGACAATCCTACAATATTATGACAGCATCCCTGAAAACAAAAGCATCCACATATTTACATTAAATTTATATTTATCAGGTCTTATTTTCTATTTGAAGTTGAGAAAATGTCCTAGTTTTAAAGATAACATTAAACAAGAACCAAACTTTCTAAGCTCGCTCTTGAAAAGTATTTCTTCCATATGTTGTTTTACAGTCTAGGGCAATAATGACATAATTTAGGACATAATTACTGAATTCACCTACATGCACATTTTGTTCCCATGAACTCTGTAAGGAAATACAAATACTAAAAATGACTGTTAAACATACTTCAAATCTATTTATATGGTCACCAAACTGACCTATCTGACTAAGCTCTGAAACTAAACTGACTGAAACTTCTATGTAGCTGAACAAGAGTAGGGAAGTCATTCCAGCTACTGGGCAGAGACCTAAGAGATGCTTCTTAGCTTGTAAACGTTTTTCTTTTTCCCTAAGAGGCAAATCTAAACATCTAGGTGCACAGTGCTCTTCTCCCAGAGGGCTGAATAGAAAACAATATGCTACTGATTTGGTGAACTGGAGTATATGTTGTAGGGGTCCCTGTTTCTCCCAGGCTTTAATGAATTTGCTCCTAAATGGATTTGGAAAGGAACACAAAAGCAGAGTGGACTGTGCCCTTAAGCCATGGTGGTGGTCTTGGTCCCTTCTGCTGCCCATCTGTTTTCTTCCCTCCTCCCATCTTTCCTCTGGAGCGCTACTACAAGAGTTGTGTTGTTGAAGTGGACAGCTCCGAGCAGCAGAGAGCTGGAGGCGGCAGCTCAAGCAAGTGCAGTGGACTGAGCATAGCCAGCAGCTGCACAATTCTTTTTTTCAGATGAACTAGCTCCCAGGTTTTGTTTTGTCCCTGCTTTCCATTGGTTTTGGGCTGGGTGGGGGAGAACACTATGCTGTGGAAGCTCTCCTCACCATACTGCCTTTGTTTGGAGACCAGTCTTGGTGCTATCTTTGACAAGTGTTTTTCTTTTTTCCTGGTGGTGAATGTACTTTTTTGGGTATGGCACCTTCTTTTTGTGTACTTTTTACTATTCATGCTGCTGTGGTTATTGTCATTTTAGTAAACTGTTATTTTAATCACATAATCTCTCCTTATTGTCCCTCCATTATCAGAAGGTGTGGGAGAAGGAGAGTGGCTTATTTGGAGTTTAGTTCCCTGTTGGTTGTTAAAACCAACACACACACAGTACACACAGAATCACAGAAGGGCCTGGAAGGCACCAAGCTGAGTGGTTGCAGCTGACACAGCAGACAAATGGGATTCCATTCAGAAGGACCAAGACGAGCTTGAAAGACAAGCCCATAGGAATCTTATGAGGTTTAACAACACCAAGTGGAATGTGCACTTTGAATGTAAATCTAAAATCTCACAAGGCGAGCTCATAGCCCTTAATTTTCACCCCGTTGGCTGGTTGTTATCCACAGGTGTAAACGGGTTCAATGATACCACAGAAAACTGCCACTCCCTTTCCTTCTTGAGTCACTCCAGACAAGCAAGTGTTAAGCCTCTTAAAACCAGGTTTCTCATTCAGCATTTAGGGGCAAGAAAGCTCTGCAGAGGCTATTAGCTGTTCACTGACCCACCCAAACTAAAGCACCTTTATCTGGAAAGGTCATGTTCATTCTAGACCTGGAACCTAAACTTGTACTGCAGGAAACAAAACTGTGCAGTGGAGTTTTTGGGGGGACTGGGATTGGTTTTTTTGCTGTAAGACTGAAACAGTAGTGACCACACTTTTTACCTCCATCTCTCTCTCTTCTCCAAAACCCCACTGTTGAGTCAGCACTGACAGATCTCCAGCACATTGAGATTGGAGGACCAATCACCGTAAGTTCAGCTGCAGAGCTGCTCAGATATTTGAGCTGCAGACTGAGGTCTCTGTCTCTCCCAAGCATAACATAAAACGGAAAAGTTTTTTTATTGTTTAACTAAGAGAAATTCAACTGCCCATACTGTGGAGGTGTCTCTGTATGATAGAGATAGGAAAACTTGTTCTCAAGGTAGGAACTGCCTAGCTTGCAGGTTCCTGACTGCTTCTCTCATATTCCCTTTTCTTCAGGTTTGTTTTAGGTGGAATTGATGTTTGCAAAGTGTTGCTGTCCTGAATAGTGACACTCTGAACAAGCTGGCCTTGATCTTAAATACACCCCTTCTTCCTGAAGAATTTTTTGAGTCTCCCAGATGGAAAAAAGTCTATACTATAAGCAGAAGTTCTTGCCCAGCTTATTGCATCTTCAGTCTGGAGAACAGGATAGTTCAGCTGCAAAAATTAAGATGCCCCTCTGAACCACCTGCATACGAAAAAAAAAAAAAAAAAACCAACAAAACAGAGAACAAAGTTTTTTAAATAAATAACATGGCTATTTCAGCAGAAACATCACAATTCCATAAAAGTAAATCACACTGCATCTCTTCAACACGGTGGGAATGCAACACTTTACGATTTAACCACTGGCACTCCTTCGCATTCAGTTTAAATAGAGAGGAAAGTGTATCACCTTACGGAATTAAAATACACCATTCTAGCCTTCTTGTAGTTTTCATTTATGTTTCAGTTATTTGAATGGAAAAATTTTCAGGGCAAGTGTCTGGGCACTTGCCTTGAGCTAGTCTGGCTTTTTAAATAGCTAATCCCAAAAATTAGTAACAGGCAATAACATAAAGTAGCTTGGCCTTATGTTCTTTAAGATACTGTCACTGCTGTTGCTTACATGCTGCTGTATTCTGTTTTAAAAATAAAGTAACACATTAATTCTTTCAATTGAAAAATAAACTCTAGCCTTTTAATTTTCATATGCCTTTGTTAGTAGGATTAAAACACATCGATATTCTGAGGTCAGTGATATTTTTTTGTATCATTCTAATTCAGAATCAAAATTGAGATTTTTTTTTACAGCTATGTTATTGTATTCCATATCTATCTGTGCCCAAGAATTGTTACTTTAAGACCCTACAGGCAGGTATGCTCTGTGTGTCTAGGAATGCTGTCACGGGCATTTCTAAAATCCTCTCTCATAGGCAGCTTCCGGTTCTTTGCCACGTGGCGTTTGCTTCGTGGGCTGTTTGGTGTTTGCTCAGGCAAAGGTTTTGTCTTCCCTTTTTGGATTCTTTTTTAATTTGGGGGGAATCGCACATCTCGGAGAGGCTGCATTTGCAGTTTTGAGCTGCCTTTGGTGGAGCTCCAGCTGCCTGGGTGCCTGCTGGTCAAGCCAGTTCAAGCCCACTGCCTTCCCACTCCAAAGGGAAAGGTGTTATGTGGAGGGTGACACCTTGAGAGAGAAAGTGTGACATCATCTTTCCTTGTCCTTCAGCCACATGGCCGCCTCTAGCTGGCAAGGTCTTGCAAAACGGCATTCCTGGCGTTGGGGCCTCTCTTTGTTCCCTGGGGGTTGTGAGATTTAGCAGTTTGCTATCTTTGCTACTTTTTTTTCCCTTGCCTGTTGGCATTCTGTCACTAAACTGCTACTTTTTCACTTGTATCTATCTACTTGTATCTCATTCCTTATGGTGGAAAGGGATTAGTTGGAATCACGGGAGATGTTACCCCTTTCAGAGTGCCCACCTCTTTAAATTGTCTCAAACCAAGACAGTTGGTATATTTCATTTTGGATTACCTCTATAAAGTAGTTTTCTCATAGTTTTACTTTTCCAGGCTTTCTACTACATTACAGAATATAACTTTAACATATTTATAGTCTCAATTCTAAAATACATTTTAATTAAAACTAAAAGCTTGGAATTCTAAATTCCTAGTTAAATTTATTCTAAACTATTTTTAAAACTATAAGGTCCACTTTTCTATACAGAGAAATGTTCTACTGAAAAAATATTATAAAAGACATTTAGCAACATAAACCGAATTATGTTTCCTCTGAGACTCCTAACTGATCCGTAACTTTCAAAAGTTGAGGTGAATTGGAAAAAGCTTCCTACATCACACTTTCTGCATAAAGGTTACTTTGTACAGTTGCATTTTAAGACAAATATTGTCAAATGAAATTCTGCTTTTTGAAATTACCATGCTTTAGTGCTCTCTTGGTAACCTTATTTAACCCATGGAATTACTTTGAAAAACAAAGAGAAAAAAAAAATAACAACCAAGTAGCAATATAAAGTATTTTACATAATTTAAAAAGAACAAAAAGTTTTTATCAAAAATTAAGTTTTCGTACAAATCGGCAGATTAATTTAGGAATTAGAAAGAATAAATTCAAACTATATCATAGCCTTAATTCTAATACATGCTAGATCATACTAAGATTTATTAATTGAATCTACCCTACTATACAGGAGGAACGATCCTTCCAAACAGGACCACGGCATCTTTTTTTATATTATTTTAGATTTGTGTAAATCCTGTTGTAATTGAAATTATGAATTCTCTGCCTTATTGACTTCTGAAAAGTGGGAGAGGTAAACCAATTTTTTTTTTAAATAAAAATATACTTTGATCATATTTAATTAAAAATGGTGCTACTTCTAAAAGTGCATGTAAAAAAAAAGAATACTGAAACCAAATCATAAAAAGAGAAATCCAAAAACCACCCATGACGTAAATAAAGCCAAGGAAAATCTGAATAAAGACAATGTGAAAATTACGTTTGAGTCCTACAGATATGAGCAGCAAAGCCTTACACACCACAGCTAACAGGAGACCGTAATAAATACATATTCCTTGCAAAAGTTATGACAGGAGCAGGGCTTGAGCTTGACCCCTACCCTTCTCAGTTGCAGCTGCAGCTCTGATAAGAACATGCATCAGTCTTTATGGGAGGACAATATCTGAGCTGTGTCGTGTATTAGCAGCCTTTGAACCCTTGCCACGTGGTACCAATTCCCTACAGATGGGGGCATACAAATATGCCCTCAGTGATATTAGGAATGAAAAAAAAGTGAGAAGCTGAAGATACCTGGACCCTGTGCTGATTCACAATTTAATCGATGCTTGGTTCAAGCATTAAACTGAAAAAGAAGTCATGATAATACTTGAAAAATTTCTTTGAAGGTCAGAAAGGGTTTCATCCACTTCTTCTCTAGGACTGGCAAACAGGTTGTGACTATGAGAACAATGCTCAAAAAATAGCTAAAAATTAATGAACACAGGTCCTTAGTTATTGGATAGGTAGTGGTAGAGGGGTTTACATGAAGTGTAGATTCCAAAAGGTGTATTAATCTACAATATCTGGGAGGAGATGGTGAAGAAAGCCATCTCCACATTTGTCATGTGAAATGTTAAAATTCAAGTACAGTAATTATAGGCATTAATAACTGCAACTGCAGGCTTTGCCTTGAGAGCACTGCAGCTACTGGTAAGCTCATGTCCCTTTCAAATAAAGTAATGCAACATTGCACAGCAAACCTGTGACCACGAGCTTGCAGTTCCAGGGCAATGTTACATTTTCCATGAAAATGCTCAAGAGGAAAACAATTACTTCTTTCACTCTCATTCATCTTTTCTTTCATTTCCTTTCAATACAAAACCCAGCAAAATATAAACTGGTAGTTTATGCCCCTGTCCTAGGTAACAATCTAAGTATATTCCAGAAGGTCTGTATTCTATCTCCATCTTCATGCACTGTTAAAACCAGGAGGGGCAGTGTTTTCCTTGCCTCCTCCCCCAGACCATCTCCTGTTAATGGGCCATCCATGCCTTGCCCCATGAGTCATAGATAACTCCCTCCAGGAGCCATTTCCTGTTTAAAGGGCCATTAAGGACCCACCCCATGACTCATGGAATGACATCAGCCCATTGTGAGATGCTCCGCCCAGGGGGAGGAGCCAAGCATTCCCACCTGGATATAATCTGTGCATTTGGACAGAACAGATATCTGCCTTCTACTGGATTCCCAGAGGAGCAGCCTTCTCTCCCACTGGATTCCCAGAGGAAGGACCAGACCCTTCAATATCACCACTGGACCATTGGAGGAAAACTCCGCCCTTATACAGGATCTCTGCTTCAACAGAACCATCTGTCACTCCAGGAGCACTACTGGAGCCACCATTCAAACTGGACTGCTACCAACACCCTGACTGACAGGGTGTCAGGTTGTATTCTAACTGTCAGGTTTTGTTTTTTGTTTAATACTGCATCTTGGTCTAATTTTCCTATTAAGTTGTAGTTTGTTGGTTTTCGTTTTACTTTATTTTGTTTATACATATTAAAGAACTGTTATTCTTATCCTTATATCTTTGCCTGAGAGCCCCTTTAATTTTAGAAACTCTAATAATTTGGAGGGAGAGGGTTTACATTTTCTATTCCAAGAGAAGCTCCTGCCTTCCTTGGTAGGCACCTGTCTTTCAAAACCAAGACAGCCCCTTTTTTGTGATGCCCAGTGAGTCACCACCTTGTTTCTGCAAGTAAAAATGAGTGCAACAAAACATATTTATACTATGCTGAACAAACAAAAGTAAGCTCTGCAGTATTTAGTTCCTTCAATGCAGCCATCATGCATTTGCAAGTTCAAGCCATAACAAATGTATTATTTATCTACCAAGAACCTCTTAGGCAATATGAAAATATTTATTTCAAGTACCACAGTCATCATTTTGATGGAGCCATCAAAAAAGAAACAAATACCTTTAATCTTTAATTTTGAGGAGTAAAATAAATTGTCACTGCTTTCTGAAATCTTTTTTCCTCTTTCCTAACTCAATAATCTGTAATTTAAAATGTCTAAATTATATACTGCATAAACTGTAATGAGCTTTGTTTCTATTTTGACTTCCAACCCTACTTCATGTTGTAGCACAAAACAAATGTAAAATGAGGATACAGACTCACGCAATGTCATGAATGTTTGTTGAAGTAGCAAACAGAACTGCCATACACCATACATTATTAGCTACTCCAGGCTCTAAAGACTATTGGTTCTTTGTAATGTTTCTTCACCCGTGCTGTCATATATGTAATTATAACAAAGCATAAGAACAAGGCTTGACAAAGTTCTGACCAGGCTACTTCATTCATGTGAGCAGTATATAAGTTAATTAGGAGGTTTTATTTTATAACGAACTACTGCAAGAAAAGTGTCACAACAATGTGCATATTCATTTCCTTTTAAATCTTGATTCTGTAATATTTTAATAAGCATCATCACTGTCCTGATACTTGTAAACAGCTACCCAGTCCCATGGGATCAAGCACCTTCTCACTTACAAAACTGCAAGTCAGAAATAACTGTTGAAACTAATGAATTTCAGAGGCATAAATCAAGAGCAGTCAAATCTAATGGGGTTCCTTGTACAAGCAAAAGATTTAAGAACTGGGCAGTTCTACAACAGTAGAAATACTGTTATATCTCCATCCAGTTATTTAAACATCAATATAAAACTCCTAAGCACATTAATAGTGAGAGAATTTATACCATTCCAAATGACTAATGTGGTGACTTACACTAGTCATACTGTTTACAGCGAACATTTATATTGCTAGCAATAAACCTTTTCATGCTCTACTTTGTCTTACAAATCTGAATTCAGCTCTTACTGGTCATAGGAAGTACAATGTTTTCATTTAACTGACTTTCTCATGAGACTTGATTTAAGCAATTTCCTCTTCTATTACCAATATAATTTACCTAAGAGTTATAAAAAAGTGACTCATGGGAATATCTAAGACTGAGTTAGGTTCATCTATGTGGGGTGTGTAGGCACTAAATCCTACCCTCTTACACAGTTAACCTAGATCACACTTCCTCAACTTTGTACTCTAATGAAATCTGATATCTTCCACTCCGTACAACATGTTCAACCAAATATAGAGAAGCATGCAACTGTTCCAGAACCTCTGATTACTGACACATTCATCTATTTTACTTTGTTAATGCTAGAGTTGTACAAAAGTTTAAACTTTTTTTTTGTGTGTGTGTAAAAGTAAGGTTTGTCAGTATTCTTTATTTATGCCTACATATGTAGGCCCGATGACTTTGATGAGATAACTAGAGCAACACTGTTCATGTAACAGTTTAATATTATGAAAGCAAAAAAATACTCTTTGACGGCATCTGAAGATACACTAAAAGAAAAAGCAACTAAGTGAGCAAATGAGACCAAAAAAAATTGCATCATGTAGCATTCAAACATAATCAGAAATAAAACATAATCATAACTAACATTTAGTGAGGATTTGAGAAGTATCACAGCACACCAAGGGACTCTATTCTGGTATAGAATATGCCTAGCACAGTTTTGCAATATTCCACATAAAGTCGCTATTTGCAATCACAACAATAATAAAATAAACACACAAAAAAAGTGACACAAAAAAGTGACATTAATTCAGATATACACAGGTCTCTCTTGCTGTACCATTTTTCAAAGTGCTAGAAGATTCAATTAAGGTTTCACTGGATTCATTGGAATCTTTCGTTGTGTTTAACGGTAACTACAGTAAGAATTTAAGGAAGAAGCACTTAATCCTTTTTTAATCTAAACCCCAGCAAGGCCTACATTTTAGATTAAGTATAGTTAATCTCATTAAGTTAAGAACTAATTTAAGATTCTAAATTACTTCAGACTACAAAGAAAAGCCAAAGAGATCTCATACTCAATTCCTTACAAACACCTAAATTTACTAAAACTAATGATAAATAAGTTACAGCTTTCAGATCCTATCCATTTCATGCATATGAAGAACATTTCTTGGTGATCTTCTCATCTGGAGAGCAGAATCTTACAACCTCAGGGTTGAGAGAATGCCTGAAAGTGTTTTTTCTTGGAGAAAGAACACAAGTTTCTGTTGTACATTTGTTTAATACACTGATATTAAACACGCCAAAATACTAAAATAGGGAGAAGATAGTCAGTTACATGACAGCAATGTGTTGGATAAAACTATGTATTCTTCTTTATAAATGGACTTTCATTTGTATTTTGAAACATTGTTTCAGTCCTACAAGATAAGAAACATCAGAAAAACTATACAAATTTCAGCCACCACCAGAACTGCTCACTGTGCAGTTATGTTTGTCAGATTAATATTTCTATTTGCCAGGCAAGAAATGGAAATTCCTCACATTTCACACAATTTGAGTGGCATTTATATACAAGAAAGCTTCCAAAAGAGCAGTCTGTTGCAAGGGTAGAACCATTTTTTGATGCCAAGACAGTCCAGAGCCCTTTTGGGTCACGAAATAGTTAACTCTTACGGAAAACAAAGCTCTGCAGCTCTTTTAATTCCAGCTACCAGTTTTCCCAGATGATGGTTTTGTGATTTGTCAGTTGGCCACCCTCATCATGCATTCACCTAAAATTCACTGTGGGTAGGGGTGTGTTGTTCACTGACAATGGAAATTCAAAGTGCTCCAAGCTGAAGCAAACATTCAGCCTGACCAGACAGTCAGAAAGGAGTAATGACAGTGATGGGCACATGTCAGAAGTGTGAAAGCAATTCCAGATATTGTCATACAAGTATCCTCTGGGAGTTAACTTTTATTTCAATTAGGTATGAATAAAATACTATTGATGTTGTGCTTTCAAGGAAAGCAAATTATTTTGTTTATAAAGGAGCAGGGAAGAAAACTGTAGAGAATATCACAATTAATACTGCCATGCTAACTAGGGCTGGAGCTGGTGTGTGGTGGTAACAGAATACATCTAGTCTGTCAACCTTTCTGATATAACTGGAGTACATGCAAAAACATTTCCAATGTCCTTGCTAAGAGACTACTGACACTTTTATAAACTGCTACTCAAAACTTCATGGAGTGTAATACTTTAAAAACAAAATAAGCTAATCTGAGCCATAAGACCATTCTGTAGGTATCTGCATTAGTTTCACTCCACATACCACTGGTAAAACTACCAGTTGTTGAAGACGGGACTTGGTTGCTCATAAGAAAACAGCTTACTCTGCAGCCCAATCCTGCAGGGTAAGGGTCTGCTAATTTCCAAGAGGGGTAGGGGAACTTCCACAGCTTAAAACTGTTCATCCTGGAGCGCAGGATACTCACAAAATCATCCTTTTTTTTGAGGTTTAGTGCTTGATTGATTTGTTTGCTTCAGTTCAGGTCAGATCAGTTACCCAAGATACAATAGTTGACAGTCTGCAGTTCACAAGGATGTTGAAGGAATATGGGTGGAATAACTGAATAAGAACACTCAGTAAATTAAAGTAATTGAAAATCTCATTTTCACTTTTCAGAACAGCCGCATGACAAATGTGATGTCAACTTTTAAAAGGAGATGTGAGATGAGGCTACAAGTCACTACTGGAAAAATAAATAGAAACTAAGAAATGGTCACTTGGGTAAAAAGTCACTGCTTTGGAAACACTTAAACAAAGGAAAATTCTGCCTTACAAATTTATTACTGTTCTTAAAAGAGGCCAAGCATATAGATAGAAATAGGTAAATAGATACACTCTGGTTGAACTTCCAAAACACTTTTGACAATGTCCTTAACCAACAAGTTTTAAGAATTTAAGAACCCGTTGCAAAAGGTCTTTGCAGAAATAAGCAATCAAAACAAAAAAAAAATGAAAGCAAAGTTTTCGGAGTAATTAGTTACTTTTTTATTAAATAGCCACTAGTTTCTTGCAATGAGTGGATGTTCCAGATGGAGTTCTGTTGCGTTCCATTGCAGAACATCTTCTGAAACCTACACTATTTCATTATAAAAAATATGTATGGGAAAATGAGTAGGCAATGAGGTGTAGACGTCAGCCACGACTGATAAAAAAACTGCAACAGCTGACTGTGTACGAATTGCAGAAGGACCCTGCAAAACTGAGTGACAACAATATCAAATGAAATCCAATACAGACAACTTATGTACAAACTGAACGTCACACTTAAATTAACTGTTCAGAGCTGCCCAGTACCATACCATTAAAGAGTGACAATCTCAAGGTTATGGCAGACTAATCCACTGGAATTCAGCTCAGTAGAAGTTCTCACAATAAATTACATGCTAGATGTTAGTTATAATATGAAAAATAAAGCAGAGTATGTGGCATTATGAGAATAATGCAAAGTTTTGCCACACTAAGTACTGTGTAGCTCTAGTTCCCTCTATTCTAAGGGGACATAATAGACCTAAAAAAGTTTCCAAGCAGGAAAAAAACAAAGGACAAAGATATGGTACAACAGAAGTTGTATGAGGAATAGCAAAGTAAATTAATACTGTTCAGTCTAGATACAACATAATTTAGGGGAAAATATTCAAAGTCTAAAAAAAATCATGCATGGCATAAGAGTGGACAAAAATCATCTTTCACCATCTCTTTCAGTAGCCACCTAACAAAGCTAGGAAGGAGCAAGCAAAAGAGAGGTGCGTCTTCACACAGTGTAGTAGCAAACTTTAAAAAGTCTTGCCACAGAATACTGCAGATGTTAAATTTTAGTTTTACTTCAAAGACTGAACAAGAATCTGGACAAAGTGAACATTGGGAATTTGTAAGTATGCAGAAACCATACCCTGCTCAGGCAGACTCCTTTGCTGAAAACAGCTGAAGGGAGTGTTAGGGAGAAGCGTTGGATGCTTGTTTTGTTCTTCCTCACCTAGAACAGTAACTAAAAACCACCCCCTGTGCCTACAATAGTGGCACCTAGACAGATCTATCGGATTCAGAATGGCTTTCCATCTATTTGAATAAGGGCTGTGCAGGCGAACAAAAATGTTGTAGGATCTACTTCTCCATGCCCTAGATGTCATACTACTGGCTTTAAAGGTGCAACACAGCATGTATTTTCTTTCCTGTCTGTTTTTAAGACATCATGTTACTGTGTAAATATGTTCTGCAAAGAAAGGCTCCATAAAAGAAAAGGAAATATCCTCTAGGTTTGTCCAGAGGCGAAACTACTGACAGACACAGAGAATGCAAATTTTCAGTTCCCTTGAAGTTGCAAAATATAGCTTAAAGACTAACTAGAGAAAAAGGAATGTAAAAGTAGGCATACAGAATGCTAAACATAGCTAGAACCAGTGGATAAAAAGATAATGAGGAACCTACTAGATTTTGTGGCAAAGTTATGTAGCAAGGAACAACTGCACATGCCCTCAAATAAGTTCCAGGCAACATTTATAATATTGGGGGCACTCAGTGAATACGACCACCAGAGACTGCTTTAGATAACATCTGAGGAGCATTAAAGGACTTCTACTGAGGGGTGGAGGGCTGTAAATTAGTTCTAGGAGAAGTGAAGTTTAAGTATTTGCTAGGAAGTAATTGTAATGAATATGTATCATCATGATGGAATAAATACCTTATTGTGAAGTTTCACAACACACATTGGATTAGAGGAAAAATCCTCTGAAGGTGTCCAGCACTGTAATAAAGAATGCCTGTATTCTAATACTTCAAACTGTGTTTGAAAGTTTACTTTCAAGCTGATTTCAGTATCACTACATGCTACCACTGATTAAACTACATATTTCTAAAAGGAGAACATTATTCAGTTCTAGGCTTGACTTTCAGATACACAGCCACTATTCTGTAATATTTCACTGCCTTCTAAGCACTCTTACACAAAACTCGATGACTTTGTTCTAGTTTGAAAAAAAATACATAGCACAGGTTTTAACTGTGACTTGCAGCATCTCTTAACTCCAATATGGCCTCAGAACACAAACCTAATTGATGCCTGTCCCCTGCTGGCACAGAAACATCCTAAAAATAAAAAAAACAAAGAGGAAAAAATGTAACTTGAGCAAAGATGGGCTCATGACTATCCCTTATTAAAAAGTATGCCAGCAGGGATCAGGTTCCTTCTATTTGGAATAGTCTGTGCATACAGTTTTTTTCTTTCCTGATTTGTTTAGAACTGTATATTCCATCTTGCCTGATTAACATGCTTTTTACAATCTCACCTCCATTGTGCAACATCTTGTAATGCACAAGAATGTCCACAACAAGCTGTTCTGGCAGGACTTCATTCTGTAGTTCTCATACTCTGCTGGACTTGCCAATGCTTCATTCCAAACAGGTTTTCATTCTGCAAATATCAATCAAACTGGACCCAGTATGTTGCCAAATAAACACTTACTGTCTTATGGTATGTATCTTTGGCAAGCAGGATTCTGTTTGATCATTTCTTTTCCTGTGTTTGGCAGGTGACAAAGAGTACCACATGACATGGTGGATGTGTATTTCCCCACTTGCTGATTTTAAAATTGATTATTTGGAGGAGAAGAGAAAGGTATACTGGTCAATCACAGAACTACACAACACAGCAGTAAAAACATGCAAATATGACACTGGAGATGTCTTGCCTGACAATAAGCATTATTTATGGAACTGTACAAAGTGGGGAGGTTGTATACAGGCAAGACAAAGACATCATTTCTGGTCAAGGCAAACAGATGTCAACAAAACACAGCAACTATGGTGACTGTAGGAGGCGGAAGGCTATCTTCTCTCTTCTGATAGGAAACCAGAAGCTACAGATGCAAAATAAAGGCTGGCTCTAAAAATGTTGTGGAGAGACAAATGAGCCATTTAAGCATAAGAGCAGATATGTAACACTGGCCATG
>VXBU01018253.1:19368-48769 GCA_013400315.1 Bombycilla garrulus | reverse complement strand
GTTCCTTTCTCACACAAACAGGCAGTAGGTATACTGGATACCAGAGGAGTGGAGAGACTGGAGAGGGGGCTGGCAGCAATGTGGGAGTTTTATTCAGCGTGCCTGCTATATGTATAGACTGTATGTAGCTGGTAGATGGGCTTGCTTCTGAACTCTATGGGAGACCAGATAGGTTGTCTGTCTGTAGACACCACAGGGAAAGTTTTTATCTCCTCTTGGCAAAGGCTCTAATTTGCTCCATTTCATCACTATTGTCACACCAGTGCCTCTTGTTTCCAGACATACATACCCCTCCACCCCCTTCGTACCTCTCTCCTATGACAAATGTCAGTATCTGTCGGACTGCTCAAAATGCAAACTCCACAGATCTCTCTCTTGTCCTTTATGTATTGATACTAATCCCTGAATCCCTCCTCCTTTGTTAATCTAAAATGATAGTTATCCAGAATCTGACCTCAGTGGCTGTTCTCACTTCCCTCCTAGATGATCTGATTGCCTCTTGTTTTGCTGTTTTGCCTACCTAATCCTGAAATTATTCTTTCCTTTCTAGTTCTTTCTCAGCCTGAAAATCTCTCTGGCTCACCAGCTCTGGCAGCCTTTTTACTGTGCTGTGTTTCATGTCAGCTTTCTAGCACTCCTGTATGTTTTGCAGATCAGTGCTCCAGAGATGTGTTAGGCACCCCAGAGTCGTAATTAAGGAGGAAACCACATAGAATATATAAATTCAGAGAGTGGCAGCTTAGCGTCTTCCAGGAAGAAGTCCTGCAAGCAGATGTGCTGGCCCCTGAAGACATTCCAGAACACAGACTATTTTAAGAATGAACTGGGAATATATGTTCATCAGCCTTTGGAGAGGGATAGTCTAGGCTGTAATAGATGAAAGAAAGGAAACCTTCAAAGAGTAGAGGTTGTGTCAGGGAGTTGTTTAGAGGTTGCTTTAGAAAGATGGATAGTTTTGGAATCCACAGGAGTATTTAGATTTCCTTAGTTTCAAGCATAACTGTTTTTACTGGTTTTTATAAACAGTGCAGCTAGGTCACTTGACACCAGCCACCATACGATCTAATTTGCTGGTATGGAGTTCTTTGATCTGCAGTTTTCCTTGCTTCAGGCTTGCCTCTGATTTTATGTATTTTAACTTCAAATGCTTTTGAATAGAATTAAGTTTTGGGGTTTTTATTTTTTTTTTTAATAAAACACTGGTTTTACATATGATCAATTATATTAGCAGGTTTTTTTCCTCACAGGCACCTGTCTCTTTATCCTTTGAAGTGGGGCATGTATTTTGAATACTTCACTGTTCTCATGAAAAGCCAGCTATGTAGATCCAAATTTTGAGTGAGAGTTTCCACCTATACGTTAGACACTTTTTTTGGTTTTTTTTACATTCAGCAGCCAATATTATGAGATTGCTCACCCCCTCACTGAGACACCTCTCACTGTTCCCAGTGTGTAGACTATAGGGTCTGTATACCTAACCTGCGTGCAGTCCACAGTAAAGCTTGACTTCTTACTACTCTTCCCACTTCTTGTTGGTCACTATGGGACTGAACATGATCATTGACAGCAGACCTTAATGAACTTCCTGGGAATACCAAGGAGGAAAGCTTTTTGCCATGAATGTAGAGAAGATGAGAGACAGGACAGGTAAAAGTACTCAGCTGGGATAAAGAAAGCTGGAACGGCACAAAGGAATGAATAGAAGGAAATTGGGATGCATATATGGCCTCTGTGAGGGTGTGCTGCAGCCCAAACCTCAATTTATGCCTGAGCTCAGTGTCAGAAGCTCAGTGATTCATGTAAGGAGTCAAAGGGAATAATCTTTTATTTCTTGTCTGTTCGTACTAAAGCAGTAGCATTTATACCTGGATCTAGGAATAAGTGTGTGTCTGGGCTTTTCCTGCTCACTGATAATTGGACTGATAGTGCCTTATTCATGTACTATGTGAATTTCCTTTTGGTTTTATAAATAAAGCTGCTCTGTCTATTTTTCACCGTGTGAGCAGAATGTCACTCTTACCTTTGCATCTTTGATTGTGTTTATTGTAATTTTTTGAAAGAGTGTCTCCCACTCATTATAATTATGGCCATACTGGCAGGCAGCATAATTTGAAAAGATGCTAGTGCTTGTTACACCATCTGAAGAAGCTTCTTATTCTAGTGATGCCTGTGCTAGCATACTTATTTGCTATCTTGCAAATTTGTGCAAATGCATCTCTTTGGGCTTTAATCTAAACTGTCATTTTTTTTTCTGCATATTTCTTTTTATTTTCTCTTTCTATTTGTTTTATTTTTTTATTTCAGAGATCTAGTTGACAGTGCAAATAGCCATACTAACTTCACTGGTAACACACAGTGCATAGCTAGAATGAATGGCTAAGTCATGGAGAGAAAAGGAGCAGAAATGTCTTTCAGCTGTCTTCAGTGCCTGACACAGCATCCTGTAACAATGAACCCTGAAATATTTTCAGAAGAACAACTGCACATTTTCTGTCTCCAGCTTCTCATTGAATTGTAAAGTTTCAATCACCGAATCTCAAATACATGGAAGAAAGTAAGTATAAAAATAACATTTCTAGTGTTTGGCTATGAATTTTAGCTAAAGAAATTATCACAGGCCCCTTTGATGTAATGGTGGAAAGTTGGTTTTTTTAAATGAAATTATTTGTCTGAATGAATTGATCCATGTGGAAGAAGATGAGGCATTTTTTCACCCAAGTTCACTGGAGTTAACATTTCAGCTGACTTGTTTCTAAATTGTCCCCCTGAATCAGAATTTTTGTAGCTATTTACAGTCTATTCTGTAAAATTGACTCAGCTATACTGCAAGTATCTGTAGGATTTTCCTGTTATAGTATCATGGAAGCCATCAAACACTACTGTTCTTTTCTTACGTCAGTGAGTTGTTGGTAGCATACAGCTGAGATAATATTCTTGCTAAAAAGAGTGACCAGTGGCAAGTGAGAATCCAACCCAGTTTCAAAAACATAATTAAAGCATAGTAGCTAAATATCCTTGCCTGAAGAAAAGTAATTCCTCTCACATGTTCCATCATAGCCTACTCTCATTTCATGAGCTCTGGTTGGACTGGTTCCATTTGTGCCCCAGTCCTTCTCAGACACTTCTGTACACTCTTCACTAGTATAGCTAGTACTCAGCTTCTTTAGACATGCAATTATCTTCTGAGTCCTTGTTCCCTTTGTTCAGGTGCTCCATGAAGCTCCTATTGTCATGGTATGTTCAAGAAGTAACTAACTTCATGATGATAGTGGGATTATATTTAGTCTTCTTTATCCTCTTATTTTCTGTGAGAGGTAATGTCTTCAATCTGTAAGAAAACCTGATGACCTTTCCCACAGAAAAATGTGTAGAAATAGTAGTTTAAGAGCATCCCTTTTAAGTTGGGACTCTCCAGTCTACCCAGTACAACTTCTTTGAATTATATGCCTGCATTTCTTTACATGAAACTTGCTCAGTGTAATTTCTTGGTTCTTGAATTGAAAAAGAGCTTGTTTACTACAGCCAATGTCTAATAGAAGACGTGACCTGGAAGTGGTGAATTTATTTATGGGAAAGGAGACTGGAAGAACATCAGCCTATCATTTAGAGAGTATGGCAGGGTTTTTTTCTCTGTGTTCCAGGCAAGGAACAAGTTGGGAAATGGTACATTAGGACATACGGCTTCTGTGCCTGACATAAATCACTCTGTAGGTAATTTAATACTAATTAATTTTGTTACAATTCAGTTGTAATTCTCTCTTCAGGGAGTTCAAGACCAGACCTATGGCATAGACTTTTGTCATAAGGTTCCATTCACCAGCTTACTTGCTCCTGAATAGTGAAGAATTTAAAGGGTTAACCAATCAGAAGAGTACGGAAACCTCTGCGTGCCCTTCCCTGTACCAATCTCAAGACTGTAGAAATTGAAGTTCTTATTGATTTTTTATTAGTTTTAAACAAAAATTGAAAAATATTTAGCTATGTTTGATACATTTAAGTCTGAAAGGAAATGGAGGGCAGAAACACAGACACCAGTAAGAATGGCCCAGCTACAAATACAGGTACTGTATGTGCCAAGTGTCCCTTTCCAAGGGGGTGATGCTGATTGCATACCTCAGAAACTCATTTTACTGTGTCAGTTTGCTAAGGAATTTACAATTTTGTTACTTCTGTTAAAATGAATAGAGGAAATGCACATCTCTGCAGATGCGTCCGCTCTGCTTGCTAAAGAGCAGAGGTGTACTGACAGCTTCTGTCAAGTCCTCTCTGTGTTCTTTGATTTAATGCAAGGGACAGAGTAATCTGTTGATGAGAGCACTTTCCTTTTCCCCGTTTTCTTCTTCATATACTGATATCCCTTTCTTCAATTTTCTTCTTTTTCCATGTATCTGCAATCAATCTGCCTTTCCTTCTCAGCTTGTCTTTCTGCTGCTGGTAAGATTTTTCTCTTCTCTTTTTGTCCAGCTCGTCATTTTTCCCCTTCATTGTCCCCAAGATTTCTGTTCTGTAAATACCACTCACAGGATATTATTCTCTGTGCTCACCTCTGTTTACCATGAAAAATAAGGACCATTGTAGCTGCAAGTTTTCATGGACGGTATTGACCGTGATAGTGTGTAATGCAGCATTGCTGAGAAATGCTTATTAAGGTATCATATCTTCCTGAGAGAGAACAAACTAGTGCTCCATAACTGGTAGTCTATGTTCAAAGTGCAGAGTCCAACCATAATGGTTAATGGTAACTCTGGATCAGAAGTTACAGCACTGGCGAATCTTCAGCACAGTGATATGTGTGTGTAAACTAGCTGGTGAGGGAGAAGAAGAATATGGATGTATTTTGCTGGTCATTAATTCAGACAAATCATTTCTCTGAGAAAGTTCTAGTATTGTTATATTGTACATAAGCCTCCTATGTGTCCGGTTCTGCTCACCTATGCATTCATTGTGTGAAATGTAGTGCCTGGAGGATGATGGTAACTAGCAAGTGAAATTAGAACATCTATAGCCACAAAGCATCATCTTAGGTTTAGAGCTGCTTATCTAGGGAGCATTTTAAGATGGACTTTTGATTGTGTTATATTGGGTTATATTACAAGAGTAAGAAAGAAAGGCACAGGAGAGAAAAAAGGTAAGGAATTGATTTTTAAAAAGTAATTAATTCCAAAAAATAAGTAGAAAAGTTTAACTCCTGATCAAACATAAGACTCAAATGGATATTTTTTAATAACTGATAAGAATACTGTGCAGCTTTACTATGTGGGTAATATATGATTTATGATCTCTTTATGTATTCATTTTCTTGCTGTTAAGTGCTCACACATTTGTAAATTATCTGATGTTCTCAATAAAGTACATTTTCTATGTAAATGTTTTTTAAAATGAAAGTAATTTTGGTCTGGATTTTATCGTGAGTGATGAAAAAGGCAGGTTTTGCTGTCTTTCTCTGCTCTTAGGAAATGAAACTGGCACAGTACATGAGGAGATTAGATTGCTCCCAGAAAATTTTCACACATTCTGGAAGAACTATAAAAACCTGGTTCTAAATTACATCTAGTTTTTCTGTGCACATAAACATTTGACTTTTTCTTCCTTTCTGTATCAGCCTTAGTTCTTTTTTGTCTCTTCTGTGTTGATTCTTCAGTTGGATAATTCAGAACCACATATTTGTATTTTTAAATTTTTGATTCAGCAACTAAACAACTCAAAAGCAAACAGTGCAAATGAGAACATTTGCCAATATACTTGTTAAAAGTCCGGTGCCTCTCTGTGACCCTTTGCATTTGCATTGTTTTTCTTCATGCTGCAAAATGCAGATTATTCCATGAAAGAAATATGGTGCAGAGACCTGTTTAGCATACAGAATGCATAGTTTTGATAGTTAGCAGTTCCAAAAAACACTGCAGAAATCTTAATTGAAAAGGAAAGAGTTTCTGTGGAGAGCCACCCTGAGTGTGATGTTTACATGTTGGAAATGAATGAATTTTTGTCTGTTCTGCAGTCATGGCTCTCAGCTTGAATATTTATAATGTAAGAAATGAATGTATAGCGTATAGTTTATCACCACTGCCAATATACCAGTTCATTAAGTTCCCTTAGCCTTTCATGAGTGCTTCCTGAATGCAACCAAGTCATGCTCACAGATACACAGATTATGAATGTGACATTTAAAAGCTAATTTTGAAGCTCCTCCCAAGAAATAAACTCTGTGATCATCAAATTGTTTTGTGGGAATGTGCCTTGGACCAGATCTGTGTGACCCTGAGAGACAGCACCTTAAAATCTATGCTAGCTCTCCCTGAGAGATAAAAAAGACCGAGCCTTCTAACCAGAAGAGTTGTATTTGTACCATCAGAGAGAGAAGCAATAGCCTCTGATTTATAGGGCTTGCCAACTCAGATAGATTTTGTTATACCCTGTGCCACTTAATTCACTTTCTACTCTATCTGTCTGTCTATCCATCCATCTATCTATCTATCTATCTATCTATCTATCTATCTATCTATCTATCTATCTATCTATCCATCCATCCATCCATCCATCCATCCATCCATCTATGAAATAAACCAAACAAAAAAAACAATATAATCTCTCCTAGCACTAAAATAATGAGTAAAAAGTTAAAATTTCTGGTAGACATTTAGTAAAAAGTAAAAGGAACTCAGTCTTGTTACTTTCACTGTGGCAGAGGAACACAGCAACAGGCAGTAGACAGTGTCATGTGCTCACTTAGTCAATTTTATGATTTGAGTTGTTGGGTCAGCTCCAGTTTTGGCCAGTTTTCTGCTCAACTCCACAGCTGTTTATCACTCTGTTGTCATCGGAAAAAATATTCCACCTTTCCATGAGTGAAATAGTGAAGAGTATCTGGGTCACTGAATCAGGACAGTGTGTTCCCAGCACACCTGTGGGAGGTCACTAATTCAGGTCACATAGCTGTGATGCTGGCTGACTGTGTCCGGGGGTGGGTCCAAATGTATTCATTCCTGATTTGGAGTCTTTAGATACACTGGCACATTTTGTTAACACTGCTGCAAGACAGTCTCAAGATGACAAAGGTGCTGCAAGCATTTCTGAATAATATTTTTGCTGTTGCCTCAGGTACAGGAAATTATGCTTGAATACTGCTGTAATCATTAGGAAAACAATAATTCCTTCTCCAACGGAACATGCTTTGTTTAGCACCAGGAATACCACAGGTGAGGACAAAACAGAAAACACAAACAGAGGAAACAGTGTAACATAACCAGCAAGCTTTTCATCTCTTAATGTCATATGGAGATGCTGTGTGGATGAGAAGTTAACACATGGATGCCAGCTGTAGCAACTAAATGTCTCAAGGAAACTTGTTCTTAGTTAATGAAATCCATTCACGAGTGACCTAATAAAACTCAGAAGAGATTACCAGATTTATTCTTGGAAAGGAAAGAAAGTGAAACTCAGAGGCAAGCAGACTCTAAACATGATGAAAATGTGACTGTTAATTCAGATTTTAATCTCCAGATGTTCAAATAAGGTGGGGTTTTTTTTCTTTTTGGGGTTTTTTTGAGATAACAAGTTGCATAATATGTTGGAAAACTACCTGTGAAGTACATAAAACAAACTAAGACAAAATCAGAAAACAGTTACATTCAAGAACAGAGCTGGATGTTCTGTGAAAAACTGCTGACATTATCTGAGAAGAATTCTGGCTCTACCATTAACTCATTTTTAGGAAAGCTAGACTCCTATGCTGCCCCTGGAGCAACCGGGAAATGGTGACTTAGAAATTACTATACTGGGTTTATACTAACTGCAGCATATAATACCATAATGCAACAATGCAGCTAAATGTAAGACATACTAAATGTGTGCTATTGGATTTCTCCTTGTCCTTTCCCTCCTGTGTGCATTAGGAGACCATGGAAATGACAAGGGGTGACTTGAGGTCATCTTGTAACCTGTGAGCCACCATGCTTGCCTATGTGAAACTGTAATTGCAAACATTACTAAGATTTTCCTTATGCTGCAGATGTTCTATTTGTTGTAACTCTACAAGCTCCAAGTAACATTATTCATTTTGTTTGCCTTAAGAGGTAGAAGGTACAAGTAAATGAAGAGCATCTTGTGCTTTAGACATGACAAGTCAAAATCTTACACTGCCCCTTTAAAATGTTTATGGTAAACTGATGTCCTTCATTGACTGTCAAAGTAGCAAAAATACTTAAATTATTTGAAGCCTAACTAGAGGCAGTATCATTGTTCTATGTATTTCACATGGAATTTTGCTATTGATCAAATTACCTCAAGATTTGAACTCAAACTTTTAGGAAGCTCTTAATGTAATGAGTCTCATTAGTGTCAAACTGTTTGATCAGGGTTCTGACTAAAAGCTATTTGACATTAATGAGAGTCATTATATTAAAGGCTGTTAAAATCAGTGCCATATACAAATACAGGCCAAGTTAAGAAAACCTGTATATGTGTGTATGTGTGTAATGTATTTGTCTGTAGATTCAGTCCTATTCCTGCAGTTGTTCTGCATAGCTTACAGAATAGGAAGATACAGAGACATACAGAGGATAGCTCACCTTTAAACTCCACTGATTTTATTGCAACACCCTTAATTTTTTTTCCTGCATTATCTTATACTAGTTCCAAATTCTCTCAAAAGACAGATGCAGGTCCTCAAGTTGTTAAGATGTAAAACTGTCAATATTATTAATTTCTTACTACATTCTCAGCAGGAGATTGAGCAGTGAAATTTGAAACTTCTTGAATCTGTTTCTTCCAGCAAGACAATACAAAAGAGCTGACTGTGCTGGAGGTTCTAAGAATGTGAGTGCAGCAGCTCATTGTTAGAATTTCCTATTTATAATATTCATTTCACATTTGGATGTGGTTGTATCCCCTGTGTGTGAGCTATTCAGGCAGCAGGACAGAGGAGATTAAAGGCTGCCTAATATGCACACACATTAGATACATTTTTGCACTTCAAGAACTAACAAATAATAAAACCAATCCTGTTAAAACTCATAAATACCTTCACCTGATGTCTACAGACAAAATTACACGTATGTAAAAGGCAAATTTTTCAAAGTTCTGCTCTTATAATATGGAATTGTTGTCTTAAAATGTTTTGCAAATGATGTATAATGTTATTTGCTAATTGAGCTCTGACATGCAGCCAAGTGATTCAGATGGATTATAAAACATACATGCCATCAGATTTCCTTTAAGGATAAGTTTAGGTGTATTTGAAAGTTTGGATGCCATTATAAAATGCAATTGATGTGCCAACAATTCTTTGTCATCTTGCTACATGATCTTTTTAGGGGTAGTCAATTTTCTGACTCCATTTTTTTTAGGGTGGTCAGAAAATATGTCAGAGTTACTTATTTTTTTGTAAAGTTATCTGTATAATTTTGAAGCCTGGACATGATGCTAGTGTTTGTTTCACAGGCAGTATGAGATTTTTTTTCTTTATAGCAATTCTGAAAAAACAGGAAATAAGGTGTGTTATGGTCTCTAAATTTTCTTTTTAGTTATTTGAGGACAACACCCAGGCTTTTACAGTTTATTTGTGGTTTTGGTTTGGTTTGTTTGGTTTTTTTTTTTTTGTTTTTTGGGGTATTTTGGAGAGAGAGGAGCAGAATTGTGCTTGTGACTACGCCATGCAGGATTGCAGGGGTTTTTATTTGTTTACACTGTTCTTTGAAGATCAGGATCTCACATACATAGAGGTATCTAGTGTGCCTCTGGATACATTTCTGACAGGTGCTCTGTAAGCTTATATTGTGCTGCATGGGTTAATTAGTGATCTGGGTTTTTTCTTTGTGAGGCAGGGGCTAGATAAACAGGTACCTGAGATTAAGATCTTTTCCTTCTACAGCTTTTACAATGTAGGCTGCTGTATATTTGCTTTTTTTGTGTGTGTTGTTTCCCATCTGGTTCGTGGCTTGGTTTAGTTACCCACTCTAAGCAGCTTTGCAGAGAACAGACATTTATCAGTGTTTGCAGAGTGTGCCATCCCCTTCCTGCCTGGGAAGCAGAAAGAGAGCATGGGGTGATGTTGTGATGATGACCTTTGGCAAGCTGAGACGCAAAGCACCCCGTAGGAATTTCCTCCAGCACAAAGGTATTTAACAAATTATCCACTTCCATAGTGGGACCTAGTCAGTAGGTGGTCCACTTCAGTGTCTGTCTGTCTTTCCTTATCCTCCTCTTTGGTTTAGAGAAGCTGCAATAAGAGAAGAAAAAAATAAAAAAAATAAAAAAAAGGGAAAAAGGAAGCAAAATAAAAGCCAGCTATTAAACTGGAAAGACATGTGATCTGCATAATTGCTCTAATTGCAGCTAGTTCTACAATTAATAGTCCTGATGTCAAATTCAACAACAGCTTTGGAAAAAAAATATCTCTGAGTCCTTTACTTTAACATGAAAGACATAAAGAAACTCTTATGATCATTACCATTCAGTTTAAAGAGCCAGTAACTAATTAAGAGGGAGGGTAAACAGTCCCATTGTTTAATTATTGAAGAAAGGGTTAAATTGGCAGGAATAAATAAACAAAATTAAACTATGCACCTCTCTGTCCTTTTTGAGTTGCACAGATTGGTATACAGTCATGCATGGGAGAGGTAGTGTTCAGAATGGATTTTAAACATAATTGTAGAAAATATCAAAGGTAGGCTATTCCAAAAGTTGTGTTATCTCAGGATTCCCAAAGAAACAAAGAAAGAAACCGATGTGAGGTATTGTCAGAAGCAAGATTGTCATCTAGAGACGTAAAGACAGGGTTTAGAGAAAAGAAAGCTAGCCAGCCCTGACTCTAGTGTGTATTATGGCCTTGCACAGGACACTCCATGTCCTTTTCCTGATTTATTTAAATTGGGAAAATAAAACACAATTCCCTGTCCAATTTTTGTGTTATGAAACTTAGTGCCTGGAAATTGCATTTGGTGTAGAGGACAAAAGATTTATAAGCCTCTTTCAAAATCTGTTCTTGAGACATGAGCAGTGACAAAACTTCTGTTCATATTTAGGAAGCCCATTTTTACCAAGACAAAAATCTAATAAGGTTATCCAAATATATTGTCTAGTAATAAAGAAAAGTCACCTGAGAGAAATGCTTGTCACCTACATGGCCATGGAGTATGGCCCCTGAAGATACTCTGGTTTAAAAAATGAGTAATGTTTTTTATCTTTTATTTCTACTTCTATTTGGTAGATATAGCACAGAAATAATTCCACTTTCCTTTCTTCTCTTTGAAAAATTAGATGCTTTAATCTTTGTGGTTGACCCTGATCAGCAATTAAGCACCCACCAGCTGCTCATTCACTCCCCCTTCACCAGAATGGGGGAGTGGATTGGAAAAGCAAATGTGAGAAAAACCTCATAGGTCAACATAAAGACATTGTAATAAGTGAAGAGGGGAAAAGTAGGGAAAAAAANAAAAAAAAAAAAGCAAAACCCAAATGATTAAAAGCCAATCTCTGAGCAATGAGTACTTTGGAAAGATTCATCCCCAAGTCTTAATTACTAAGCATGATGTTAGATGGCATGAGACATCTCTTTGGTCTCTGGGTCAGCTGTCCCAGGTATGTCCCCTCACAGCCTCTTGCCAATCCCTGACCCCTGCCCAAAACAGGCAGAGTGAGAAGCAGAGAAAACCTCGATGCTGTGCTAGCACTGCTCTGTAGTAGCTAAAATATGGGTGAGTTGACAGCAGTGTTTTGGTCACAAAAATCATGCTGACTGCTGTGAAGAAATTTAACTCCATCCTAGCCAGAGCCAGTACACTGTTACCTTATCTAAAGGTTTTTTAAAATGGCATTTGGGTTCCTTCTAAAATTCTAGAATCTTCTTCTCATTCTGTATGTGTACATTTGACTGAGATGCTTCTAAGCTTAGTTTCAGGCACCTTATACTCTGACATACAAGTAAGATTCATACCAGATGATATTTATACCCAGTCTGAATCAAATCCTTAAGTCCAGACACCCTAAAATTTAGGAAATCTAAGATTTACATTTGAGATTTGTCCTTTAGGGCCATCTCTTTTATTGAAGATGGGTAAAATAAAAGAAGGTGCACTAAAATAAAGTGATATCAGAGATGCAGTTGGCATCACCCCCTTTAAAAGATTGAAAATGTTTAACTAATTATTTTTTATCTATTTTTATGCATTTTTGTACTTCCTTGTACTTTCTATAACAGAAAGCTAAAGAGACTGCTGTGGTGAAATATCTGGACTGTCTGGAAGAGGGAATTAGTAGGAATGTATAAGAAAGCCTATACTAATGACATTTCCTGTCCAGTCTTCCTGACTAAACATTAAAGTGCAATCATATTCAAAATGTCAACTGAACTTGCCTTGTTTCATCCCTGTCATCACATTTCTTTTTACATCTTTTAGCTCCTGCTCCCTATTAGCCTATAAGGTACATACTGGTGCCTGTGTAGTTCCTTTTCACAGAAACAGTGTACTTTGAAAAGGATATCTTTTTTTCCATGGGCAAGTGATCATGGATATCAGAGTTATGGAGCAGAGCAGCTTTTGACAGTGAATACTGATGTAGAGTCATGTTACCATAAGACTGAATGTAGAATATGCTAGCTATTATAAGGTATTGTTTCCCTCAGTTAATATTTTATAGTGTGTGATATTAACCTTCCTTCCCCACTGTTGTACTGTTATGGTAGCCTGACCTGTGGAACTGAAAGCTTTGTACTGGTGTTTGCTTTACTTATGACATCCTTCCTCAGTTCTCCCAAGTAAATCAGTGGTTGTGGAAGACAGGCAGAGATTTCAGCTTCAGGAATGAGGTTGCAGTTGTTTCATGCCCTTGCAGCCTCATAAATTGCAGGCTTGAGAAGCTGAGTCAGAATAAAGCTTGATTCTGTTCTACCTTTCTGTTTCTGGTGATACACATTTCCCATCCTTTGTTTTGGTCAGTGTGGCTGCTTGTCTGGCCCCTTCTGATGGAGTGTCCCTCTATCTTCATTTGGAACTTTAAGTTGAATATGGGCACCAAATAAAACAGATGTTATGCAAAAACTGCTGCCTCTGAAGAAAACTGAAACCTGGATGTACCACAAAGAAAACAGATCTAGGAAAACAACTGAGTGGAAGGAACAAACTTTATAAAGTGTTCACACCTTAATTCTTCTGTGAGCAAAGGTTGAAAACAAAGGAAACTGCAAAGAAGACAAAAGTTCCCACTATCTCCAGGAATGGATGAGTGTAATAATTCTCAATTTTAAAATTTCATTGGGCAGAATAGAATTGAGAATATTAATTCTGTCTCAAAATTATATACTCCACCAGATGTTGAAAAAGAACATATGGATGGTGTGGAGCATTCAGACAGGAAGTAAAATAATGGGAAATTTCACAATTTCTTCTTATGAAGCAGACTCAAATTGATTTAGAAATTTTAGATTCTGAGTCCCCTGAAGTGGCCAGATTTCAAACATTCCAGAATACTGAGTACTCCAGAGGAAACAGAGGAAATACCTGTAAATCACTAAAGGTATTTCCCCATATCCTGATGAAAATTTGTAGTAGGCAGTCAGTATTCCAGTAAAGTGGAGAAAATTAAAACTGTTACACAAAAAAAAAATTTATAGAAACACATAGGATTGCATGTAGAGCAGATTTAGAGCCTGGCAAAGCAGCATGGGCTCTACGAGCTGGGACTTAGCAAGTATTTGCTTTAGTGCTCAAGTGTATGAATGTGGAGCATAGCAGACACTGAGAAGAACAACAAGCACTATTAATTTAGGGCATTTTCTCCAGGACTGTTAAGCAATATGGGAAATTATTGGACTATTAATTTGACACTGATTAAAGTATCTATTAAATTACTTTGGACATTGTTTCTGGCAAGAAATTACATAAAAAGCAGTTTTGTTTACACTGAAGGAAAGCCAGTACCTCTGAAAGCAAACAATTAAACTATAGGTTTCCACTGCTAAGCTTCTCCTCACTGCAGACGCAGGGAAATAAAATGTTTGGATACACAGGAATTTGCTGTAGTACTCTCTGCTGAGCCCTGGAGCTTGTCAGTAGAAGACACCAGATAGATGGAGGATGGATTTGAGGACCTCATACAAAACACTCTGCCCGTAACTGAGAAAAGACAAAACAATCCATGTTGCGTGATTCACACTCCTAGAAATCCCTTGCAACTTTAGGTGGAGGGTTAAAAGAGGATTTATCTAGTTTTATTTGCTCTGGTTCAGTGTTCAGGAATACCAGAGCTATACACAACCAGATCAGTCCCAGTACTGATTTGGACTGGCTCAGGCCTGAGTGTATGACTGCATTTCTGTCAAATCAGCTAGAACACACAGTACAGTATTTATTCTGGCTTCATGGTCACTGCAGGAGGACAGGTGATATGTGATCTGCCAGAAAATCTGCCAGGACAATGTTATCCTTTAAATACTTTTGTTTTGAACAAATTGGGAACCACAGAGTGAGTTTGAAGTAGCCAAACTATTTTTTCTTATATATGCCCTAACCCATCAATTTGCATGAAAGCATGGCTGAGGAATCAGAAGGCCAAGAGGACAAGGGGGGAGGGAAGTGGATGTCCTTCACTTGTGTATAGATTTCATTTATCAAGAAATAAATATGTAGGAAATAATATGTAATATATTACCACTAGGAAGGTGAGGCCCTCTTTCTTCACTTCTGGAAGAGGAGACACACCACATTTGAGAGTTTGCCCAGACAGGCAATATATTTCACATGCTATGAACCCCAATGCTTTGCTCAACCACGTACATGCTCTCAGAAGTATTGCTAGCATTTTAGGGAAACTCTGAACTCTGAGTTCTTGAATATATTTCAGGAAACTAAAGTCAGTGTAAGGGTAGGGTTTAAAGTTAAATTGATAAAATGAATAAATGCACGTGCTTTCAGCACGTTACACTGCTAGTTATACTCCAGAAAACAAAAAACCTACAACAATTATAATTGTGCTTTTGTTTTTTAGTGATTTAACCATAAGTGAACCTTTCCTGGAGAAGCAGGGCATGATAGGAGTCCTAAAGCTGACAGCCAGTGTACTTATGGCAAAAGCTTTCCCTGAAGCTTGTCAGACAAATTGGAGTCACAGAATTGTTAGGGTTGAAAGGGGGCCTCAGGAGATCACGTAGTCCAACTCCCCTGCCAAGGCAGGGTCATCGTAAGCACACATGCGTGTGTCCATGTGGCAGGGACACATGTCTGGAGAGGAAGACTCTGCAACCTTCCTGGGGTGTCTGTTGGGGTTCTCTGCCACTCTCAGTGTCAAGAAGTTCTTCCTCATGTTGAGGGTGGAATTTCTTGTATTTTAGTTTATGGGTATTGCTTCTTGTCCTGTTACTGGGCACCGCTGAAGAGTCTGGCACCATCCTTTTGGCACCAACCTATGAGATATTTATATCTGTTTATGAGATTCCCCTCTAGACTAAGGAAGTCCAGCTCCTACAATCTCTCCTCATAAGAGTGGTGCTTCAGACCTCTATTATCTTTGTGGCTTCCACTGGATCATCTCCATTAGCTCCTTTTCTTTCTTGTACTGAGAGCCCCAGAGCTGGACACAATATTCCTCAACTGGAGCCAAGTAGAGGGGGAGGATCACCTCACCTGAGCTGCTGGTCACACTCTTTCCAATGAGCCCCAAAATAACATTTGCTCTCATGCCCATAAGGGCACTCTTCTGGCTTATATCAGCTTGCTGTCCACGAAGGCCCCCTTATTCTTCTGGAAAATAAGACCTGCAATGGTATTCTTCTTCCTGCAATGAGTTCTTCCTCCTCCAGTGTAGGATCCTGTACATGCCCTTTTTAAACCTCAGTAAGTTTCTCTCTGCCCATTCCTCCAGCCTGTCAAGGTCCTGCTGAATGTCAGCACAGCCTTGAAGGGTATCAGCCAGTCCCCCCAGTCTGGTGTCATCAGAAGACTTGCTGAGGGTACATTTGATCCCTTCATCCAGGAAAACAAGATGAACAAGACTGGACCCTGTATTAATTCCTAGGGTACACCACTGACAGCAGGCCTCCAACTGGACTCTACTGATCATGTGTGGCGGCCCTTATTTATTTTTCTTCTTTATATAACGGTTGTGCCCTACTTCCCCTGTTAATTTTTAAAACTTGGTTTCTCCGTACAGTTACTCCTCCCCTAGTGCTGTCCTCCTCACTGTCTGTTAGCCCAACTCCTCCCCTTGTTCCAGACCCTTCCCTGTCACTCCCCACATGGGCCAATCCCTGAAGTGTCCACCCTTTTGGAAATTCCCTAAACCTCGACGCCCCATTGGCCCACGTGACCCCTTTCTCTCCTCCCCTCATCCCTGTTGGCTCCCAAGTCAGTATGTAACCCCTTCGCTCCTCCCTTACTCCTCCCCTCGATATCCCTCATTGGATGTTTGCTTGTACCCTCCCCTTGATTTGTAGCCATATAAAACCCCCTGCACAGCCATGCTTGGGACTCTTCTGTGCTACCCCCTTCAGTGAAATAAGTTCTGTTGCTGGAACCCAAGAACCTTGGAGCCTCCTCTCATCCCTTTATCTCACCCCTGACGCATGGCATTCCTGTAGAGCCTGAGCTCTAAGGTTCTGCCCCGACAGCCCCACCTGTCAGGGCAGTTCCCCACTCTTGGCGTGGCCCTTTGGAGTCACAAAGTAGTGGTTAGAGCTAGCTGGGATTCTGAGGGGCCACGGCAGTCATGATCCTCTGAGCTCTGCCACCCAGATAGCTCTTGATTCCCCTTCACTTTCTATTCATCCAACCCACAATTACTGAGCTTATCTACAATAATGTTATGGGAGTCAGTGCCAAAAGCCTTGCTGAAGTCAAGTTAGCCAACATCCACTGCTATCCCCTGCCATGCTATCACAGAGGACTATCAGATTCATCAAGAATGATTTCCCCTTGATGAGTCCATGCTGATACTCCTGATGAACCTCTTTTTTCCTGCATGTATGTTGAAGACTTCCAGTATTCCCTGTTCCATCACCAGGGAGGTGAGGCTGACTGGCCAGTAGTTTACCAGGTCCTCCTTCTTGCCTTTTTTGAAGATAGGGGTAACCTTGTCCTTCCTATAATTGTCAGGCACCTCTCTCATTCCCTTTCAAAGATGATGGGGAGTGGCAGACCAACATCATCTTCCAGCTCACTGAGCACTCATGGGTGCATCTCAACAGGGCCTGTGGTTTTTATTGGTGTTTCATCTGTCTTGCCAGTCTCTAACCCAACCTCTGTGACTAAGGGGAAGTCTTGCTTTCTGCAGCCTTCTTCTCTTACATCCAAACTGTTAGGAGTCTTGAGAACCATCCTCAGCAGTGAAGACTGGGGTGAAGAAAATACCCCATAATTTTGTTTTCCCTGTGTTTTCTGTTACAAGGCTACCCATCTAATTTATCAGTGGCCCTGCATTTTCATTTTGCTGCTGATACACTTCTAGAAGCTCTTATTGTTGTCGTTTTCAAGATTCAATTCCAGGTAGGATTTGGCTTTCCTAAAGATTACCTGCTATATGTTGTAGCCACACACCAGCAAGATCCAGCAAGAGAAAAGGGAGAAATGTAAGTGAGCAGTATAGAACTGCCCTACTTGGGGGCATCCCACAGTTAAAGTGGATTTAATATGACATGAAACATGTGATATTTCATATCTTAATTCCAAGATTACACAAACAGTGTAAATCAGCATGGACTGGCACTCTTACAAGAACACCCCAAACTAGTCTGTGCTTTCTTCCTTAATTTTTCCTTCCTCCTCCTAAAGGTGTTAAAGCTGTACTTTCTCTCTTTCCCTCTTTTAGTTGAGTTAATTTGAATTTGGATCGGTTTCCCAATCCGTTTCAGTGCAGGGCCACACAAGAGCTTGGTTGTCAGGACCCATTTTTAGGGAATTATGATTAACTTATGCTGATATAAACTAGGTAATTTAGCCGAGTCGTTTAACTAGTTAAAGCAGCTATTTCATCTAGATACAGTGACAAAGGCGTTCTGGTTCTGTAGTCAGAAGAGGCATTGCTGAGGGATGTGGCTAGGACACAGAGGTTATTCTGTATCACCTCACATCATTGTGAAGGGTGAGGGAGGGGGGCTCTCACTTCTCAGGGAAGGGTTTTCTGTGCTGTAAAAAACAGAGTGGAGGGACAACCATACGCATTGTTCATTGTTGTGGGCTCAGTGGTGAGGTTTTTTTTTTTTTTTTGTTTTTGTTTTTGCATGTGAATCACTCTCTCTTTTGTGCACTTTCTTTATTAGTATTTTTGATGTTATTGTTTGTTTTGTTGTCTCACTGCAGTTTCCAGTAAATTGTTTCTATCTTAACACACGATCTCTAACTTTTGTACCTCCGATTCTTGTCGCCAGCCACCTGCAGTTGGGAGGGGAAAAAGGGAGAGGGGAGTGAGCAGCAGGATGGTTTTATTTGAAGTACTAAATTGGGGCATACCATTCCTAAACTGTGACAAGAGGAAAATAAACTCTGACTTGGTTGTCACTTTTCAGTCACCAGTAATTAATATGCTTATCTTAAAATTGTCTTTGTCACAGATATGTTGTTCTCAGATAAGTTAGTTCACAGATGATGCTAAGTAAGTGTGTACCATACTGTAAACATGACTGACCAGAACATGCAGCTATTATAGAGAGAACTGTTTGTCTTTTAATGAGGTTGATGCAAATATCTTTCCATTGTGTACATTTTAAAATGTTACTTTCTTAGCTTCGAGAGAATGCTGTGAGAGAATACTGCTGAGAGAATACTGTACCATTAAAGGCTGAAGTTGCCAGACAGAAATTGTGAACTGGGGGCTGAGAAGCTCTTTTTGTTATTGTGCACAGCTAATTAAAACCAAATACAAATAAAACCAGATCCTTTGCAAGAACTTTAAGTCCTTGAAAGATTGCTACAAATTGTCACCCACATTTTCCTAGAGAGAAGTTGTAGTCTTAGGAGAAGGCAGGAAGCACTGGATGGGGACAGAGAGTAAGCAGGTTAGTTTACCAAAATAAGACCAAACTCTGATACAAGACACTATAGAAAACTCAGGAACATTCTTTAAACTGCCTGAGTTCTAATCTTTACTATGTTGGCTGAATTTTCTGCAAGAACTTCTGTTTTTTTCAGCATGCTTGCCTGGAGCTGGCTTTGTAGTGATGACAGTGATAAGCAGCTGTGGTGATACAGATCACAATAGCTACTTGGTCTTTTGCTTTGCTTGCAGGCGCTTCTATTTTCTGTTTCCTTTTGTTTTCTTTGAGAAGAAAGATGTTGCATGTGTGCAATCTTGCTGATTGCTCCACAGATTTTTTCAGTGGTCTGAATACCTAAGTATGGCCTCCTGTGGTGGTGACAGGAAAAAGGGTGCCAATATGGGTGCAACCAGACTCTGTATTCTACTCTGATCTACATAATTTCTGATGAACTGTTAATGATAGGTCATTCATAGCAGGTGCCCGGTGCACACCCGAACCCTCAGGCTACAAGGTGGATGTTAGATGAGAAGAAGGAAATCCTGCGAGGAGCGGTAGCGCTTCTTCGTCTTCACTGTGACTTCGCCCATGTCAACCCCCTCGGGGGAAGCAGCAGCGCCACCCATCCTGAGGAGGTCACCTTTGCTCATGGGCCGCGATGAACAGAATAAACACCCGCAGAATGCCGCTGAAACGACCTTCGGGCACTCCAAAAATACCCCATAACTCATAGGACCACATCATTCCATTGTGAACTCCCCCATCCTAGAGGAGGTACCACCTGAGCTTCACTGCATATACTCTTGAGGTTTGGGGGGTTGGGACGCCACCACCACCCAGTGGACCCAGAGGAGGACCCGAGCTTCCACAGGTGTACCAGATCGTCCACAGGACCACGGCTTCCAAAAAGACTGCACCCTTCACTTCAGCAACACTGCAGCCACCACCCTGACCAACAGGATGCCAGGTTGTACTCTGACTTTGTGGGTTTATGCCAATTTTTCTGTATCATTGAATTTATTGTAATCTATTAAATTGTAACTCCAGCCTGAAATCTCTCTCAAGGTGTTTGTGTGAGATTCGTTTCTCCTGCTGGTTTACTTTTGAACTGGCATGCCTGCTTAAAAGTGGTATAATATGGGAAGCTTTTTCGTTTTGTGTGATAGGAAAGTTTATTTCTGCGTGGAGGAGAAATGGGAGAATTAAAAGCAAATCCATTAGTTTAGTTGAAAAAACTAAAGGATAAGTTATGTCTCCGTTCTTAGAATAAATCAGTGAACTGAATGCCACTCTTAATCTGAATTTCAGGTATTTTCTCCCTAGGCACTCATGTATGATCATCACTGAAGACAGAATGGATATGCTGGAAAAACCTTTTGTCTAATTTGATGTGGCAGTTCTTTTATTCCCTGTGCCTGGAAATGGTGAGATTTTGGAGGAATGGATAACTGAGCTGTGGCTTGGTGAGCTAATGTAGCTCCTAGAGTGTCAAAAACATGGCAGAGTTGTTGCTAGTGCACTAACTGTACACAGCTGGGAGAGAGAAGAGGGCTGTGTGGCACCAAACCTTTCCCCATCAGCATGCTTACAGGTTTCATTGTCACATAGGGCTGCTGCTCTTTGTACTGCATACATGCTGTCCTCTGGATGCTCCCACTTCTTTGGGTTTTATTGGGGTACTGATTACTGACAAGACTGGTAATCCAAAATACCTGCCCTCAGACCTTGTAAGACAGACTGCAGATCAGTGGTGTCTTTGGTAAGACTTCTTGACTCTACATGGTCCCACTGTCTCTATTTCTGTATCATATTTTGTTAAATATTGAGTGCTTAAGAAATAGGGTAATTTTTGGGTTTCATTCTTCATTCTCTAGTTCTCTAGAAACTCTGTACAAGTCTCAAGAATGTCAGATGGATTTAATTTTTCAGCCCTCATTTTTCATTAAAGAGAGACTAGCTGAATTTGGTATTTTTTGGTGACTCCAGATGAGACACTTCCCCTGATCTTCTCTGGATCCAAGAGATCTCTGGAACTTCATGCTGGCACCAGGACTTGCCTGCAGAAGAACCTCAGATCAGTCTGGGACATGGGTAAGATCCCATTCAATAACAAGGTATTCTTTTGGGAGTCCTGCCCATATAAGATGTGTAGGTCTTCCAGTACTGTGTGGAGCTTATTTGGTATTCTTAAATTTGGTATTTGACTTGGTTTTTAAAACTGATAATTGTTTCATATTTGCATTTGTACCTGTACTGTAACATTTTGGGTCTACTATTTGAAAATAGATCGTGGACAATCTAAAGGGGGCATCCTGACACACTTGGTTGCTTTTTGTGGCATTGGAGAAAGACTGGCAGTCCCCCTGGGGAAAGAGCTACCAGGGGGAATTCAGTTTAATGTTGTAATCAGTGGTGGCCAATGTACAAACTACACTCTGGAAAAAAAGTGGAACCTTGAATGTTGTTACAGTTAATGTTGTTTTAAAGATGGGAACAGAAATGAGATGAGTTTATGTATGCTGATATATTCTTCATGTTGTGGAATCATCCTGAATGGCTGAAAGATTGTGCCTTGAATCAAACTCCCTCAGACCCTTTTGTGCTGGCTCTCGAAAAGGAGGGTCAAGGAAAATGGCTAAAATATTGTTGTTCTATGTGCAGTATAGAAGAATTTTTTTCTAAACATCTCCCCAGTAAGGAGGATGATTTAGATTTTATGGTCAGTCCTAATCGGAACTTAGACAGGAGAACAGATAATAAGGCTGCCAAGACTAATATTATGAGGGAGCTGGCATACAAAGAGACAGATTTAGCAAATATAGATGAGAGGATAGAGGAGATAGGGAGGATGTATCCAAGAGCAGAGGTTTTTTAGTCTGGTTGCAGAGAGAATTAGAACTAAACGCAGTCAGTAGCTGCCTCCCTTGGACAGTAGGTGCCAAAGGTCCAGTCACAGTAAAAATGTTGTTTTCAATAACAGACTTTAATAACTGGAAGTCAGTGGCTGGCACCTACCTTCTAATACTCAAAAAACCCTCCAAACAAAAACAAAAGCTTGCAGTTATAGAAGGATTTCTGAAGGAATGGTGTCCCTGGGGAAAGGAAGGGGCACCTTGAACCCCCCCAGGAGACTTGGTATAAATCAATGTGCATAATGTAATAAATACAGGTGTTGGGAAGAGGATTGTCCACAGCTGAAACATGAAAGCCCCTTCTTGTCTCGTGGTAATCACTGAACATGACTGTGGGAGACGAGAGAGTTCGTCCCTAGCAGAATCTCTGCCTACAGCTAAGCTGGAAAATGAGGAGGTAATGAGGAGGTAGAATTTTTAGTAGATACTGGAGCTAGTTACTCTGTGCTAAATACAGTAAAAGGGAACCTGAATGTTGATTTTATAACAATCATTGGTGCAATAGGGAATTGCAAATCTTGGCCATTTTTCAAGCCCATTGATTTTGAATTATGAAAACAAACTCACCTTTTTAGTGTCTAACCAACACCAAAGCATATCCTTGGGAGAGATTTATTGGAAAAAATCAATGTTGAAATAAAATTTTAAACCAGCAAAATACAGGCTATTACTCCACAACCTCATTATGTGGAAGCCTCTATTTTTGCACTAGTATTCAAAGCTGGGTGTGATCCGTCTGCCTGTATCACTTGAGGATGCAGTGATTCCAATAGTCTGGGCTGGAGAGGTGATTGGGCAATCCAAAAGAGCAGAGCCTGTAAGAATGAAATTGAAATCTGGAGTAGGACTGCTAAAGCAAAAGGAAACTGCTTTGAAAATAGAAAGTCATAAGGGATTATCTCCCCTTGTGAAAAAACTTCATAAAATATGGTCTATTAAAAAACCGTGAATCCAAATTGAATTATCCCTATTTTGCCAGTCTAGAAGGCCTACAAAAAGGATTACTAGCTGTACAGGACCCTAGAGCTGTAAATAAGATAATAGAAGATACACACCGGGCAGTAGCAAATCCTTATACCTTGCTAACAAGCTTGAGTGAAAAGCAAAAATAGTTTACAGTATTAAATTTGAAACAAGCCTTTCTTTGTATTCCTTTGAGTGCTGAAAGTCAAGAGCTTTTTGCTTTTGAATGGGGAAATCCAAACACAGGGAGAAGAATCCAACTTGGACACTACTACCACAGGAGAGATATTTAAAAATAGCCCCATTATGTTTGGAAATCAATTAGCAAAAGAACTGGAGGAATGGAAAAATCAGAACCCTCCTGGAGTTTTGTTACAGTGTGTAAATGCCATTCTGATAGCCACTGAAACTAAACAGATATGTTGGGATCAGACTGTGGCATTGTTGAATTTTCTGTGACTAAGTGGATCCAGAGTATCCAAAGACAAAGTTCAAATAATCCAGACCACATTAACCTATTTGGGATTTGAAATCCTCCAAGGACAAAGGAGGCTGGAACAAGAACAAAAAGAAGCGATTGGCCAACTTCCGCAGCCACAAATGGTAGAAGGGTGTGTGCATTTCTTAGGATGGTCTGATGGTGTCACCTGTGGATCAGCAGTTTGGGCTGCAAGTAAAGCCACTGTGTGAGCTCTTGAAGGGAGCTCAGGAGGACCAGACTTACTTCATGGTTACCCAGTTGGACTTGGTTAAAACACTTGTTTATAATAATCTCAATTAATCGTTGCTTATGTGTTGCTTATCTTGAATCAGTGTTATAGCTGTTGTAGTGCCTTATGCTTAAAAATGAAATGCAGATATTAATAGACTAGTTCCTATAAGGAACTTAGTCTCAGTAAAAGGGAGTACTTGATAAGAACAGCAGAACAGAACAGAACAGCTGTCATAAGGATAGTTGAACAGAACAGCGCAGGCTTGGAGAAAGAGATAAAGGGTGTAACTTAGGCACAGTAGTTGTGCAAATTCATGCAAAGGCAAGCAGGATGCCAGCTCAGCTCTGCAAAGCTGACAAAGCAGAAGTTATGCAAAAACATAATATTGCACTTACTCACAAGCAGGTGTTGAGGAACAAGCCCCTAAAAAGGGCACTGGACATTGAAAGACAGATGCCAAAAAACCTCATAAGGACTTCCATTAAGGGTACAACCATGTAAAATAAAGTAATACATATACATCAGGTAATCAGGGATAGCTGATGAATATGTAATTACTGTTTATGACAAAAGCTCTGTTTACCCAATGCTCAAGGCACTCAGGTAGAGGAAGGATCTTCTGAGTGACCAGTGTGCTGCAATAAAAAATGCCTGATTTCTAACACGCAAAAAGGTTAGAAACTTTCTGTCTGGCTGATTTTGGTATCACTTCAAAAGCCTCTCAGAAACTGAGTTTGTGTTTCTCTTTATTAGTTACTATTTATAAATTAACATCAAAAAAGTAGGGCTGTTCGATGTTCATGTCCAGTGACTAATTAGCCAACATTTTTTTTGTAGAATGAGGATTGAGGTCGGTACTGGGGAGTAAGTCTCCACATCGTGGCAGTGCCACCCTGGAGTTTGCAAGGAATTTGCAGCTTCAAGCAGAAGTAGGATGAGTCAAGGTTATGTCAGAGCCTTCCACGGATTTTGCTGGTTTCTTACAAAGGGGGACTGTACAGCGAAACCATGCTACAGTTACAAACCAAAATAGTTTCCCAGAGGAAGAAAAATGCAGAATACTTACTGTATTGATAAACACTGAAAACTAGCAATGCTCAAAAACCAGGCGGTTTTCTTACTCATTTTTTTTCAGGGATTCCAAAAGAAACAAGCAGCTAATGGTTAGTAAATGCAGACCCTTCATGCAGGAGTAACATTTCTTTGGATTTATCTCAGTGCATATGGAAGACATGTGGTACTGGAGTTGTGATATGAAAAGGCTTACCACTAGCTGCTTGTGACAGAGCATCAGATTGCTGCTTGTGTCCTTTATTTCTGCCACGGAATAAAAGAGAAAAGAAACAGTGCTTTTCACAGGACACTTACTATATCACTTTATGCAGATCATGTGACAAGCTGCAACTGAATTCTTAAAACACCCCAAGAATTCTCTGCTTAATGAAAAAGTTGTACTGTTTGTGTGCTGGTTGCTTTCTGCACCACNTATATATAAAATACACACAGTCCAGCAAACAAGAGTGATAAGTGTCCTACAGATTTCATTGGATGTTTTCACATCATCCCTGTGGTAGTATCTAAAGAGACCATACTATTCTTACAATGTATGTGCGTGTGTGTACTACACTATTTTTTAGAAAGCTTCTTCATTTAATCCATAAATATTTTAAACCATAAACAAAAATTTTAGATAATTTTGGGTTTTCATTCAAACCTGAAATGTGAACTTTGTTTATAGACTTTGATTACCAGAAGATTTTTCTAAATGTTTTAGGAATTTTTAGGAGGCAAAACCTAAATTTATCTTCCCTTTTTCTGAACATTTCACAGTACTACTGCAAGTTGCTCAAGCACTAGCATGACATATCAATGCAGACAGGATCTGTCATATCTAATTCTTCCTTCTTCTGTGCTCATCTGCCTCTGTTGTGCTCATCTGCCATTCTTTTGATTCTCCTTCCTATTGCTTCAATAATCCTGTTTCTCCCTCTCTCCTCACTTCGCTAGTCAGGCTGAGGGAACCATGGCTTCCACAGTGAAGATCCTTGTCACTCCACAGTGGCAAGGGACCTGTCCTCCCNTGACAAGCTGCAACTGAATTCTTAAAACACCCCAAGAATTCTCTGCTTAATGAAAAAGTTGTACTGTTTGTGTGCTGGTTGCTTTCTGCACCACAAAATAAGATCTGCATCTGTGATATCCTATTGCATAGTCTTATAAAGCTGAATAGTAAATTTCAATTATCTGTCATTAAAATGAACATTCATAATTACTTCTGCAGTAAGATGTNTTTCTAAATGTTTTAGGAATTTTTAGGAGGCAAAACCTAAATTTATCTTCCCTTTTTCTGAACATTTCACAGTACTACTGCAAGTTGCTCAAGCACTAGCATGACATATCAATGCAGACAGGATCTGTCATATCTAATTCTTCCTTCTTCTGTGCTCATCTGCCTCTGTTGTGCTCATCTGCCATTCTTTTGATTCTCCTTCCTATTGCTTCAATAATCCTGTTTCTCCCTCTCTCCTCACTTCGCTAGTCAGGCTGAGGGAACCATGGCTTCCACAGTGAAGATCCTTGTCACTCCACAGTGGCAAGGGACCTGTCCTCCCTTGCAGTCTCTTAGTCCCATTGCCTGGACAGATCCGTGCTCTAAGCCAGCCATTTTGGTTTCTGCTTATCGCAGTTTTTCATTGAATTACTCGCTACTGATCCTCTTGTCTATTCTAAATCCATTTTGTTATCTCTCCTACCTGATCTTCTCTCCTTCATTGTTCCTCTTGCCTTTTGCTTCCTTGGTGTCCTTTCAAAAGTCACCTTTCTTTGCATATTTTTAGCATTCATTTTTTCTTTGATTTCAACCCACATTAATGTCACTACGCCTTGCTGAAGAAAGATAATGTAAGCATCATGCAGTTTCCAATTCCTCAAAATTTGCTGTTGTTTTTTTTTTTTTTTTTTTATCCATTTCTCTGTCCCTTGACCAATATCTTCATTTTACATCAAGTTCATGTGTTCAGTCCCCACACAGGCCGTTCACTTAAGATTTGGACCCAATGATCTTTGTGGGTCCCTTCCAACTCAAAATATTCTGAGATTTTTCTATTTTCTTAAACTAGCATGACCTTTGTCCGTTCAATTCTTTGCTATTTCTGAATTTCCTTTAAAACATCCTGCTCCATTCCTATCTCCTCTGCCAAGCATTTTCTGCCAAAGAAATTGTCAGGCTTTTTAAAGGATGGAAAAAAAAGTCACTGCTTTCACTCAGGAACCTTTCCCTTTGCTCAGTCTGGCAGTCTCCTTTCTTTTTCTTATTTTGCTTTTGTCCTTCCTCTCACCTTAAAGCATTCCTCCTGAGTTCTTTTACATGTCTTCCTCCTTGTTCTCTGGATTTCACTTTTGATAGTAACTTCTTCATCCTGAAAAGACCCTGACTTTTATTTCCTCTTCTTTAGATTTTTAAGTTCTACTTCTTATAGAGCTCTCACTGTCATGCCTTTTTTTTATTTTACTCAACAGTTATCTTACATCTGATATTGTCAACTGATCATCAGTATTTTTTCCTTGATTTGACTGTATTGCTTTGCACATGACTAATGTCCTTCTAATGTAAACACAAAATTCTGCCACTATTTCAAAATATATGTACTGTCTTTCTCTTGCAAGTGTTTGAAAATAATACATTTAATCCTTTTCTGTGGAAATGAGCTTTTAAATTCCTCTTCTTATTTAGGTGGATAACAGCATTCAAACTTTCTCCTGTACTATCTGCAGAATGAATATATAAATTCAGAATGATACCTTGGTAGGATCATTTGAGTTATGCCCTAGACTCATGCAAATAAAAATATTAATGACATTTCAACTCAGGGAAGTCTGAATACATATATGTCTAACACTGACAGATAACTTTTCATTGTGAAAAAGCACCTTTTTTCAATAAATCTATCTTCTGCATACAAAGAAATGGAATTGGAAATGTCAGTGAGGCAAAGGCAGGATAGAAATGGAAATCCAAATGCTCCCAATTGAAAAGTATTGCATATAAACTGGAAGCCTGATTATGTAAACCTTACATATAAGGAAAATGTATGAATGACTATGCCTGTGAAAGGTTTGCAGGATTCAGTCCTGTGATTTGAACTTAATGGGAACAATCCTTGCTCAGGCTGTGGAATTTGTATAGTGAGAAAGGAATGTAGGTTTCTGGCACAAGAAAACATTCACTGAGGCGGTAAAGGTCACAGTGCGAATCATCCTAAGAATTTTAATGGATATTATAGTGAGAGATAGGTTATTTAGGAAAAAAGGCTACATAGATATAGAGATATATAAATAATGGATAATTAGAAGAAATATCTGTTGAATACATGTACTATGTGTTGAACATAAATGAATCAACAGGAAGTGAACCTAGCAGCTCATCTTTGAAAGTGAGAATCGTCCTGAAGAAGAGAATTTGAGAGTACTAGTGTGGCTAAATGTCACTACTAGGCTGTAGCAAGGCCACAGCATAAGTGACTACTCTATTTCTCTTTTCCTTTTTCAGTTGTTAACTGCTTGCTGTTTTCTTCTGTAGTAAGCTTTTTTAACTTCCATGGCTCTTTGGAATTCCTCTAGAAACACTGAATACATAGAACATTAGCAGTGTGTCCTGGCTTTTTTTGCTTATATCTAAAGAATAAATGGGAATGCTATCCAGAAGGATCAGATTCTTGAGATTTGAAAAGGTGAACCTCAATTTGCTGTTTTGCTTTTGATGTGGTAACACATTTTATCTAAATAGAGGAATACAAGCATTTTGAATGTTGTGTGAAAATACATGCACATGCTTTTGAAGATATGTCTTTAATTCCATTATTTCCAGGTTTATAAGCAGAAATGGATCTGAAAATATTTATAAACTATCACCTGAGCTTCTTTATTTTTTATTTCAAAATGCATTTTTACAAGAAATATTTGTGCCAAAGTTGTGAAGTTGTTGTTGCAATTGGTCTGTTTGAAAGGTTTGTTTCTCTATAGATCTTGTCACATTGTTTAATGGTAAGCAGGAGGGTTAGTTGCCACAGGTTTGTGGAGCAGCAAAACAGCTTCTGTAGTTTGTGTAGAGAAACAAGAACTCACAGAACAGTTCCAATGGAATGATCCTGATAGAGCACCATGTCTACAATAAACACATGCAAACCAAGCAGAAAATACTTCAGCGAGCTAAAAGCAAAAAAGCAGGCTAAGCTTTTCCAAACTTTCTGTTGGAAACTTTATCTTAGACTATCTGTCAATGGAACCAGTGGAGTTTGTTTTAGATAATGTGACCCTCTAATAGGAATAACACTCTCTATGGGAAGTACTGCGGCTATGAAGACATGCTGTCTGTTCTGAATGCTCCTTTTAAAACTTTACATATGTTCTGGTTAAAGAACATCCAGACAGAGGTAATTTTTATAAGCAGAAAAGGTAACAGTGACAAGAGGGATAAAATGTTTGAGGATGATATTTACCATCTTATCACCTGTTCTAGAGAGAGAATTTAGGGTTAATAAGTATTGTGAACTTATTCATAAGGTTTCTGTACTCTAAATCATCCCATTCTCAGTGGCTTCTTATAGCTAATTTAAGTGTTAGATGGTAGACTAGGAGACTGGAGGAATGATTACTGGCTCAGAACAGCTAGGTAGAAAAAGTTGGGGGAAGGGGGCTGGGCAAGTTCTGTATAGGTGGAACAATGCACACCCTGCCCCTGGAGCCACTGGTCCAATCCCAAACTGGTTGCCAAGACACACAGCACCTGGAAGGGTTCTGTCTGGCCATGTGGGCTCCTGGGGAGTAGTAAAGCACAGGCAGGTGCCTTAGAG
>VXBU01018253.1:0-19343 GCA_013400315.1 Bombycilla garrulus | reverse complement strand
GTGTATAACACTGATGCACACCACTGCCTTGGATTTTCAAGAAGCTGGGACTATGCTGGATCTAAAGTAATGGCTATACATATATCGTTATCTCTTCTCTCTCTTTCTCCTTCTTCCTCTAATTTCCTCTTCTCAAAATGTGGATAACTTAAAGTTGGATGGATCAAAGTTTGCAANGTGTATAACACTGATGCACACCACTGCCTTGGATTTTCAAGAAGCTGGGACTATGCTGGATCTAAAGTAATGGCTATACATATATCGTTATCTCTTCTCTCTCTTTCTCCTTCTTCCTCTAATTTCCTCTTCTCAAAATGTGGATAACTTAAAGTTGGATGGATCAAAGTTTGCAAAGTCAGTGCTTTGTGAAGTGCCTTACTTTGGCTGTTTTAAATTTGCCAAGTAGCGTTTTCTACCTTAATGTTCTAAAGTTTGCAAGTAAAAGTTTCTTGTGCAACCTTCTGCAAAATTTACCCCGTGCATCACCAGAATAAATCTTAATCTAAGTTCCTGTTTAAAAATTCACCCTGCAGGCTTGGGTCTTAACAGGTAGTTACATACTTTACCTTTCAAAGAGTTTAAAATCTAGCTACAACTGTTCCACATCCACACCTTTATCAAGATTCACTCTTCCAAGAATGGCATTTTATCTTGGTAGGAATTGAACAGGAAGTCAAGAGGGACCATGAGAATCTTCTAATGACTAGTTTGCAGCATTCCTGTGATACAGTCTGCTCACTACTACTTTCTTCATCTGAGTTTGCATCTCCTGGGGTGAGAGAAGCCCTTTTTGTTGCAATATTCTTGTTTTAAAAATGGAAAGAATTTCTAACTATTTTTTTCTGTTTACAAATCAGTTATATGCAGGATCCCTAACAGAGCCGTGTTGTATTTGTGGTTTGTATGGGAAAGTAATGTTTTCCTAAGGAATCAGTGGATCAGATTCTTTCTAAGTACAAGCCAGAAATTGTGGACACTCTTCAGGCATTAGAACTGAACAAAACATATTAAAAATCTGAGTAAAGGAAAACATTAAATCCCCGTGCCAAAAGCCGGAGGAGATCTCCTTTCATACCTCTAGAAGCAGCAGTATTTCTTTGCTTTTTAAATTATTCTAGTTGCTAAACATTACTATCTCCATTTCCCTCTTTGAAAAGCAACCTTTTGAACTTCGAAAAGTGAGACTTATCTATCCTTTACTCTCTGTTGTTTGGGTAGTGTAGATTTGAGGACAATATAAATAATTTCTAAGACAGATTGGAGATTTTTTGATTAAGATTAAAGGCTCTTTTCCCCTTGAAGAACCTCTCTCAGTCCTGGTCTATGTATTTTACTAAACTGCCCGGGTGATGCAGTGAACTCCTGAACAAGTATCTGACCCAGAAAAGCAGCATGGGTTGCAACTTGTTTTGATTTTCTGAAACATTTTGTAATCATGAATTATGGGGCTTGGCTTCCTAACATCTGCAAAGCACTTGAAGATTACCAGATGGAAGGCTAATAAAAATACTTTGCATTTGTATTGTTCTGTATCAAAACTGTAGTTGGAACACATTTCTAATGGTGTTGATTAATATAACAATATAAATTCACCACAGTGTAAACTCACAACCATCATTCTCTGGTGAAGCTATAGTGGAATGGCTGCTTCCCTGATGGAAGTGTTGGCAAAATCCTCACATTCTCTCCTCTTTTTCTTGTCTGGTTTGAACAGAGGTTGAATAGAGTGTAAATAGGAAGAGGTTAATTTTGCCCTGTTTGTTCCGCAAAAGTGTTTAATATGGAAGCTTAGTTATGAAACAGAAGGCAAGAATGCAGTTTCCAGCTTCCTGTTTGACTTTTCTGTCCCAATTTATTGTTCTAATGTATAACTCTGTCTATATCTTGCTTTTCTCTTCTGCTTGTATTAATAAAGGGTGTGAGCTGTAATCATTTGCCTCCAAAATAAAACTTACCAATAATAGGAAAATGCCATTTTTTAACTCAAAGAAGTCTGTATGTGTGATATTATTTCTATCCAGAATAGAAAAAAATAAAAGCATACTGCATGGGAACAGTTTAGTGCCTGTGTTAGATGGCAGATGCAGAGATGGACTTGAGTTACTTAAAAGTATGGTTACTTAAACATTCTAGAAGTGGGGAAATGCAAATTCTTCCAACGGCCCTCTGTATAAAGAGCTGACCCAGAAATTTGGATACAAAAGTTCCTTTGCAGTGTTAGAAATATCTAGCGTTCTCTATCCTTTATCTTAGGGCCATCTGTGAGTGAGTGGTGTTAGGAATTAAATGACCCTGATGTTAAAACAGAGTGCAGATCTCACGTGTGCATCAGTGAAAGCTCTCTATCATTAGATGGTTATGGTGCTGATTTTGGAGTATTTTGTATCAGTCCATTATCTTGTTTCACACATTCAGCAACAGCGTTACAGTCAGGTGAAGCAACTTAATAAGGATTTTTAACGTGTTTCTCTAACAAAATAATGGCTGTGCTATGGCATCTATCCCCAGGAAAAAATGGTTTTCATTCATTGGACAGTTTTCATCAAAGACAGTGGTACTGCTGAATGTTTCAAGGGAATTACTGACTTTAAAAAGGACAGAGATCCATATTAATGTCCTTAGGCAGTCAGTATGTTCATAATATTTTAGCTATTCCTGATCTCTCTTCTGCACAGTAGTTGTTTTGAGAACACAAGGAACAGTGGATTGACAGAAGGTAGGAAGCACAGCCCAATATAAGAACTGAAAGTAAATTTATATTTAAAGTTATTCCTCCAGTTAAAAGAGTGGATGAAGCAGTTTGATCCAGCAAAAGTAGCAGCATGGACACGGTGCCATTCTATACTACATCAGCACAGATAAGAGCACTTTGATGCATAACTAAACTGTAGTGATGCAGAATTACAAACTGCAGCACAAACTGTATGCAGAAAACAAAAAAAGGAGAACAATTTGTATCCACTTAGATGGCTCATAACCTAAATTCAGGTCATGCCTTCTAAATTACACAGAAATAGAGAACCTGTTAGAGCCCACTGCTGGCTGGAACATGAGATGGGACACAGCAGTTTCCTTTGGCTCAGAGGGCAACAGAGAAGGTGAGCAGGCAGGACCAGCTCAAGCTAAACTTTTGGGTGGTTGAAGGGGATGCAATGCCATTAGGCAGCAGTTTTGGTTAGTCATGTACACTTTTTCATCTATGTTTGCTGCATCCTCCACATTTCTTTCAGTTTTTCAGTGTTTCTCACAAACTCTTCTTTTTCAATCCCTCAGATTTCACTATGTCCTTTGATCTTCTCCTGGTTCTTCTCTTCTGTCACTCCTTTTTCCTCTCTTTTTCTTTGTTTGTAGCTCCTTTTAATGCAATCCACAGTTATTTTTTTCCATGCTGCTTTCATCTGGAAAAATTACATTAAACATGATATAAGCTGGTCATTCTGACTGAGCCCTTACCTAAGCCATCCAGGCTACCACATGATAGAGATTTCATTACTCCTGAGTGCTGCCTAGGCCATGAGCTGCAGCAATATCTTTTGCCTGACATGATTTTCTTACATGCTTTCTAGAAAACACCATAGTTCTGAAAAAAAAAAAAAAAAAGGAAATTGACATTTACTGCCATTGCACTCTAAAGACTCACATGGACTGTGTGATTTTTCCAGTGGTTCTTGCTTTCTCATAGCTGTAGAAGCCTTCCATGTTTATTCACAGAAGGAATAGCTACCAAATAAAGCAGAAGCAGACAAGGTAGGAAGTACCTGCTTATCTATTCATTTCTCAATTCATCCAGGACTATGGACCATTCTTTAAGCAGAGGTCAGAATGAACCAGCTGTATCTGGCTACATGTAGCTTTTCCAGCAAAGTAGAGAGCATGCCTTTTATTCTAAATTCTTCTGTTGCTCCTGATCTCTTCAATTTGGTTCACCTGTGTATTTCTGTAGAAGGAAAAAAGATACCTATTTCTTAACACTTAAATTTGGTTTTATAGATAGACCACTTATATTTTTAACATCAATACCCATTTATCAAGTGGTTCAATCCATTTCATGTGTTTTTATCTTATCCAAACTGTCCCAGCAGCTTGCTTGGTTTTTGTGGTTTTTTTTTTTACCACCCCCTTACCACCCCATTTATTCCAAGTGATAACCATTTCTTTGTCAAAACTTGTTTCATTGGAACTAATATGGAGAGCCTTGTAATTTCAAGCAGATTTTATTTAATTACCAATGCAATTGGAGTTAAGCACTCACTTTAAAGAAAAGGAAGAGTCAAAAACCTGTGTGTTGTGGCATATTTTCCAATATCTTTGCATCTGTTTAAACAGATTTGTGTCAATCTTTGAGTTTCACCTGTCTCCACCCATTGTGTAGTTATGTCCCCACATCTCATATCAATATTTTCTTATGAAATGTTCCTCAGCTTTTTATTCACTGTTGCAGTTGTAAGTTTTATGATGAACCGGTGTTCTGTAGCATTTGTAAATAAACTTGTGGAACCAGACAAGTGCCAGTGAAACACAGCAAGGGGTAGGGATTAGTGTGGAAGAAAGAAGTGACAAGAAACAGTTCAGTGATTTAAGGATTCTTGTGTCACTTCTAGTCTCTCCACCTATATGCTGCTTCAGCCTGTGTCACAATAAGGCTGGGATCTGTAGCTGTGAGGATTGTGAATGACAGTGATTTTATCTGAGAAGTCGGCTCATTCAGGCGCAGCCACAAACACTCATAGCAGTCTGTGCCACTGAAGCTGCAGAAGGCAGCTGAATTAGTGAATGCTGATCCATAAGCTTAGAGAAACAGTTTGTCACTGGTTAAACAAAGTACTCATAGGTTCCACCTTGCCACTCACACACTTTATTTCACAGTTTTGCATTCTTGAGGAGCAGGTCTGTGTCTTACCTAGGTCTCCTCTGGTTCTCCTGGGTGTATCTTCAGAGGACTCCTCTGAGGTACTGTAGAATTACTTTTACTTGCTGAGGTGGAGAGACAACAAGCACCTCTCTTTGAACAAGCTGAATTCCTCTGTTTAGAGCTAGACTATATTAGTCATTATAGGGGATGTATTGGTCCTGCATTTTTTGAAGGAAAAGTAAGTCTCTGTCACCTACCCAAGTTTAAAATTCATCACCACATGTAAGCACAAACTGAAGACATGAAAAGCAGCTTTTTGAAGCAGGTGATTTGAACTTGAAGCAAAATACATAAGATACCTCCTAATCAACCCCTTGATACTGTGATGCCACACCAAAGACACATTTAATGCGATATATGTGGTCACTTGCCAACACATCCCCTGCCACTGAATTAAAAAAAGTGAACGCATAAGCCTACACATAGAAAGTTATGTCCCAGTCTAACAGACAAGGCAAGCAAAATGCAAAGCAGTTCAAGACAAATTCCAAGTTCTCAAATGCCTTAGAAGAATCTTTTCAGAGGTATTTACTGTACCTTTTGTGTTAAAGAGAGTCAAATCATGTAAATTCCTGTGGTAACAGTTACTGTTTCTTCTCTAACTGGTTTAGTAAGTATGTGATTTTAACAGATAAGCTGATAGTGATCCCTAAAATCTCCTAAGACAAAAGGCCCCTGGGACCTTTTCAAAATTATGCTGATTCCATTGTTTATAGCAGTTGTTTGGAAGGTTGAGGAGAGAAGCATCCTAAGGGTAAAGAAATGTAGGTTTTTTTCTCCTATGGGATCCAGTTTGAAAACAACTTGAGAACTAAAACACTAGGGTCGGGTTTATGTGATATTAGCATGCTATTTTATTGCAGACAGTGACCTGCAAGGGTTCTATTGCTGTTCTCTTGTCTAGTACAGAAGAAGAAACTGAATTATTTACTTTTTATTTTCCACAAATCTTTACTTGGCTGCCATGGAGTGTCCCAGCAGGAGAGGTCTTGCTGCAGGCTGAGATTGCAAGAGAGATGCATGCACTGGTGACCTCTTCATTTCCTGTGTCCAAAGCTAAATGAAGCTTACATTTCACAGCATTTTACATTCCTACAGTCTTCTCTTCTACATCATTTGGCTACAAATCCTCTCCAATGCTAGGGATTTCCTTTAACTAGGAAACTAGCAGGAACTAGGGATATGAGAGCAAGCTAATAAGATGCTATAAATGCCTGCGAGTATTTTGTGGGCATTATGTGCAGTGTATGAAGTTTTGCTGTTTGGGCATTTTTTAATATATTGAACCTCAGTGTTACAACAACTGAAATCAACTGTAAAGGTGGTAATGGTCACAGAATGGGATTCTCATTTCCTTCTTGCTCCAATCAGCTGAATATGGGATTTTTCAATTTTAAAGAAGGATTCAGAGTTAGTTGGGCTCCTTAACCTTTCCAAAGGAGGTATGGGGCTATTAAAGGAAAAAAAAGGGTCCTGATAAGCTAGCTCAGAGGAAAAGGAAATGCCATCAGTATTAGCCTCGGCGATAAGATTTGGCTTTTGAAATTTGATGACGAATGCATATTTATTAAGCTCAAGTTATCAGTCGTCATCACAGTCCTCTATGGCCTCTTAACCGGGTACACCTGAGGCACAAGTTGGCAGCCCTCCAGAATACAAAGCATGAGCAGAGATGCTGCAGTTAACTTTGACTCTTTTCAGTCTTTCAGCATTTCTGTGAACAAACATCTTCATTGTTCAGCAGCAGCATTATCCTCAGCATTAAATAATTTCTTGGGAAGTCTTTGGAGAATGTCAGCCTGAGACTTTTGCTCTACTCAGAAGGTGTAAGTTCTTCCTCTCATCTATCTTATGATCTTAATTTATTTGTGTTGTGATTTAGGAATGGTACTCACTGATTTACTTCTCCTACTGAGATTTTCCAAACTAAACTGCTGCTCGCTTGCTCCCCCTGCCCTGGGAGAGTGGCCAGAGAGAAGAATTGGGAGTGCACAAGACAAGGATCGTGGGTTGAGATAAGAAAACAAACAGTAACAGCAACAATATTAATAACAAGAGTATACAAAAAGAGAGAGTGATTCACATGCAAGAATGCTTACTGCAAGGCCTGGCCTGACCTGACCGCAGCCACATTTTTCCTAACCAGAAGGGAACGCCCTTCTTGGAAGCAAGAGACAGTCCCTTTTCTCTGCCCCTGGCAGTGACATAAGGTGGAATCAAACAACAGAATGTCTTGCCCATGCCCCTTTCCTTCTGGTCTGCGCCAGAACCATGATATTTTGCAATATCCCTTGATTTTTTTTTTAATATATTTTGCTCAATTGCTCATTAAAGCTAAAGGCTAATAGCACTTGCTGAAATAGGTGTGAAAAAGCAGGCAGACACTTGTGTTATCTATGTGATTTTGCTGATAAAACTCAGAAAATATCTGTATACTGTCAGTACCAGACTGAACTCCTAGGAGTGCCTACATGACACAGAACAGAAGGAATAGAAGCTCTAAGAGACACAGATTGACAAATGTATTGTGGTCAGGAGTGTTTCCCAAATCCAATGTTACAGTGTATTTGTAATCATCCTATATTATACTCCTTCTGAAATATAATATTTCAGATGTCAAGGTTTTTCAGTCAGTCTGCAGAAGTTTGCACTAACAGGTGAGCAGCAAAAATAGTTTGATCTCATGTAAACTGTTTTTAAATGAAGAAGAACAGAGTCTATCAAATTAGTTAGATATCTAAATCCCTTTCAAGGAAATGAAAATTTGGCGACGGGACCAGATTGGACCAGCAGAAGTCCTGTGCATTTCTGCTCCATGAATTCCACAAGCACTTTAAGAAAATATTATTTGGAAAGGGCAATGTGAATTATACTCACTATCTAAAAGATTTTGTACGTGTAATTTGATGACTATTTGGGATTATGTCAAGACTCATTTATGTTGAAGATATACCTCAGTATAAAGAAAAAAAAATTATATTTGACTTCAGCTAAGGAAAACTAACTTTCTTGCCTGAGACACATTTTAATTACAATATTAAGCCTTTTTTAAAACCTGAAAATGATAAATTATGGGAATAAAAAAGAGTTATAGTTGAATTTCTTCTTAAGCAGCCTTACAAAACATACAGTTTAACAAGGATCTGTAACTCAGGCACAAGGTAAGTGGACTCGGACAACATCTGTATAACTGAGTTTACACCTTGGAGGCTGTGCATCAGACAGAATAACAGGCTTAAGTTACACTGTGTGTTCTTTGGGACTGAGATGGTGCTTCTCCTTTCCCCTGTGTCCTACTCAGCTAGGGAACTGGGGTCTGGTTTAAATACTGCCTCCCTCTAGCGTTCTTTTGCAGTAAAACTTGTAATGGTTGAAANTTTCCTAGCAATACGTGATTGCATCAGAATATTCCTCTACAAGATCCATGACTCTTCTTTGTCTCTGAGACTGTCTCCTCCAAATGTCTACTCGTACATTAGACTGTTGTAATGCAGCTTAAGGAGCTACAGGACTGGGACACCCGAACTCTGTTTCTACTGCAGTATGAGTTACTGTGATGCAAAAGGTATCAGCTCCTGAGGATGTTTATTTTTTCTTCTGGAATGTGATTGTTAATGGGAACATGTGTTTTCCTGGAGAATGTACCTGTATTCAAAGGAGTGGAGTGAAAGTTATTTTACAGACCAGTTTTAGATCATTACTCTGTGGTCATGGTAGATCAGCCCCAAGAAAACCAAATTTTGTTTAATAATGACAGATTGAGGAAATTATTTAAATTATTTGGGGGGTTTGGGATCACAGAAAAGAGTTGTGTGGCTCACCTTTTCTGTCTTCCTTTCTTAAATATCACCTCCAGAAACTCCAGGGGTTTCACAGGTGTGATCAGTAGTTAAGTGAATGCATAGAGGTTAAATTCTTAGTATTTTCTGAAGTCACAGATAAAAGACATATGGGATTGATTGCTCAATAAGATTCCAGAATTTTGTTTCTCTGTGATCCGTGATCTTTTAACACCTTTTAAATGTTTAATTTCTCGGGGTTGTCGGGGCTTTTGTCAGAAAGTTTTCAGAAGAAATAAAATTCACACCCATTCACTGATGGCACCCGGCTGCTGAAAATGGGAAGATTTATTTGCAGCATTGTTTGTGGTGTGCTTTGTGGCGCCTTTGTAAGATGAGGTATAATGTTGGGAGAAAACAGCAATAACATAAATAAAAGCAGGAAGTGATATGAGTAAGTTAATTTTAAAAGTCATGGTAAGGTAAACACAAACCATTGAAGTTTATGTCCTTGTGAGAACCTGATATGTAGTATTTCTCAGTAAGATTCTGGCTCTTACATTTGGAACTGTTGGCCAGCTCTGAACTCCTACCTGTCTGTCAGCATGGGTTCTCTATTTGGAGTGGAGGTTCAGTAAGTGCCAGCTGGAAGTGCCAGCTGCAGAAGAGAAGCCGATCTACTCCTTAAATGTTGGTTTGGCAGAGTAACTAATATTTCAGATTCCATCTCTGCTGCAGCTAATGACTTCTGTGCTGAAAGGAAACTCTTCCATTGCACAAGGCTGTTGCAGCACTGCAGCCCCATTTGGCTGGGGCAGAGCAGGTGCTGTGGGCTAAAGCTTCTGGGGTTGTCTTCTGAGGCTTTAGGCTGCTTTGGACTTTGTTTTATTTTGTAAGGCAATTCATGTAGTCTGTTTTATGCAGGTAGCTTTCAAGTGTCTTGATTAGAGAAATAGGGGTGTTATTTGATCAACAAGCTTCCACAATAGATTAAGGAAATGTCTAAGTGAGGGTTGTGCTGTGTCTGTTTATCACAGAAGTTATGCAGGGTGAACAAGCCTGGGGAGAGGCAAGAGCCATAGGGTGAGCTTGTCTGCATTCAAAACCTATTCTGATAGTTCTTTGAATGATTTCTGAAGGACTAAGTACTTAAAAAAAAAAACCTAAACAAAAAAGCCCCAAATGCACAAACACACACAAACCCACGAAAAATTAACCAACTGAAAGATTAGATCTAATTCAGCAATAATTTCCTTCATTATTTATTGGTAATATTGTTGAGATATTATTTCAGTTTGAGACAGTCAAGACTGACAGACATCATACTTTTATAGAGAGGAAACTGAGGCACAGAGATGAAGTGGTTTTATCAAGGGGACGCAGAAAGATAAGAAATTAATTTAAATTTCCCATGCCCAAAGACACCACACAAAGATAACTTGTTTCTCTTTACTGCTTCTGTCAAAGCCTATCCATGGTGGAGATAACTTCCACTGACATATGGATGCTCTGCAGGCTATTAAGTGATGTGAGGAAAGCAGGGAGAACTCTTCCAGCAGAGCAGCAATCCAATGAAGTTAGCATCTCCATTTCAATGTATGATGTGGAAGATCAGAGCTGCTGCTCAAGGCCGATACAAGCACAAGAAATTCACCTTCATTCCAGAGGAAAATGGATGGGGTCTTCAGAAGGCAGATCTGCAGGGGCTTCCAGAAGGGGCAATTCACTTCAGATCTGTTCCCTGAACTGGAAATAAGAGACTAACAGAATAACCAGGGGTGAATTACACTGGAGTTGAGTCTTTTACTCTGATTATTGCTGCTGTAAGAGACAAAGCATCAGACCTGGGCTCTACTGGTTTCTTTTTTTTATAATAGTGAGCTGTTCTTACATTTTAATAAGCTTCACCACCCAGTTAGGATCAGCCTTGTCAAGCCTATATAAATTATTTTACTAGAAGAGGAAAAAGAATAAGGCAATTATGATTCCTGTAATTTTGGATTTTGATGGTAAAACTGGTTACAAAATCTGAAATCCAGAAAGCATTGTGCACTACAGTTGTAAAAATCTGTGGTAACCTGACAGTAATTTACAATGTGTACTGGTTTTTCTGGTGTGTTTTTGGTTGGGTGGTTGGTTTTCTGGGTTTTTGTTCGATTGTTTTTGCTGGTTTGTTTTTGTTTGTTTGTTTGGTTGGTTGGGTTTNTTTTTTTTTTCCTTTTCTTTTTGGAATGCATATATCAGTGCTTTTAAAGGGAAGAAGTTGGTAATGGAAGCTCTTATCTCTCACAACACATTTTCCTTGTGACATTTTTGTGAGTGTATGCAAACTACCAGAACAGTTTTACCACATCTGGATCATTTGCCAGTGTTCAAATTAAAATTAATAATAGTCTCCACCTGCAGTATCCAACACTCATACAAGGAGTTAGTTTGAGCAATTAATGCCACTTGTGAAAAAACTTTTACTTTACTGAACTAGTTTCTCCAAATTACTGAAGTATGATAGTTTTTTCCTGAAAGATGAAACTATTTCTCTCCCTGCATGCTTCTCAGTGGGTCATTATTGAGCTTGGGTGCCATAGCAAATGTAACAACAGTATTGCAATTCTAGGAACTTCTGCCTTGGGTTTTCTGGTCAGTGCACTATGTGTTCTTTATTTAAAACAAGTTGAGACTATACAGGGTGACTCCTTTTGAACATGGAAGTTAATTTGCTTCAGGTCTTGCTCTGAGTAGTCTTGATCTGAGGACTTTGTTCAAGGCCTGGGTCATCATGATCGTACATAATGTCTAATCACAGTCTTTGTTAACATCTTGGAATTTCAAGACCAGTTTACAATAATTTATACCATCATAAACTATTTTCTTTGTTTCCTTTTGCGGTCTTTTAAAGGCATTTTTGCTCTTTCTCTTATGAAATTTAAATGTCTCACATTTTTTTTCTACATGACTATTCTTCTTTGATTACTAAAATTGCAGAAAATACTAAATGAAACTAAAAGCACGCAGATTACCTTCTGGTTTACTTTCTGGTGTGCTAGTGGAGATTGTAGAGACAAAGTTATAAGAAGACTGCAGGGTTTATATATATATCTGTCTTATCAATGTATCACCTTTTGGCTAGCAGAATTTCAGTTCAGGTGAAACTTAGATAAGTTCTGGATTTCTCACCAGGAATATTTTCCTGATTTATATTTTTCCTGGTGCCATGCTGTGTAGACAAATGGAGGTCCTTTGTATGAAATGTTTCCTGACAAGAAGTTTTTGTTGCAGGAAGTTCATCATAGTGAAAGGGCCAGGATCAGAAGGCTGGGATCATGCCACTGTGATAAAGCTTCAGGGGAAACACAGTTTCTCTGAAGTTTGCAGTGTTACACTTGTGCTATCAAAAAGAAAATCTGGACGCTTAAATCCAAACAGATGCTTAAGATTTGACCAGGAGACAAAGGCAAAAGAAGTACAGGGACTCAAAAGAATGTACCAAACGCACCTTCCACATCAGAAATGGATACTTTTTTTTTTTTAATAATAGTAAACTAAGTGTTTGTGAACAAGTAAACCTGTTAGCCTGAAGTGCAACCACTTGTAAAGGACACAGTTACTTGCCTGAAATACTGTCAAGGCCCAGTGGAACCTGCTGTAAGATAAGCCACCACAGTGGGAACCTGAGCTAAGCGCGGAAGGGAGAAATTTGTTCCAAGATGGCACTAATTCCAGGCCTGGCAGAGGGGAAATCTGGTCCCCACGTCCTGGTTAGTGCATCAAGACAAAAATTCCTGCTGTGGCAAATTGTGTGAAAGGAAGCAACTACATATATGTCTATCTCCAGTTAAACAGATATTCCCACAAATTATGGGACAGATGGCATCTGTGTCCACAAAGACCACTGGAGTGCCTCCACTTTTGCAGCATGTGGAGTTTTGGTTGGGCAGGGCAAGCTCAATTGGTGACCCTCAGGTGTTAGCTAACCAGGTGGTCTTTGCTAAATGTGGGTCCTGATGTGCAGGTCCCACCAACCATTGCTTTCAAAAGAGTGGTGTGGAACCTCTGAGGATATGCCTGACAAGTCCCTTTTTAGGAAGTAATCTCTCCCCTCCTAGTAATATTAATAATCTTAGAAAAGAGCCTGACCCTGCTTGATTTTTCCCCACTGGGACAAGATGAACTCTACCATGACTGTTTCTATCCATTAAAATGTTCTGTGTTTGGTCAGTGCAATACAAGTATGCTTTTTGTTACAACTGAGTGATCACATCTATAATCAAACTGGAAGTATATAGATAACACCTAAAAGGGAAAATGTTCTTCTGTGCATGTGATATCTGCTGCTTCTTAACCAAAATGCTGGGGTGGGGAGGTGGGTCTTTATTAATTCTTAGTAATTCTTCCCCCTTTGCTATTTGCCTGCACAGGTTTGTTCATAGGCTGTAAAACAAGATCTCTCCGACAGTAGAGATAATCCTGCTTCATCTATGTCTTGTTTTATCATGTCTCTTTGGGGAAAAGGAAAGGCATTGAGAAAGTTTGCAGGGCAAGGATGTTGTCAAATGTTTGAAAGGAAGCTGATGTGATTCTTCTTCCTTTCTTTCTTTTTCCTTCCTTCTTTCATATTTGTGCATTATTTTGAGACTGACGTTCCTGTGAATAATACATAAAGCAAATTTACATAGATCCTTTGAAAGGGTTAGAAGTATTAATAATGACTGTCCTGTGGAAAAAAAATTGCTTCTGTTTGTGAAAGGCAGTGGATATTAACTCAAAACAGACATTTCACCTTTCTCATCTTGACCAGCAGTCCTTCAACATGATGGGCATATTTGTAGAAAATAAAGTGTTCAGAAGCAAGGGTTGAATGTTTGTTTTTGCAATGGGCCAGGCTATAATAAATATTATTTAATTTTAATGTGCCTAATCGGTGTACTTCTGACAAGAAATGTGCTTATTTTCTTTACACCATCTTCTATTCCTTTGAAATGTTTGCTTTGGCTTTCTGGAGAGTACAAACACAGAGACACACACAGACACATGCAGGAAACCAAATAATGCCATGCCATTTCCTGAAGAAATGTAATTGGATTATTTTCAAGTCCCAGCCATAAGCTAAGAACAACGTAGATACGAGCAATTGAAATTTGAGGCTAGGTTTAAGTTCCTGGCCATTTGCAAAGATATACCTCTCTCAGGTATATACATGGGGATACTTTTGAGAGAGAAACTCCAGAACACTTTTCTGTATAGGGTGATTTCCACGCACAATTAATTTGTGAGTCATTCCTGAATGTTAATGTAATAAGGGAGTTAGATTGATGGCGCCAGAGAATATAATTTTACTGGTGTGGGTCAGGTTTTCTCCCTCTAGTAGTCAGAAGATACAGTTACAGTGAGTATACACAGAAGAAGCTTTGCAACAGGTGTGTGGAGGGAGTTTTTGTGGATTCATTATTTCTGCTGAACTATTGAGAGCTTAGATTTGCCTTAGTTCATGGCCTAGAATTTAAATGTGAATAAAAACTGCTGTCTAAATGTAATGAAGAGTCAACCTTTTTAGTACATTAAGACATTCACTAATTTTATTTCTCTCTACCAACCTCTTCAGCACTGAAATAAAACTATCCTTCACGGATGCTGAAATTTCTTTAACCCTGGGGTAAAACATTCTTTTTCTACCTTCCCACAATACAATCCACTATTTTATTTTTTATTATTAGGCAAGCCCTGATATTTGACATAAATCCCTGATAGCTGCTGCAGTGCTTTTAAGGTACACTGAATGATGTTCCAGCATGAAGGATCCATTTCCTCCTCAGGCTTGTATGCACTCCTATGCACTAAATGTAGCACCAGGCTTTCCAAGCCACCTACACAAATCATGAGGAAGTTAACTGTATGGACCTGAAATCACAGCTGCCTTCCCTGCACCTGTGACTTCATTAACAAAGGCTTTACAGTTTTACTGTCAGAGGTGAAAGGCTGCAGTCTGTGAAGCTGTCTAACGCACAGCTATGACTCAGCTTTTGATTTTGGATGAATAACCTTGGTGAAATGCTTCTTCCTAGGGCAAGTAATGAGTGATAGAAGATTTTCTTTTTTTTTCAAGGAAGAAGAGGGCAGTGTGGAACAAATGCAAGGAACACTGGATAGAGATCAATTGTAAGGCTTGGGGGACAAGTTCTGCTAAGTTTACATGAACAGCACCTGTTTCCTTTATGCATTGCAGGGTGTGTAGGAGATGTTTCTTTATCATAAGATGTTTCTTATGACTATTATCTAAAACTCACTCTCTTTTCAGAAGACCAAAGAATGTAAAGAATCTAGTCAGAATGGAGGCAGATGCATTGACTTGCAGGCTTGCAGGGCATAAATTTGTTTTACTAGGATTACTCACATGAATGACCTAAAAAGAAGTAATTATTACATGAAAAGTTTGGAAGCATGATTCAGTATTTAAATTCAGAGTGAATCTTACTGAGCATTTCTAACATGCTTAACTAAGGAAGTTGCACAAAATGGTCAGAAAATCATCAGAAAAAGAAGTAAGTACATCAGGTGAGCGAACTGCAAACTAAAAATTTTTATTATTAACGAGAATATAAAGTCAGTAGAAACCTACCAAAATCCATGGGATTCTCTCAGAGAGCCTGAGAGCAGACTTGATCCCTAAGTGTCAGGGCAAAAAGCTGAACATGTTAAATAGCTCTATTAATTAATTATTTTTCCTGTGATAATCAGTTGCCAACAATTATATTAATGAGGATTGTACTCGGCTATGAGTAAAACAATGAATTTAAATGAATGGGGAACCTTCTGATGGCTTTTATAGCAGTAATTCACCCAGAGGTTCTTAGCTTATCTGAGTGGCTTCAAAAAGATGGAACTTGACCTCAACATTTTGAATTGCAGGCCAACACATTTGCTGTATTTCTTGCCTAACACAGTTCTAGTGCACAGTACAGTGCCATAAGAGATAAATAGAGAAAAAAAGTGAAGTATCTGTTCACAAAAAATGTTTCTGGAAGCTTTTGTTTCTTTGAATTGTGTCATAGGTCCTTTGAGCAAAGGACAGGGGACCTGGCTGTAGCTATGGAGATGGGAATTATTTGAAAGTCAGTGTCATTTTTATTCTCTATTCCAGGCTCACAATTTCCAGTGAAGAGTTCAGCAGGGTACCTTTATTGTCATTGTCACCTTTGAACAGGAGCTCATGTACTCAGTCATAATTTGTCTGTGATAATGTCCAAGGTTTTAGGTTATTATTATCATAAGGGCAATAACCTTAGACATCTTATCCATTTCATGCCATATAATATCAAAGGAAAACGTGTGTGAACCCTCACCTGTACAGACTGGAACAACATCACTTTTCCATTGATAGAAAAAGTTCGTTTCTTTATTTGTGCATAGGTCAATGTTTTGACCTCCCTGTTTGCAAAGGTTGATTGTTGAGTGTACTAAAAAAAAAAAGAGGAAAATAAAAATGTTCTGCCCCGTCTCTTTGGGGAGCTTTCTCAAGCCTTAAGAAAGAAAGGAAAACTTTTAGCAAGTTGTGTGGCTTTTGCAGATACTCTGGTACTCAATGGTTGAACAAATTTTCTTCACTACAGGTTGTCAGAGATTGAAATAGTTCATGCCTCAAACATTAATATGAAGTTTCACTCATTATAACAAAAACTGTATAAAGAAGCTACAACCAAAGAAGCCTCCCTGAAAACAACTGTCTGGGACTCCGGACAGGAAGTCAAACTGCTGAGATTAGATAAAGGGAAAACCAATTTTCAATCACCTGAAACAAACAGGTAAACAAGGGAAAGAATGTGAGCCAGACCCAGCAGCCATGCTGAGAATCACCTTTGGCTCGTGTCGGGGTGGGAGAGGCTGTAGCCCACAGACCCTTTTGCTGGGAGCAGGTTTGCAGAGATTTGCCCCCAGCCGAGGTGGGGGAGGAAGTTTGGGTGTGTTGTAACCTCTGCTCAGGGCAGTGAACCCATCCTCCCTTACCCAAACTGGCCCAGCTGTGGAACCCCAGCCCTGGGAATGCCACATCCATGGGACATTCACAGGAGGGCACTGAGGGGGTGCCTCAATCCAGCAAAGGCCCCAGAGTGCCCCCAGAGCCATTCCTGAGGCCGCCCCACAGCACTGCCCTGAGGCAGCAAAGGCGGGGTCCGTGCTAAGAGAGGCGGCAAACTGCCCCACCCAGGGAGGTGCCTGGGTTTTCCTGCCTGGACAGAGCATGTATTAACCCATGGGATCCTGTGCTTTTGGGGGGACCTTCACCACCAAGGAGACCAGCTGGAGAGCATCAGTGGAACATCGTTAGAATCCACAGAGTGGTGATATTTTCCTTATTCTGCCCCTGTCTACCACTTTCTTTCCCCACCCCACCTATTTCCTAGTTCTTTGTTTCTCTCTCTCTCTCTCATATTTACTATCAAATAAAACTCATACTATTGTCACTGGCATATGGTCTCATTTGCATCTTAATTCAGGTGAGGGCATTTCTAAGAACCTTAGTAACCAGATCATGACACAGGTGTATAGGGGTCATGTGACACCTCAAAAGGGGGCCTCAACAATTACAGCTTCTGTTTACTGATGAGGCATAGAGCAAACAGAATTATTTCTGTGATTTTAAGGAGGAGGATGTTGTTCTGCTAAGATGAAAGCCTCCAAGGACCTGACTTCTTTTCTGTGCTCAAAATACCTCTTATATACTAAAACCAACAGCAGCTTACCGTTATAAACCCCTCCCTTTAATAAGCAGGATCATTAATTTCTGCAGTGAAAATAAGTTTGTCACATACTCTGACTTTGCATGTGAGAAGCATCAATCTCTGATGTACTCTTGCTTTCCTTGTTAATGCAGACAGCAGCTGATATTTGATGGTTAAGTAGTTTGGGGAAGGGCCAGCAGAGGGTTGTGGTCTTCTGAAGCCAGCTGAGTTACTTGGGAGCTATTAGATTGCCCTTGCCAGGCTGGTTGTGGGAAATAACAAATATGTTTTAATAGCGAATATCTTTGTTGGAAGCAGGCCAGAAAAAAAAAGGCTAAATTCACTGGACAGCTCTTTTGTGAATAGTTTTCTGAATCCTGGTAATGCCTAATGATAAGGATTGGAAGGGATCTTTGTTACTTAAAGATAGTGCTCTATATTTTTGCTGCAATACCTGACACTGAAAATGATGCATGTTGATTCAATGCTTTTCATTGCCACATTATGTCAGGATAAGATAGAAAAAATTTTGGCTGTCCTACTTTGAGTCCACCATGCTCATTCTGGCTGCTTCAAAACCCAGATATAAGTCCTATTCAATCAATCCATTTCACTAACCCAGCTTCTAGCTAAACCAGCCTAGCCTTTACTGGCTGATGGTGAGTATGCACATTACCTTTGACTACCTTGCAATTGGGGAAAAGAATAAAACAAAAGAGACATGACTGAGATGAAGGCAATTTGTTTGCATTCCTAGGAGAAAAGGAAAGTTGCATTTAGATTACTTCTGGTGGATCAGGAGTGTTTTTGTAGGTTTTGTCACAGTGAAAACTGATAGGTATTTCTGAGTCTGACACTCAAGGTGGCAAGCTGAGGGCTGTTGTCATGAGAGGAAGGGCTGACAAAACTCCACAAACTGAATCATCAGAAACCTGGGATGTGCATCTCAGTCCATAATAATGAAGGTTTTAACAATTTTCATTTGATACCCCTGCTTATGAGACATACACAGCTCTACTTATGAATGTGCTTTGGACAAGTGGGAGTTTCTCACTCTACCTTTGCCTTACCTTGGTGCCCAGCAAGATAATGGAACAGATCATCTTGAGTGCAATCACACTGCATATACAGGACAATCAAAGGATCAGTCCCAGCCTGCAGGGGTTTGAGAAAGGCAACCTGCCCTGCCTGACCAACTTGACCTCCTCTTATGACAAGGTGACCTGCCTGGTGGATGAGGAGAAGGTTGTAGATGTGTCTACCTGGACTTCAGCAGAGACTTTGATGCTGTCTCCCACAGCATTCTCCTGGAGAAGCTGGCAGCCCTTGGCTTGGGCAAGTGCACTCTTCTCTGGGTTAAGAACTGACTGGAAGGCTGGGCCCGAAGTGTGGGGGTGAATGGTGCTGCAGTCTCAAGCTGCATCAAGGGAAATATAGGTTGGATATTAGGAAGAAGTCCCTCACAGAAGGGGTGATAAAGTACTGGAATCGTCTGCCTGAGGAGGTGGTGAAGTCACCATCCCTGGATGTGTTTAAAAATGACTGGATGTGGCACTCAATGCCATGGTTTAGTTGAAGAGTTACAGCATGGGNGATGATCTTGAAGGTCTCTTCCAATCTAGTGATTTTGTGATTCTATGATCCATTTGGTAGCCAGACATCAGTGGTGTTCCCCGGGGATGAGTGTTGGGTCCTGTCCTGTTTAATATCTTTATTGATTATCTGGATCAGGGGATTGAGTACATCAAAAAACTTGTGCATGACAAGTTGATTGATCTGCTGGAGGATATGAAGGCTCTGGAGAGGAACCTGGACAGGCTGGATTGGTGGGAATCAATGGCATGAGGTTCAACAAGACCAAGTGCCAGAACTTACATTTTGGCCACAACAATCCCAAGAACTACAGCCTGGGGATGGAGTGGCTGGAAAGCTGCCTGG
>VXBU01018252.1:489275-507780 GCA_013400315.1 Bombycilla garrulus | reverse complement strand
GCTCTGTCCCTGGCTCTGTCCCCTGCTCTGCTCGAGCTGCAGCAGCACAGGGACAGAGGGGGGCCTGGACCTGTGTCCCTGCAGTGGCACTGCCACTTCATTAACTGTGGCATCTGAGAAAACAACTCTGTCCAAAAATACACATCTCCAGGGGGACCAGTTGGGTGATAAGAAGCAGTCCAGAATAATGCCAACAAGAAAAACTGAGACCTTACCTCTTCCTTTTTGATTATTTTTGATAAACCCTGTTAGCATTTTAGTTTTTCTTTTCAATTGCTGCCTGCTTCTCTGTCGAGTGATTCGCCTTTTTTCTTTTCTACTGTTAATTTATGACTCAAACACCATTAAAAGTAAATACATGAAATAGCTGCAGCTATTAAAAAATAATTACATTGTGCTGTAGTTTAAAATGCTGCATAATCCCTTAAATAACATGGAGCTCGTGATTTTCCCTTCTAATTAGAGGTGCTAACAGGTAAACGCTGTAGGAAGAGGAAAGGCAGGAGGGAAATATCTGCAGTGGGTCCAGAGAGTGGAGCCACTTCAGGAGCTCTGCCCCTGTCCAGGTGCGAGCCACTCTGGCCCTCAGTACTGGAAATATTGGAAATATTTGTTTAATCTCAAGACCCTGTGCTCAAGCAGACAATTTCTCAGGCAAAGACACACTCAGGGTAAAGTTTGCAGCTTTAATTGGGTGACACAGACTATGACCAGTCTGAAAAATAGGTCTTCTTTTGACCCCCCCAAAATGGGGACATCTGAAATTGGCTTTATTTTCTATACCTCACCTAGATTTCCTTGTCCCATTTTAACGCTGAGCTCCTGCTCAGTGTGAGAGGGAGATCTCTGGGCTGGGCCAAGGTACCCTGGCCGGAGACAGGGCAAGGCACAGACTGAGAACAGTGAGAAAGTCAAATTGGATCTTCACTTTTTCTGAAGACTTTCCCAAGCTGCAGTGTTGCTCTAGGCCCTGCCAAGGACTGGCCTTAGGCTGCAGCCTGGAACAAAATCCATGGGAACTGCTGCTATGGAATGGGAGAGAGCTGGGATAAGGGACTGAGCAATGTTTCATTTTCCAGGTACATGGCATTGTCCCTCTGTCCCTGAGAGTTACATTCTATTAAATTGTTTCTTTGTGCCTTTGTGCGTCAGTTCCTTACTTTTCACAGTAATCTCTCTCCTCTAAGCAGGAGTGGATTTTGGATGTTTTTTCCAGGGATGCTCTGATGGTCACTGCTGAAGATTCCTATTTCTCTCTGTGCTTGATAAAATCTCAGCTCCTTTGCTGGAGGAATTGCCAGTTCCCAGCTTACCTCACCTGTAGCAGGAGAGGCTCATCCTCATCTTCAGTCAGTTGTTAAAGTGGATTCAGTCTCAGGCTGTTGTAATGAACATTATTCCCTTTGCCTCCAGGCTAGCAGGGGATCAAATATTAATAGCTGTACTCCATGTGGAGTGGAGATGGTTCTGAGGTCTGTTCCTTTTTCCTTTTGAAACAGGGCCACTTGCTATCTAAATAATTAAGCCCCACAGCTTTTGTAGTTTAGAACAGAGGTTGTTATTTTAAAAATGTCAGTGGGGCAGGACAGAAGTTAATCCTGTTCTCCTCACACAAAGGATTGGCTGGGATCGTCACAGCGCCCAACTCCGGGTCCCCACCGTGATTAAATTTGGTAGATATCTTGATTAACTCAGCTAGAGAAGTTAATTAAAATTGGTGCCTAAAATTGGTTTGGCCCTCCAGACAGTTTCCTCCACTGGACTAGAAACAACTCTAAAACAAGAGCTCAGGTTTCTCTGTGAACATCTGTGTGCAAACGTGAATTCTCTGGAAAGCGCCTCTGTCAGGTGGCACAAGCCCTGCCTGGTGTTTGGGTACCTGTCCTGCGTCCCTGCGGGCTCTGGCACTTTGATCAAGCCTGACAGTAAAGCAGGGTTTAAGATCTTCCAAATTCTGCCAGTTTTTAGCACACGTGGGCCTGTCCTGCAGAGCTCAGTGCTCCTGGCCTGGGCACAACCAGGGGGCAGGTGGAAGCCTGTGGTTCTCTGGCCTTGTGCTGCAAACATCATTGCTGGCGCAGGATCCTCGTCTTCTGCATCTTCTCCCCAGATGTGACAGACTAAAGGTCACCAGGGCCAGGCCTGAGATCACTGTTACTGAAATAACCTCTGCACAGGAGGCTAAAAAAGGAAAAGCAAATGGCACACTGTGTCTGCATGGAAATGGGAGAAGAGTTGCTAGGAAACCACAGGATCTCAAAATGCATATGACCTAATCTGGAAGATAATTTATATGATGAAAATAATAATACTAATGACAGCCACTTGCAGGTTAGAATGATTAATTCGGTTATCTTGGAGCCCACGTGTTTCTCAGAGCAGGATGGAAGGCAGGACTGGTAACTTGTGGGGTTTGCTGGTTTTTAGGAAACTGGAGGCTCAGAAGAAGCAGGAAGGGCAGTGAAGACCTGCACAGGTGGGGAGGGTGCAGCATCCTGGGTGTCTGCACTTCCCAAAGGGACTGGCAGAGGAGGCAGAAGAGCCTGAGTTCATCTTGTTGCTTTTTGGAGAAGTGCAGGGAGCAGGAGCTGCTGGCTGGGAGAAATGCTTACCAGATGGCAGGCTCAGGAAACAGCTAATTATTATTTATTAATGATTTTCATCCAGTTCTTATGGAGATAACGCTCACTCTTGATTTATGTGGGATGAGAAACTATTAAGCTACAACTGTGACACAATTCCATATTTGCCAGACAACTTCAGCTTTCTGGATCTTCTGTTCTTGAGCAAGCAGGGAGTGGAGTACCTGTGTGTCAGGAACTCTCTGCAGCCCCTCTCCCTCTGGAGCTGGTTTTAGCATTCTCACTCCCAGGATGAGGTTGGAAAGGACATCTGGATCAAGTCATTAGTGCCCTGATCTAACTGCAGGGCCACCTCCATTCAGTGTCCAGGTAGATTTGGAGCTATCCCAAACCATGCACACCTGAAGGTATTTAAGAGTTAATGAGGTCACCTGATCCAGAGCCACCTCCACCCTGTGTCCAGGTGGTTTTTGAATAGCTCCAAACCCTGCACACCTGAAGGTATTTAAGAGTTAATGAGGTCACCTGATCCAGAGCCACCTCCACCCTGTGTCCAGGTGGTTTTTGAATAGCTCCAAACCCCCAGAGCCTGAAGGTATTTAACTGCTAATGAGGTCACCTGATCTAACCGGCCACCTCCACCCAGTGTCCAGGTGGGCTTGGTTCAATTCCAAACCATGCACACCTGAAGGTATTTAAACGTTAACGAGCTTACCGGCCACCTCCACCTGGTGTCCAGTAGATTTGGTGCAATCCCAAACCATGCACACCTGAAGGTATTTAACTGCTAACGAGCTTACCGGCCACCTCCACCTGGTGTCCAGTAGATTTGGTGCAATCCCAAACCATGCACACCTGAAGGTATTTAAACGTTAACGAGCTTACCGGCCACCTCCACCTGGTGTCTGGTAGATTTGGAGCAATTCCAAACCATGCACACCTGAAGGTATTTATGCATTAACGAGGTCCCCTGATCTAACTGCAGGGCCACCTCCACGTGTCCAGGTGGTTTTTGGTGTCTCCAAGCTGCTCACCTGAGGGTGATGACACATGAACGAGCTCTCTCTGAGCCGTCCCCTCTCGGGGCACAGTGTCCCCTCAGCCTTTGCTCATGTGGGAGCTGCTCTGTCCACATCCCATCTCCTTTACTGCTAAAACCACACCACGAGGATTCCTGGCAGAAAGAAGCTACAAAAGGTAATTAACTATATTTTACATGCTAATTCCTCAGTAATTAATGGTTTGAATATTATTGGTGATTGCTGCAGTAGGTGGGCACCACTGGGCCTTTAAGGCTGAAATGAAGCTGGTCTCCAAAGTCATTAGTGGGGTGCTTTGGATCTGGTTTTTATTCTCAGGGTGAAATATCACAGCCATTCAGCAAGGGCTTCATTTTCTTGCTTTTGTCTGCATCTGTTGCTTGTCTGGGGTTTAGACTGTAAATTCTAGATGGAAAGGACATGGTTGATTCTGGAAGATGCAAAAGGTGACAAGCAGATTGTAGAGTTAAAGAGAGCACAGTACTGCTATAGGAGCTAAGAACTTTTTCTTCTCCTTTTCACCTTTTTTTTTCCCCTGAGAAACAAAAGTGTGCACATTTGGATTTTACTTCTTCTCAAACCTTTACATTAAACAGCTTTTGAGCCAAGTTCAAATATTCAGTCACTTTTGCTTTGGGGGAGATGTTATAGAGTGCATATGGAAATTAGGTAGTGTAGAACTCATTATATTCCTATATAATTTGATAGAAGCACTTACAGTCAGACCTTGATCTTATTTTGGGCCTCTTCATTACTTTCCAGAGATGAAAGATTCCCCTCTCCTCCTCTGTGCCTCTCCTTTTAATGCTACCTTACCCTTGGCACCATTAAAGCAACAGAACATCATTTCCAATGAACTTTATCATTTAATCTTTTCCAACACTGAGGAACATCATGTCCAGGCTATTTATAGAACAATGCACAGAATATGGAGTTTAATGGAGCTGGGCCTCTACCACTCACAGCCATCCCGGCTGATTAAACAGGGAATTTTCAAAGGGTCACAATATGCAAAACTGGCAGGGTGGCCAGGCAGCCCTGGAGCACTGGGCCTGGTCCCCTCCTGCTGTAAACTTTTTGTACATTCTCATCTTGAGCTTAGCAAGCTCTGGCTTAAATTTAGTGAAGCTCTTACTCCTACAGAACATTTGTTTCAGAAATTCTTTCTTCTGTTTAGAAAATTCCTTCTGATTTCCACCCAGTGAGGGTTACAGCCAGGCCTTGATCTGTGTAAGGACTGACTTTATGGACAGTTTTCCTTTGACTGATTTCTGTTTTACACAGCTGCTGAAACTTGGCTGAAACTCAAAGCTGAACTCTGCTGAACTGAGTGACAAAACCACCTCTCTTCCCTTCTCTCTCCCTTCTTGAAATAATAGCAAAAAAAATTCCTACACACACTTTTTTATAGTATTAAAACTATTAAATACTATTTTATACTATTTTATAGTATTAAAATCTGCTGGAACAGATTTTTAGAGCTTGTGTCAGAATTGCTCCAGGGATGTTGTTAAAGAGGTGCCGAGTTGCAGTGGGAATAATCTGGAATAACTGGAGTTGTTATGTGGTGTGAATCAGGACGTCAGAACTTGTCTAGAAACTTATTACTTAAAAAAATTGCAAGAAAAGACCCTGATATTTTTCTGCATTGCTAATAGAGATGCTGCTGTTCTCCATTAGTCCAAAATCAGGTTCGGTGTTCCACTGGAACCCAGGCATGATGAGCAGCTGTCTGCCTGTGATTTATCTGTCTGTCTGCTCTTATCTGTGTTTCCAGAGCTCACTTTTATACCATCTTTCACACAGCTCACACCCCTAATTAATAGCTATAAAGTATTCAGGGGATGGAGGAATTAACAGGATTTGATCTGGTGTCACATGCCAAGCTCCCGGCCCTGATGGATGAGCCCTAATTAATGGTGTGGGGCCTGTGGCAGCTGTAGAAGGGAGGGGAACAGGACAATCCTGCCTGGGTCCTGTCCTGGTGCTGTCCCGGGGCCGGACAATCCTGCTCAGTGCTGTCCTGGTTCTGTCCTGGGGCCGGACAATCCTGTCCTGGTGCTGTCCTGGGGCCGGACAATCCTGCCTGGTGCTGTCCCGGGGCTGGACAATCCTGCCTGGGGCTGGACAATCCTGCCTGGTGCTGTCCCGGGGCTGGACAATCCTGCTCAGTGCTGTCCTGGGGCTGGACAATCCTGCCCGGGTTCTGTCCTGGGGCAGGACAATCCTGCCTGGGTGCTGTCCTGGGGCTGGACAATCCTGCTCAGTGCTGTCCTGGTGCTGTCCTGGGGCCGGACAATCCTGCCCGGTGCTGTCCCAGGGCTGTCCTGTCCCAGCTGTCCCCAAGCCTGGCGTTGCCATGGTTTCTGGGTGCCCTGGCCCTGGTTTGTACATTCTGGGATGGCTCCTGGCTGGGATGGCTCCTGGCCGGGATGGCTCCTGGCTGTCCCTCCTGTGCCGCTGGCTTGTCAGGAGCCATGGACAGTGCTGGAATTGCTCTCCCTGTGTGCACGAGCAGAGGAGTCAAGGAAGGGGAGGCTGGAAGGGCAGAGCTGCTGTGCCAGCAGCGGTGACAGGGACACGAGGGAGGGCAGGCCAGCTCCAAAGTAGGAGAGGCCTTCCCAACAGCTTTTGGCTGAATGCTTTGGTGCAGGTGTCCTTGAGGAGCGATTTCAGCCTGGGCTCGTTTGGCCATCTGGGATGGAGCGGGCAGCACGAGCCTTGCAGATGCTCCCAGCTGTGCCACATTTGGCCAGAGGCTGCACAAACCCAGGGGACAGGGACAGCCTGGGATGGATCAGCCAGGTTCCTGCATGGTCTGGGTTGTGTTCTGGCTGTGACTGAGACAGGATGTGAAACTGAAAATAAGTGTGGAGCAGCTTCTGGATATGTGTGGAAGGCATTCCAGCTGGGCACGGGCTGCTGCTGACAGCAGGCTTTAATATTTGGATGTACGGGCTTGATTTGGAGCTGAAGCCATAAACCAGAGCTCACTGATTTCAGCCCTTCCTTCCAGAGGAGACAGCTCCTTGTCTTATACAATTTGGGACTCAGGGAACCTGGAATAGCTGAACTGATGGAAAAGGTTATTTTGTTTTCCTTGATGATATGAAAGAGGCAAGATTCCTGGTTGGCTTATTTGTTTGTTTGGGGTTTTTTTTTCCCCAGGAACTCTATTAAGGAATGTGACAAACAAAGAGGTACCTAGCCCAGCAAATATGAAATATCATTTAAAAATAATAAAAAAGCTTTTTTTCTCCTGTCAAAGACTGTTAAATATTAACAACAACAAAAACATATTCCACACAGATTCATTCTGGTTGAAAAAAACATGTTCTTTAAATGTCAGCCAGCTCCAGTTTTAACCTTATTATTTCTCTCTCCCCCTAAGTTCCCAACCCCATCCCCTGCTGCCACTGAGTCATGTTCTGTTGCTGAGCTCTCCTTAGACAGCTCCAGTCACTTTTTCTGGCCGTTCTTTTCCACGCTCTGAAGTTCAGTAACCCACCTCCAAAATTTAGGGTGTCAGCTGAAAAACAGAACATTCAAAGCTGACTCCCCTGCTCTGTAGCAAATCAATTATTAAAATGGCCTCATTATTGACAGGTGTGTGGGCCGCCTTCCTCATGGGTACAGGGATGACACAAACCCAGGATTCAGCCTTTCCCAGCACCGCTCCCCTCCCTGAGCTCTCTGCTGCTGCAGCTTCCCGGGCTCTGGAACAGGCTGTTCCTGCATCCTCTTGAGGAACAATCAGACACTTGTGTCCCTGCTCTTCCTTCCTTTTGGCTGGAGCCCCTTTTCAGCATCTCCATAGTTACCTCTTCCTCAGCTGCCTGTGTGCCCCCCTTTCCCGAGGAGACGGAATCATCTCCCTCCACGCCGTCCCCTCCTCGCTCTCCCTGCCCAGCATCCCTCCCTGCTGCTGGGACTGCTCTGGGGTTGAGGCTTCATTCATCCCCCAGACAAATCCCCTTCCCTGCCTCGCCAGTGCATCCCCTCTGCTCTCCCACAGCCTGGCACACAGTTTTCAGCTCGGTAGAAGAGTTTTATGTGCAGCAGCTCCACGAAATGATTCTGCCCTGGGTAGTCCTTGCCTCGCCTCACTCTGTGTTTGGTTCTCTCCTGGAAGCTTGCAGCCTGCAGGATGGAATGAGAAGTCTGCCTCAAGGTTTTTTCAGTACATTGCTTGTTCTCAGGGAGCCAAAGGGCACCAGATAATAAAGGAAATGAATTGAACACGCTGAGAGGCTGTAGTCGTCAAAAGCACATTTACTGCAGACTTGAAACCAAGCACTGTGATTACCCAGGGTTTGTATTTGTTGGCAGCTTCAGTGCAGCCCCTGTGAAATGCAGCACTGAGGCCGTGCCAATCCCCCTGGGATTATCAGTTATTCCAGCATCTCGGCTCATTTAGCAAATCTAACTCTTAAACGATAAATGCACTTCAAGCAGGGATGTTTTTTGTTTTTTTTCCCCACAGCCTCTGAGCAGTCACATTTTCCCTGCGTCTGTGGGTACCTCATTTTATGAGAGGCTGCCCTTTGAACCTTTGCTTTCTCGCAAGATGAGATCCAGAACAACCCTGCCCAGTTTGAGCCCTCGTGGCTCTCCTGTCCCCCCCGTGTCACTCCCAGCCCTCCAGCCCTGCCTGTCCCTGCTGCCTGGGCTGGGGACAATAACTCTGTGCCCTGGACCGTGCTCAGCCCCTCTCTAGCTCCCGAACAATGAACTGCTCTCCCTCCCCACTGCTGCTAAAGGAGCAGCATTTCAGGAGCTGTCAGCAGCTGCCTCTGCCTTTCCTTGCCAGGGTGGAGAAGTGGGAGGTGTTGTCCTCCACTCAGCACCAGCTCCTCGTCTCCTTCTCCTCCGTGGTGCATCTTTGCTGCAAACTGAACACGGGAGAGGGGCTCCTCCAGCATCATCTGAATTACAAAGTCGTTCCATTGTCAAGCCTTTTAAGTGTCACATTCTCTTTTAAATCCAAGGCTGTGACATTCACTAAAGAACAGCATCGTTTCAAAGTCAGGAAGGTCTATTCTTAGCACATCAGTCAAAAAAGGAAAAAAAAAAAAGTCGTTGGGGAAGGAAAAAAACACAACAGTTTTACCAAAATGAACCTTGTCACAAATGATCAATTCATCTCCCATTCCCACTGACCTGCTCCTTGCTGCACGCCAGAGGACAGAATTTGATGCCACAGCGCAATGAATTAAGATTTGCCAGATCTCCTTGTAATTAATTGTCTCACAGTACAGGTTTGGCAAAGAATAATTTATCTTTAAAGTGATTAGATCACTGGTAGATGGGTTTTGTGTTTGGTGGGGTTTTTTTCTCTTTAAGGAACATTTCTCCTCAGTTAGTTGAAGAATAGATGCTGATGAGTAACAGCCACCTCCTGGTATTTTATTCATTTACTTAAATACTTCTTCCCGCTAGACCAGAGCCCCCTCACCAGCTGAGAGGCAGAGTCAGGACTGAGCAGAGTCACAGGGACACCTGGGCTGTGTTCTCCTGGTGCTCAGGAGCCCCGGGGCTGCAGAGCTCAGCTTCCCTCACACCCAGCCTTCCCAGCTGGCAACGCCAATCCAGCCAAGCTGCTGCTGCCCAGCACTTCTGCCTTCGCTATTTGTCACTGCAAAACCTCAGAGATAAAACATTAACAAGGTCTATAGCCTTATCTTGAAATCTACCCCTACATGATAAAAGTTATGATTCTCAAACTAAACAGAACTTTCAAAGCCTTTATCCTAATGCATGCCCAAGAACCTGCTCTTCAGTTCAAAGAGAACAATAATTCACTCAGTTCCCAGTGTCCTGAAGGAAGACATTGTGTTGATTCAGAGCTGTCTCCTAAATTGTTACAAGCAGCTTCTGCTGCTGGGGTCTTCACATTCCAGGACCGAGAGAGCAAAGAGAATTTTCCAACCTCCTTGAAAAAGCCATGCAAATGTCTTTGTAACTTTCATGAGATGGGGGCAGAGTTTGATCTGTTTCTGAAGATGGTTTCAGTTCAGTGTGGGATGATGCTGAACAAGTGTGGTATCAAAGCAGAGCCTTAATGTCCCTCTGTAGCTCCTGACCAGCTCCAGAGGGACTGTCATTAATGCGCTTCTCTCTCTTCCCTGCCTCTTAGTATTCATGCAGTGCTGATCATGTGAAAATTACTCACACTTCTGACTTGAGAAAAGTTTCCTAACTGAGAAATTCCACCAATATCAAGGGAATTAGAAATTCAAATGGGGGGAATTATACACTGTGTGTGTCAATACAGCAAACCTTTATAAAAGCTGCAATCAATCAAATGGCATCAAAGGTGGTGGGACTTTTCCCTGCTACCAAGTGGATGCCAGGCCAGTGAACAAAGGGAAAAGCTGAATCAGAGGAAGAAACCTTGGTTTGGTGCCTGGAGAGAGGGGCTGCCCCATCCAGGAGCACAGAGCTGCAGTCAGTTCTGCAGCCTCTCTGGTTGTGACCCAGGGTTATCCCCACTGCTTTGTGCCTGGGCTGGGCTGGGGAGCAGCTTCTGTCTGTTTTGGGGCTGTTTTAGCAGAACAAGAGCTTTCTGTCAAAGTCTTCAGTTCTTGAGATGGGCAGTGGGATGTTGTCCCCATAAACCTGTCCCTGAGCATCCCTGTCCTTCCCATGCTTTGGCACTCACCTGTTCCTGTCCCGGGTGAAATCCCAAATCCCCCAAATCCCCCTGTCTGGGTGCAGCCTCACTTCAGACAACTCACTCTGCAGTGACTGAAATTCACTGAATGAGCACACGGATCCCCTCTGGATCCCCCTGTCAGCTGCTGCAGAGCAGAGCATGGCACACAATGGGCTTTGCCGTTCCTTTACCCCTCTCTTATCGGCTGTGTTGTGTGCCTGATCGGATAAACAACTCTCCCTCCAAACACCACCCCTGTTTCACGTGTGCCATGTCAAACCTCGGGCAGGGGCTGGTAAAGCCCAGCACTGTCTCACTGAGGCTGCAGCTGATTCCTGCATGATTCTGTCTCTCTGCTACTCCCCTTTTGTGTTTTGACTGCCAAATTTGGTGGTTTTGTAGGTCTTGTATCTGAGCTCTCTGCTGTCAGCTCCCTGAGATGCAAGAACTAGGCACGGCCCAGATGCTTGCCTGAAGCAGAAATAACACTTTTTTCTACTACTGTTCTCCATCAGGTCCCCTGAGTCTTGAATTTCTGGCAGACAGCATTCCATAGGGAGAAAAAGAACCTCAGGCCTTTGGTTTGCAGTTGTTGTAAAAACCTGATTCTGGCTGTAGTGTAATTTAGCAGATTGAAACAGAGATATAGTAAATCTGTTATATTCTCTTAGTGACTCAGTGAGCTTCCACTGGCAAAAACTGTTCAGAGTTTGGAATATTCAGTAATCCCTTCACATTTCCAGGAGCTTTTGTGTATTCCCAGCGTTCCAGCTTTGGAGGGGTATGTGTGCTGATAAGTGCTTGTTGCTGGATGGTGTATTTGCAGCTACAGGGAGACAACAAGGAGCGAAGCAGCCAGGAGGATAAACAGCTCCTGGGGATGATTTAAGGGTTTATGTGCACACAGCTATATATTTGTCAGACAAGTATGGAGGAAAGGTGAGTAATAACAGCCCTGCTGCTCCTGATGCTGAAAACACACCAGCACAGTGTGTGCAGGAACGGGGACTTTAGGTGCTCATATTTGATGGGAGCACACTTCTATCTCCAAGGCAGGAGGTATAAATTATCCTGGTCAGACTTTGGGTCGACCAGTGCTGAAATTGTATGGGATCATACAAGTTTGTTTTTCTAGAAATGTGGTTAGATAAGTTATTACCTGGGTGTAATTGTATGACAGACAATAGGACAATTTTGTATGAGAATCCATCCAGTTGCGTGTGAGATTTCCACATTAACCTGGTGTGAAATGTGGCTCAGAGCATTGGAACAGTAAAACGTGGGGGGAGTTCTGCAGCTGAAATTTTTCAGACCACAAGTCCTGGAGAAAAGCCAAGCGGGAATTACTGTGGCATACTTTGTTCTGTTTCGGGACGTGTATTTTGTTTTGGGGGGACTGGCAGTCAGTCCCTCCCCTTGTTCTAGGGCACTGGGTTTCCATCAGTGTCTGTCTCAGGGCGTGAGTTTGGGCGCTCCCTTTGAGTTGTGTGTGCTGTATTTGGTGCTGTGGGGGATTTGTCTCTCCGTGTCCCTTTTCCAGAGCCTTGGGGCATCACCGGGTTTTGGCCACGGCGTGGGACAGTTTGGGGATGGTTTTGAGGGGATTACCTGAGCGTGCAAGGACCGAGCGGTGCCTGCTCAGGGTGTGAGGGTGGCCGGTGCCCCAGGCTCATCCCGCAGGGCTCCCCGTGTCCCCGTGCCCAGGAGGGGACAGGCAGGCCGGGTCACTCACCTTCTGCGCGCGGCGCTTGTCGGCGCGCTGGTTCTGGTGGTAGATGCGGCTGAAGTTGGACACGATGACCGGCACGGGCAGCGCGATGACCAGCACCCCGCTCAGAGAGCAGATGGAGCCAAAGATCTTCCCAGCGATGGTCTTGGGCACCATGTCCCCGTACCTGCAGGGCAGAGACAGAAACCTCTGTGACACTGAGAGCCTGGCAGGGCAGAGACAGAGACAGAAACCCCTGTGACACCGAGAGCCTGGCAGGGTCCCTGGGCAGCAGGCAGGGTGGGCACTGACAGGGGACAGCTCGTGGTGCTGCCACACCGGGCTGGGCACGGCCTCCCTGGCCTGGCGGGGAGCTGAGCTAACCAAAGAAACCTTTGTGCAGAACAGGAGTGCTGCTTCAGGCAGCTGCTGGGTGTTTAAATTCACATCCTCACTCCTTCTGCACCCACCTCTCCATGCAGATGAGCTCCAGCTAAGTTAAAACTCTGCGTCTGCTGGGGAGCAGGTTCATATATTTTCATTCCCTGGTATCCAGGTGCAAATGAGGACTGATTTACACTTCCATTTCAAACCCCAGCAGTTCCCCTGCCATCTGCACAGTCAGAAATTTGGGGGTTGTTCAAAGTCTGCATTCAGTAAAAGGTGAATTCTCAGGGATATGAGACCAGCTGAAAAATATTCATACAAAGCTCTGCATTGAGTTGGACCCAACAATCTTCTGCTGTAATTTGAGCTGCATAAAGGGCATGTGGAGCTGCTGGAGCAAGTGCAGAGGAGGCCATGGAGATGCTCTGAGGGCTGGAGCCCCTCTGCTCTGGAGAAAATCTGAAAACTGAAAATTGAAATCTAGAGGAGACCCTGGTTGCTATCAGATGGTATTAGGGATTTCTGTGATTATCTTTGAGATGTTCTGGTGTTTGGTGCAGCAAATGTTGAAAAGAGAAATTATTTATTACAATTGAAGCTTTATTTTTACACTTTATGTCAGTATATGACCAACAAAGAGCTTTGAGGGTAATAGAGTTGAGCTAAGAATAATTTATATCCAAGAGGAAAAACAAACATTTCAAAGCACCTTTTTTATCAGCTGAACTTCCTGTCTCCATGCAAGAACTTGCTGGTATGAGGGGCTGACTAAGAGCAGGATTCCTTGCATGTTAAATGCTTCAGACACCATTAGCCAAGGCTTATTTATCCCAAGCAGGAACCTTCTCCTGCCTTCACCCACATCAAAACCCCTCAGAAAACCTCAAATCAATAGATTGTTCTTCATGTCTATTCACTTCTTAGCTGCTGCTTTATGCAAAGATCATTTCAAAGCAGAAGCTAAGTGACAAGGTCTTCTACCTCGTTTAACATTGGTCTAAAAAAAAATTCTCACCTTTCTCCTGCTGGCCCTTAACACAATAAGGCTCAAAATTAATCATATACCTCAAACATGATCTCAGTGACCTGGAGCATGGAGAAAAAGCCCTTCTGTGCATTTGTAGAGAGTATAATAATAAGTGTCTGGCTCATGGTCTGTCTCAGGGAGTTTTGTTCTTACATGCAGACTGAGAGTTACCTCATTACTTGGGACTTCAGAGAAGGTACTTTAAAACACCACCAGGAAAGATCAAACCCCTGGAACAGGAAGGGTTTTGTGGGGAGATGGAGAGCTTCATTTGCAGAGCTCTTGTGAGAGATGCTGCAGTGAGGAGCTCTGCAGTGGCTGCAGCTGGTGGCCAGGGACACGACCTGGCCCTGGTGACGCTGATTCTGGGGCCACTGCAGCTCTCCATGGAGGATTCTCTGGATTCCTCCCTCTGGGGATCTGCTGCTTTGGACACCAGGCACTTGGGAGCATTTTCTCTGGTCTCTCTGGCTGACCTGTGACGTGAAAATGTCATCCCTGAGGTCTGGAAATATCTCAGCTTTGTTTGTCAGAGGCAAACCCAGGTAGAGCTCAGTGTCCATCCCTTGCACTGATTGAGAGGCCTCTGGCAGGGCTTGGAATTGTTCTCCACTATTGACATGCCCAGCTCCTGCAATATTCATTGCTGGACAGACTATTTCTGTCCTGATGCTGCCACAAAGTACTAATGGCCCCGTGGCATATTTATACCAGGTACAGTGCCAAATAAACTCAGCTATTGGATTTCAGTTAGTACTAATTAGGCATTTCAAACCCAAAACTTCTTTTCCCCAGACTGGAATGAGAGAACTCAACTTTCCTATTAATTTGTTTAGTAAAAGGCAACTTGTCATCTAAAAAACTTCTACAGAAAGTGCATTTGAAGCAATTCATCAATAATCTCATTAGAGCAGCGAGCAGATAGAGCAGTTGGGTAATGATTACCATTGAGAGGGTCTGAGGGGAAGTTTGAGCTGTGAGTTCTGTAGGATTTACCTGCAGGGTTCCTTGCTCTGCTCCCTGGCACTCACCTGAGCAAGGTGTGCCGGTGTCAGGGGAGCTGCCCTTGCAGCCACATCCCTCCAGAGCTCCCTGCACGCTGTTCCAGAGCCTCCCCACAGGTGTATCCCATGTTTCCAAAGGCACAGCTTTGGCTTGTCCCCCTTTCCACTCCTGCTGTCCCCTCAGCTCCACTTCCTACCAAGGGATCACTCTGAACCCCGAGACTGATTCACTGTACTCACTACATAAACATCAACTAAACCCCTGAACAGGCAAACCAGGGGGGAAAAAAATCAGAAAATTACTTTTAAGTGGTCACTCTTTAGACTGGAAAACACTGCATGTGAAATTTCAACTTGATTTTTTTTTTTTAATTTTTTAAATTTCTCTTGTGACTTCTGTGTTCTTTGGCGAGAAAAGAGGTCGCATGTCACTCACCCTAATTAGCAGCTATTAGTCTTGACAGCATAATGTGCTGTTGTTTTTTCTCCCTACCGGCAGAGAAGTGTTATCAAATAGAGGTCACTGCTCCTGAGCCTGGTTTTAGCCACAGAGGTGTCTGGGCACTGCTCAGGTCCCCAGCTGGAGACAGCAATAAATAAGGTGCTGAAGAGCTCATCAAATGACTCACTCTAAAAATAGCCCCTCAGCGCCTGTGATGATCCTGCCTGTCTCTGCACATCCCCAGCCCTGGAAACAGGCAGCTGTAGTGAAGAGCTGTGGATCTCATGGCACAGGGACACCAGGAGGCACGGTGACAGCTCTGTGCTGCCAGTGTAGCATCCCCTGCAGAGGATGCTCTTTTCCAGCAGCCTTTTCATTGTGCCAACTTTTCATCCTGGCTGAGGCACAGAGGGGATTCTGGTTAGAAATTTTCACCAGCACGGAGCTGTTGGTTCCAGGGGTTCTTTAGGCAGGGAAAGGGCTCCGAGCTCTCCCTGGAGCCTTCTCTCCTCCAGGTCCCAGCCCCGCACAGGAACGAGAGGACGGTGTGTGCTTTTCCCTGTCACAGTGTTTGAGTGGTCAGGGGACATTGGCTGCCCAGTGGTGCAGATCTGTGTGCTTTTCACACCCAGGGAAAGCTGAAAAATCTCCTGGAGCTAGGAACAGAAACAATGCTCTCCCTGATTCGGTATTTCTGCCTCACACGGCATGAACAGCTCTCTGGGAGCTGCTTTATCTCCCTAACCTTTTGCCCAGCACAGGAGAGGCAAAAGAATATTTTGCTCCAGCCTGTAAGCGTCTGCATTTGGGACAATAGGGACAGAATAATATCATTATGTACTGTACAATAGACCACGATTTTGAAAGCCTTTTGCATGAAAGAGCTGGAATAAAGCATGGAATTAGCATGTAGCTTTCCAGGTGCAAGAGATGCTTTTTTATACTCCGAGTAATTCACTCGCAGTGTTGTGACTCGTACAAAGGAGAGGAAAATGGCTAAAATTCAGCTGGAAGCTTTCAGTGGCATTGCCAGACTGTGAATATTGCACGTGACAGCTCCTGTCCCTCCATTTCATAGGTGCGAGTCCAAGGTAATCTTGCTAATGTTGCTTTGAACCCCCAGTGAAATAATGATTGTGTCACTTCCAATGATCCAAGGGAAACAAAAGCAAACATTGCTCATTCCTCTCTGGATTTTGCACATGATGAAAGAGCAGGGAATTAACAGCTGTGCCAAGGGGGCTGGGGTACTCGGAGCTCTGGTTTAGGGTTTAATTCACTGTTCCTCATCCACCCTGCTGGAGTGGGCCCCCAAAGCTCACCTGTGCTGCTCTGCCACCAGCGCTTTGGGTTGGAAGGGACATTTTAAAAGCCATTTATCCCAACCCCCTGCAGTGAGCAGGGGCATTTTCAGCTGCCCCAGGTTCTCGGAGCCTCGAATGTCTCCCGGGGTGTCCAGTTGTGTTTTACAGAATCCCAGAAGCACGGAGTGGTTTGGGCTGGGACCTTGGGGGCTCCGGGTGCCTCCTGCAAGGCTGAGCTGTAAACAGAGCCACGATGGCTTTGAAGCAAGAGAATCTGCAAACAGGCTGTCAAATGCCAGCCTTGAGCAGTAAATCAGCCGTGGCCGGGGAAGTACAGAGCCTATTTCATGCTAGGATTCTTTTACATTAAATATACTTATTTTCTGCCTTGTTTGGAGCTGGGCAGTTCCCCAGCTGGGTATTCAACTGCGAGATCTGGCACGGTTTCACACTACTGTTTTCTTTTTCCCTGGCATAATTCATTTGGTAATGTTTTCATGGACGCTCTAGAAATCTGCTGCAATTCCATCCCTCAGCCAGGCTGTGAGGGATGAGGGCTGGAGATGCCTATCAGCTCCAGCAGCAGCAGCTTATCCTCAGCACTTGGATTCACTTTGATTTTTAGTAAAGCTGTGGTCAGCAGTTGCTTAGTAGGGATTTTCCAGGTAAAATTGCCTTTTTGGTATTGTTCTGGTTTATAAATTCAAATTTCTTGCTGAGTTTTGTTGTTCCCTAAATGGACAGACATATATTCAAAATTGTACTCCTCTGAGGAGAAGCAAATTCTGTTGCTTCTGAAATGGTGAAAGTTAGGAAGAGAGGAGGGTTATTCCCTGATGGATTTCCCAGGCTAGCCTGTACCAACCCTCACCAAAGCCAAAGCAAGGATAAGGTGAACTTGGAGTCAGTTGTAGGATGCTCTTTCCTCCAGCTGTACAGAAAAGGTGACCTGACAGCAACTGGTGGCAGGAATATTGCTTACAAGAACAGCAGGCCGTGCCCAAGGAAATGTTTGTGTGGACTCAGAATAAACCAAGTAGGTTATTTAATATGCAAAGGGTGGAGAATATTAAATATATTAATCCACTGGTTCCATTTATTCCTCCTGGCTTGGATCAACTTCTCAGCCCGTAGGCAGTTAAAACAGATGGTCTGAATTTGGGTAACATTCAGACCTTGAGTTGAAGCTAAAAATGGAATTTCATTGGCAAGAAAAGTAGGTCAGAAAGCTAAAGCCCCTAGTCCTAAAATGATGAAAGGCTTCTAATCAAGCGTTCCCTATTACCATTCATTAAACAGAGCAGGGGAAGAAATATCATTAGAGACCTTTGCAGAAGGGATTTCAATGGGAGCGTGAGGATGCTGCTCCCTGCAAGGAGACCTGTGCCCTGCAGACCTGTTTTGGTGGGAGATGGGATGGCCATGAGCATCCATTCCCCAGGTCCTGCAGGCTGGACCGGAGCCATGGCAGGGTGGGAATGGTTTTCTTCACAATTTTTCCTGTGCTTCAGTCACAGGAGGCTGAGAGGAGCCTCTCTGCCAGTCCTCAATCAATCCCTCCCCTAATTCCTCTTGATTTTGTTTTTGTTTTACCCCAGGTCAGGGTGGGGCTGATTTGGGATTTGTTTCTGTTTTACCCCACACCAGGGCGGGGCTGATTTGGGATTTGTTTCTGTTTTACCCCACACCAGGGCGGGGCTGATTTGGGGTTTGTTTCTGTTTTACCCCAGGCCAGGACTGATTTGGGGTTTGTTTTTGTTTTACCCCAGGCCAGGGCGGGGCTGATTTGGGGTTTGTTTCTGTTTTACCCCAGGCCAGGGCTGATTTAGGGTTTGTTTCTGTTTTATCCCAGGTCAGGGCGGGGCTGGTTTGGGGTTTGTTTCTGTTTTACCCCAGGCCAGGGCGGGCTGCAGGGCCAGCTCGGGGGTCACAAGCTCGGGAAGTGTCCTTCCCACCCGACCATCCTGGGATTCAGGGAAGAGCAGCTTGGCATTTCTTCAGCTGGAATTTCTCCTTGTGACCCACAGTAATACTTTCAGCCTCCCTGCTTTCCACAGCCATCAAGCATCAAGAACATGCTTGAAATACAAGGAAAAAGTCCTGAGTATTACTGTCCATCTGATTCAGGCATCTGGCATGAGAGCAGCTGAGTGCTGCTCAGTAATGCCCACTTTTTAAAAAGTGTTTGTTTTAATGGAAAATAAAATGTCCCAGATTAAGGCATTATTTATTTCTGGCTGTACACACTAAAGGCCTTTTAAATTACTTCATTCATTATTAATTCAAGAAGAATCCTCATATTACTCGGAGTGAAAACCTTACACAATTACCTGCTCAGAGAATCCATTTTTTTTTT